>OX439002.1:26662401-27262401 GCA_949316495.1 Amphiduros pacificus
AGTGAAAAAGAAAACAGAAAGTACCAGTGTGAAACTGCCAAAGGTTGGTGACGACCTGTCACCTGTCAAATATCGCCTGATGAAAGAGAAAGATTCTGCCATGATATTTAGGTGTACCAACGAATTTGTAAATGTGCTCAAAAATCTGCAAAGAAGGTTTAGTGAATAAGAGTAGTCAACAAGAAATATATATACAGGGTACACACACACATGCTATTCTTTCGCTGTTTGCATGATCCAATATTGTAATTTTTCATTTCTGTTTAAACATTTATGACGCAAGTTTCTCCTAATGCACAATTATATCATATTTCCCATCTGTTGCACACTGATGAAACCTTTGTGTAAGTGAAGGCTGAAATAGAAAGGTTGCATTATATTGATTTTGGCGAATGTTCTATAAGACTATTGTTGGTAATTTTAAGCGACACAGTATTACGCTTATTCTGAGAAAAAAGTTATTTCGCTCACGTCATCTCATTTTGTTCTATATTCCGTGAAAGAATGTTCTATATTCAAATAATTCTTAATTTCATGCGAATTTGTCGGTTGGTTCGTATCAAATGTGTGTGGGGTAGCAATATAGTTTTAGTGAATAAGATGATGACATACTATTTAACAAGGCATATCTTATTGACGAAATTGGAGGTAGATATAATTTCAATCAATATCTTACATTGATTAGAAATCTATCAAATTGACTGACATTTACGAGGTAAAAGATATCCCACAAAAACATTGACGTTATCAGTGAGATATTAAGTCCTTCAGATGTACTCTAAAATGATAATGGCAATTGAATAATTGATCCCGATTTTCACATATCAACCTACTGCCAAAGTTATTGTAATCCTTGGATTTGTTATGATATTCTGGACATATTCGGGATTGAAAGCATCTAAATATTATAATACTTTTAAGTATCAGTTTTGTTATTTAGCAATGGATCTTGAGGCTAAATTGTGATGGGTACACCGGGTTGTGTCAATCCCGATTCATTTACGGTTTCGTTGAAGTAAAATATATTTTACCAATCCTTTGTTGAGGTAAAGCACTGTTAATAGTTGTTACAGCTAAAGTTACTGTCAAATTGTGATGTAGTTTAAAAATAACTTCTAAGATTTATTACATATTTGTAAAGTTGGGTTTTTTTTTCATATATCTGGTTAAGTATAAACTAATTTGTATCACAGCAAGTGTTGTAATTTTGACAGTATTGTAATGCTATCATGATTTATATTACAAAAACGCTTTTTTGTGACAGCCTCTATTTTAATTACATTAGAAATTAGTGTTAATGTAGCAAAAGTTGCTAATAATACTTAAGTTAGTTTAAACGATGTGATTATTTGGGGAAATGTTGCGTTTGAACAAATTTGTCAATTATGCAAATCAATAGATTTAAGTTACAGACAATTAAGAGTTATTAAATAAATTGCTAATAAAACTTATCAACATTGAACAAATGTTGAACATATGTTTCATACTCTTTGTTTTCAATGGAAGGTCTTCAAACTTAAAACAGCATTATTATCGTTAATGACAATCTTTCATGACATTTTCCAGCTTTCTTGTTAACAATCATTTGACAAAATTATGTTGTCACTGTTCAGGAAAAATAAAAGCAAATTTTGTTCAACTGAGTCTCAGTCTTGCTAAATCATGCAAAACCGATGTCTTTCCTATCAGGAGTTTCCTCCAAGGTTTTATCATGAACTCCACAATGTCATGTGGTTGGAAAGTAACCACGATCTGTTTTTGGTGAAGTAAACAAGTCCTGGCTACAGATTAAAAAAAATATCATCAATAGATTATGAGCTGTTAATGGACCGCAATGGTGCAAGAAGCCATGATAATTAACTCCATCACCCAGTATTGGCTTCACGGTGTGGGAAAGACCTGAAGACAGTAGCACGATGTATAAAACATGAACTCCTGGCAAAGTTAGCTCTTGATTTCCGTGATTTAGTGCCTTCAGGATATATTGTTCCCAAGGGACTACATGTATTATTTAATCAAGCATGACTTTTCTTCAATCAAGCATGACAATTTTTTAATCAAGAACAACTCTGTTTAATATTGTGTGCAACATGCAGACATACAAATTGAAATCAATAAACTTGAAATTTAAATTTAAGCAATGCTTTGAAACTTTTGGAATACTCTTTGAAAAATAAATCAGTATATATCTGAATTTCAACCTCATTTTCCACATGTGTTTTCAAATGAGCCAGGCAAGTTTCATATCCCTTCCCTGACTCATCCCGTAGTGGTTTGTTTGTTTGTGGGTTTACACCACTTTCAACATTATTTCACTCATTTCGTGATGAGACCCACTAGTGGCAGATATTGTGCTGACTCAATGTGCTGACTCAATGTCGCAGGTCCTTGACATGACAACCCACCCGGTCACAGATTTACAAAGACAACGGGTTAACTAACCCTTTGGGTACCTCAGCTTGTATGGAAAATTGTATCCTGAGTTCAATCACGGCACGGCCGGGGGTCGAACCCATGACCTTTGGATCAACACAGAGGAACTGGTGCTAATAAGCTAGCGCTGTAACCAACTGCGCCACGGTCCGTGAAGATTTAAGCACTGGCTTAAGTTTTCAGGAAGGATGTAAATAATGAAAAAAAAAAACACTTTTAAGCACCATGTCCGGCATAAGGTCCAAAGTTTGGTAACCAAATGGAATGGTGTCTTTGGCATTCTTAATGTAGAATACAAAATGTTAACATCATTTTAGAACCATTTACATGACTAAGAAGAATGCAAATATATCTCAGAATTAAAGGCAAATGCAATCTGATTGAATCTAATGAAGAAGAAATTAGTTACGAAATGTTACGAAATGTTTTCAAAAATAAAAATGCATCAAGTCAGTTGATGGTGATCTTATTTCTTATAGCACTTTTTGACTGATAAGGACATGACTATAATTTCTAATAGATAATTTCTTTAATATCTATATAATATCAACAATCTACACTATCACAAATTAGCTATTACCCATACAGATACCAGTGGCGTAGCCAGGGGGGGCTGAGGGGGCTTTTACTAGTACTTTGGGGTTGCAAAGGGTATGGGGGGATAGGTATGTGGGCAAGTAGTCATGGACCCCAACATATCCAGATTTCAGCCCCCCCCCCCCCCCCCCCCCCCCCTTCAGAAAATCCTGGCTACACCACTGGATACACTTTGCAAATATATGATTTGCAATACAAAAAATGTTAAACATTTACATGTTAATATCAGTGTACACTGTTATTCATTTCAACAAATGTTAAACAACATATCATCCATATATATACGTTAAGGTTAAACATTGATAGTCACTGTGGCTATGTCACTCATAATGAAAACTTAGGGCTGCTCACAGTGTGGGTAACATCATTAATATTTTTATTTCAGTTGAACATTAAACTTTCATCTATAAACAGCAGTTACCCTACCAAGGCATGGAGAAAGTATGAATGTATTTCTCTATGATCGAGGTTGCATCAAACAAATTTCTGGTACTCAAATATGGTGAATGCCTATTATTTTCTGTATAGTTCCTCATAATCTTTGCAAATATTACAAAACAGACATGATACTTATGGATTTATCTGATGTCTCAAATGTTATATAATCTGTTTATCAAACTTATAGGTTAATTTCACAGGCTTTGTTTCATAAGATTTCTTTGTCACTAAACAATTTAGAAAATACAAAAGAATTCTTTCTATAAAAATTTAACAACATCAGACAAATCTGCTTTCTCGCACGAGAGGATTTTCAAGATGGGTCCCTTGCTCAGCTGTACCATCTGCAATGTAAATGTCAAGTCTTAACATTTTCACAATCCCCTCAATTAATATATTTTCTTTTAAATATTGTGATATCATTTTCAATATCTCCTCAATAAATATATTTTCTCTTAAATATTGTGATATCATTTTTCAAATCCCTCCAATTTAAAAATATATTTTCTCTTAAATATTGTGTTATCATTTTCAAATGCCCTCAATAAATATATTTTCTCTTAAATATTGTGTTATCTTTTTCACAATCCCGTCAGTTAATAAATATATTTTTTCTTAATTATTGTGATCATTTTCAAAATCCCTTCAATTAATAAATATTTTTTGTCTTAAATATTGTGTTATATGTGTTATTATTTTCAAAGTCCTCTCAATCAATAAATATATTTTCTCTTAAATATTGCTCTGAGGGCTAGTTTTTGTTACATACCTTAAAGTAACATTTGCATACTTCCAACAGGGATCTCCATTTAATTTCTGTTTTCTGTTCTGACGAGCAGCACAAAAATTTATCTACCTTTAAATATACAAAGAGTAAAGAAGTAAATGACATACTGAATGTTCAAGTATTACTAATATGATTGCTTGGTTTTTTTTCAAATCTCCTAGGCTCTGCATTTATGAAATCCAAAACATAAATACAGAACTGAAATGTGAAATACAGATGATTATTAACTGGAAATGCATTAAAAAAATAATAATAAAAATGATTGTGACAAACTGAGGATAATGGGTAATCTTCAATCAAATCAGTGGAGAACAGCTTTCAATAAATCAGTTGTCAAAAAACTAATACCATTCCATGATTGAAATGAAATGATAGAAATCATAAAACTTGGTTCAATGTCAAACTGAAGTATGAAAACTCAAAAGAAGAAATAAAAGAAAGCAAATACCAGAAATATGGAAATAGCATTTGAAAGAAAAGAACGTTGTGAAATGACAATACCATAAACAAACCATGCTCACCTCATTTTCATTTTTGAAGAACAACACATAACTATTTGACCATTTTAAGCCCTCCTGGGATAAAAGCTAATGCTTAATGTAGTGATACTAAAATATTCTGTAGAGAACTATATTTCTTGATGCATAGTTATACACAGTGTTTTTACATTTTTCAATCAAATCAGTGGAGAACAGCTTTCAATAAATCAGTTGTCAAAAAAGTATTTGTCTTGGGAAGATTATAAAAAAAGTTTAAAATATAAGGGTTACACAAAATTTGATTTATCAAATTCCATGAATCTCCCTTTTTTCTGTTCTGATTTCAAACATAGAACATAAATATAAATGTGCCAGGGACATACATAGATGAGTAAAATAAGATAATTGCTTACTGTGCATCCAATTATTTTTTGTGCGGCATCAGCAATGAGTGCACAGTTTGCTACAGTGCCAGTGTGGTCAGACACGGACAGTTGGATGTTGTAATATCTGTTGATGTCTTCCTCTGTGATCCCATCTAAGTTGGTAGCACTTCCTAATGGACAGTCTATATTGACACAACATCCTGTCTCAGCATCTAATCTCTTCTTACACTTTCCACTTTGGAATAAAATTGAATTAAGGTTTACCCATGCAAACAAAAATAGAAAGGAGTAAAGCATTTCAGAAAAATCATATGTCACATCAGACACAGAGATTACCATCAAATACAAGAGTATTATAAATATGATGAGATAAGTATGAAATTTTAAAAATGATGTTAATATAAGTCATTTTCAATAGTTTTTAGTTTAAGACATATAGCTATTATTTGATTTGGCATAAGCCCTCCATCAGTCTCCATTATGAATGCTTAAATTCAGAGGAGTTCTGGTTTTGGTAAAATTTTACATTTTACCGGAAAGCACTGAAAGTACAAACAACATGGAGATTGCCAATTGGCCTATATATAAAATATACAAACCTCATTTTTCAAGAAAAAAAATAGTTTTTATATCAACGCATGAACAGACTGGTAGAAGGACTAAAGGATGTCAAAACAACAACAATGACCTTTGGCCAAGGGATTCAAATGTAACCTGATTCTTACCATCTAATGACCACAATGCCTGCATGGTCAGCATCAATATCAAAGGTTGTGAGATGGCCATACATGATGCCAGTGGTAACAGGTGAGCCCCCTCTAGTGGCTTGTAGTTGCAAGATCTGCTCCACAGTGTACACATCACTGATTGTAGATACTGGAAATTTACACAATCATTTTTTGTTTAGATTTGTGGAGAAATTTAGATATTGAACATATTTGCCAATAAAAACTATTATCAAGTGCCTTTTATTTATTTTAAGATATTTCAGTGTGTTTGCATTTGGAGGGGAACATTGTTAACCTTTTGCAGTGGGAGTTTTGCCAAAGCCACTGCTTGGCTTGCATCCAATATGTCACACACATTTTTAAATGTCAGACAAAACACATTTCCTATATATCAATAACATAGTGAAGTCTCCCTTGTTTGTATCTTAGCAATTATCAACATGTCAGAACAGAGTTGGAGCCTATTCTCCCTATTGTTCACCAGACATACAATCTACATTGGTGTCGAATTTGAAGTTTGCGACCTCTTGCTCTTCACCAGTATCAGCCATCTGTCCATACATATACAGGCTGTGTGCCTCCTGAGTATCTAAAAACCCCATATGGTAAACTATAAATAATTCATCACAATAAATATGTTGTGTTGCATCAAAAAGGTAGATTCTTAGGTCTTGATATTATCATCACATTTAAATTAATTAGCATCAGTGGCATACCTGGGTTGACTGTAAAGATTGTTTTGGAAGTGGCTGTTCCAATCATGAACTTTCTGAAGTCATCATATGTCACCCTCACATCGGCCATAAAGATGACTGTGAATAGTATATATATATATATATATATATATATATATATATATATATATATATATATATATATATATATATACATTTTATTACTGGATGCAGTGAAGCAAATGTAAGGCAATATGAGACATATTTGTGTTAGTAATGTTACTCACCATTTTCTCTGGGAACCCAGGTCTGTGCCATATTTATAAGTTCTTCATCCCATCTGAAAAAAAAGACTATATTTTCTGTTAAACATCCAAAAAGAAACGTAAAATGATTACCGGTAGTTGTTTTTCTTAAAAGGAAACAGGTATGGACTACATTTTGAGTTGATGAGAATACTCAAGTTTTAACAGCAAATTAAAAGTAAAAACCAAGTCAAAAGAAAATGCTTCCCATGGCATTTGACATTACCAACTGAAATTGTTTTTTATGGCTATTCCAATAGAAAGCCATTCTTACATTATGTCAATTTTTGGGGTTCAAATGTGAGGGACATGACTTTTTGGCAGAAAAAAAGAACTTCGGTATACACTGTTCCATCTAAACTTGGACCAGCAAATATGGCAAGAATATAAAAATACATAAATGTTTAGTTAAATCAATTTTCATGAATGAGAGTTTTCACAAGAAATTTTTAGTGATTTGTGAAATACTCACAAAACAATGGGAAAGCTTTCTTCTGTTTCATCAAAAACTTTAACCTCACACCTCTTGATCTTCTTATTTGCTTTGGTCACTATATCACGTGCCTGTCCAACCTATGCAGAAAGTAATAACTAAATAATTGATTTTATTCAAAGATTATGTAAAGCATCTCCTGAGTATATTTTATATATCCATGAAATTCATTGTATTATTGTAACCTTATGATTAACAAAATGTCACATATAATATGGTTAATTTGCTCAAATATGAAGTACAAGACTGAAAATGTTGAAAATCTAACATATTTCACACAAGCCAGAATGCTTATGTATTGTCCATGGATATTGTTGCCATTAGCATTGATGTCTGCTAATGTGTAGAAGTCTTTCGATGCTTTTACAGGGATGTGAGTCAACTGTGAATAAGCATTCAGATCCCAACCAATATACAGTTTAATACTGGAACGGTTCTCCCCAACTGTCAACTGATATCCGCTGAAATAACAATATCGTATAAAAAATACTAAAATAACTTCTCAAATATTTAAGAGTATTTATGGGTGTTGGTAGTGAGTGTCCTCTGGTGGCAGATTTTCTGAGGGAACTACTTTCTTTTTATGCCAAAATGGAACGTTTTCAAAAAAGTACAGGAAAAATGCTCAACTGTCAAAAAGAGTTCCTTTTTCATTAAAACTTTCAAGTCATGAAATGACATTTTATGGTCTTCATTTTTGTAATAAAATTTTTGATTTATTATTTGAAAATCACAATGGAATTTCTTTGATTATATTGAAAGTTTCATATCTTTTTAACTCATAAAAAGTGGCATAGTAATATGTCACTGTTCCAAAATTTATTTGTCCTGTCAAAATGTTAAAGGGAAAAAGTTCTGCAGATTGTGGGACCATAATAAAGTGGATTTACAAACAACTTTGTAAAGGTGATCTTAACAATATTTACTGTGATCCTGGTGAAACAGATTTTCTATTTTTCAAAAACATTAAGAGAAAAATAGAGGTTAAGTACACACTTGATCATTTCAAAAATATGATTTTTTTCACTTCACTTCACATATCTGATTGCCAAACTTTCTTTTTATTTCCAAATTCTACAAATCAAATGAGAAAATCTGTTTCACTAGGATCACAGTGATTTTCATCCCAATGAAATGAAATAAACACAGCTAAAAACAAGCCTACTCCTGTTGTGTAATCTGCAGAACTAATTTACTTGTCTTCTTCATTTCTCATCAAAACTATCATCAAGGAAAATTAGTACAAAATACTATTTTGAAAGAAATATACTAGTAATCATACCTTATAGTTCAAATATTGCAGTGCTTAAATATTGATTCATTTCATTAATGCTTTTAATTTAATAGGGAATGTATTTTTACACTGTAAACGTACCAATTCCCATCAAGATTCATGTCATTAATGCTTTTAATTTAATAGGGAATGTATTTTTACACTGTAAATGTACCAATTCCCATCAAGATTCATGTCAAGAATGCTTTCAATTTAATAGGAATGTATTTTTACACTGTAAATGTACCAATTCCCATCAAGTACAGTATTTTGGTAATTTACTCCTCTGCCACTAGCGTTTACTCACTGAAAAGACCCATAAATACCCTTAATCAATCATGGGACTTTCCATTTATGTTTGTTGGTTCTCAACTGAAAATAACTCAGAGAGACCAGATTATTTAATATCATATACTAATCAGTGAGCCAATAAGCAAACATTCATTTCGAGATCTTTTACTTTACACATAGAAATATTTTTGAATACTAACTTTAATATCTTGGATTTATCTTATTACATCAAAATATCAAAATATATATTATGGAACAATGTGGAATTATAGAACAATGTGAAATTTTGTTAGAAACAGATGTGCTGCATAAGAAAATGGATTGCCAATAGAAAGTTTTGTAATCTTGTATCGAAAAGTAAAGCTTTGACAAATCTAAACATATACCGGTAGTGATAAGACAACTCATGGGTGTTGAATGATCTGTGCTAGTACAAAAAATTAGCTCAAATATGGAATTAACCTTGGAGTCCATGGTCTGTATCTCTCATCAGATCCATCCTGAGGTTTAGACTGTACTATGGCATTTGTTATTTCCACTGAATGGGAAGACAATGAATTGAGTTGCTGAAGATACAGTTGTTCCACACAGGGCTTTACATTAAACATTGGCCAAGTAGCCCTGAAGGGTTTTCTCAGCCTTCAGACCAGTGGTTCTAAAATTCTGCTGGCCTAGATTTAAGTGGAATTTTCATATATTTTCACTGTTTCATGTTTGATGGCTCCAATGGCCAATGGCTCTGAGAAAATCTTAGCCTTTTTAGGCCAGTGGCCTATAGAATACATAATGCCATCTAAGATGTCCAGAAAAAAGACACCAGTTCAATTTATTTTATGATAGGGTCAAACACTGGACAAAAACACAAACTTAGCATTAGAACATGTGAAAAAGACTTGTTGATTACAAAATGTATTACTAATATATTCACATTTCTTAATGGAATGACAGAATAAAACCAGTAACATTTTTTGCCAAACAATGTGTATATAGTAGAACTTACCAACATCTAATATGTGGAACTCTGAAGCCAACTCTTTAATATGGCCATTACTTCCCCAGCAGCTGACATTGATGAAGTCACTATGCGTATCTCTTATGGTCATTGTTAAAACATGCCTCTCGTTAGATGGATCTGTTTCAATTAAAGGAACTCAATAACAAAATGTTACACCAATGACTTTATTATGTTTTTTCCTTAAGAGAAAATATCAAACTTTGAGAGGAAATTCTTTGAATCTAAACCAAAGAAATTTGGTACAGAAATGGCTTTAAATCTCTCAAGGACCTATCACATAACAATGCTCTATTTATATAAGAAAAATATATATTGGTAATTACCTACCCTTTTTATTTGGCACTGCTCGTGGTTCTCCTTTGCCAATAATTACTGCTACCAGCTTCTGTAATGAAAGATTTTTCTTTTTTAAAAATAACGATAAAAAAGTGACTGATATTAACAAATAAACATTGTTCAGAAGATAGATCAACTCAGGGTAATTAAAGATGAAAACATACATCACTAGTGATACCAGGTTGCAAGGAGGCGATGGTTGTCCTGTTTCCAGCCCCAGACTGAGCAGGTGGGTAATTGGAACCTTGCCCTCGGCCATGGGTTTGTGTTAGAGCAAGTGGTGTCTGTTTAGACCGAGATTTTAAATGGTGTGAAGGTAGATCAGAAGAGTTATTGAAATCATCAAATTTTCCAGACCAAGCCATAACTGAAATATGACAATGTTGTATTTATCAATATTTCAAAATTATAGTATAGGATTACTCACATAAATATGCATTTTTATCTTATTTATTCTTCTTTTTTTTTAGAAAACAATGGGATATTTTTAAGCAGTTTCTGACAAGTGCTTATCCACAGATATTAAATTGATATGAATAAAGTTCTTTGACAAATTAACTGTTTACACAAGTAATAGCATTAGTGTAATCATGATATTCCTCAAAGATTTGATTAATTTTCTTCAGTGTAGATTTTTGAATATATATTTGATCACAACTGTATTTCTCTCTTTTTTTCAGGTTTGCTATCTCTTTGTAGTTTTCGGTAGAAATGCTGAATGTGATTTAATTTATTATTTCAATAACATAATCAAAAAATCTAAATGATATATGACTGTTTGAAATTACTTCTCACACTTAATGTACACCATCAATACACCATCACTGGTAAAACAGCTCCTGACTGTCAGTTTTATATCAATAGTTAAAGATAAACAAGTTACTTAAATATTCTTTGTTTTTTTGAAGGGATAAGCACTATTTTTTGTCGAGATATAACAGAAAATGTTACTCATTTTTTAAAAACTATCCTTATATTTATAACTATAATGACAAGAATCTGTTTCTTTTCAATATATGCAAGTTAAAGAACAATTTTATCATTTTTAAATAAGTAAATAACTTGATCATTTTTCAAATGAGTAGAGTGGTATGTACATTATACCGCCATAAACATTTTTACAGTTGACAGATTACATGTACTATGTTGGCCTTCACTTTTAAATAACTTTTTTATTGTTCACTTCAACTGAAGTTTTTTTGCCATACCATAAAGCCTTTTTCATTTTCACTGAAATTTGCAAACTGAAGAATAAAGAAGCAATATAAAAGTGTTGGCCAATATGGTACATATAATCTGTCAACTGCAAAAAATATACAAAAGCGTCAGGTTGATCTGAGCTTAGAATAAGAATATTGCAAGATCATGAGATCCGAAGATCCGAATGTCATGATTGATTGTTCAATGCAAAATGTCGTCTGCTATAAATATTATCTTTAGAGTTCACTTTCTCTTAAAATCATAATCTTGTCATTATGCGATTTTTGCAATAATCCAAATGATAAACAAATACCTTAAGCATATGTTTGCACTCTTACAGTTTAACTGTTAGACCTATATTTGGAAAAGATTTACTCAGCCTTCAAGAATGAATTTGTTTTCACATCTGTCAAATTCAATGAAATGAAATGCGTGAGACAATTTTACATATAACATTTCGTACTTTTTAGTAGCAGATACCTTAAATTTAGGATACAACATTCTTAATCAATCATCAAGTGCTTTATTTACATTCTTATTTGTATAAACCATACAATATTTTATCAAACCAAAAATGGCTCTATGCAGAGTTATCTAGACGTACTCATTTTTGCATCGCGCAATTAGTTATGTTGACAATATGGCGGAGGAGAAAGAAGGAGGAGTTGGACCTGGCGAAAGTGTGAAAGATGGGCCAACAAACCACAATTTGAGCAATAAGGTATCATCTCTGCAGGTGTTCCCAGCGTATGCACTCTACAGATATAATGTAAACAGGTATGATACTGTGCCCCGTCTAATTGTCAAAAATATGGTCCCTTCAAAATGACAAATTCCATCAAATTATTGTCAATATTGATCACTCACTGACACGCTCGAGCTGCACCAGGTCCCTTGCCAGTCGCCATGAATTGTCAATGATCAATTTTTGAGGAGTTGTAAAGTTCTTCTTATGGTAAAGTTGAAGAGTGCCAGTGTGGTGTATATAGTACACCACATAATACCGGGTCAAAATAACCGTGATACCTACTCACAGGCTACTGCCACATTGAACTGCGGTCAAGCTGCTGAATTTGGGCATTTTATCATTGTAAATTATCTTCAAGTATAAATGATCCACAAGTTGGAGAAAATATGAGTTTAACAATGCTTAGAGCATATTATTTACAATTTGGAAGATTGAAATGGCCGAGCAACTTGAATGCGTAGTTCTAATGTCGGGGCCTGAGTGAAAAGTGAGAATAATCACAGAATTATATGCCAGACATGAGGTCTAATTACGGCGGAAAGTAGCTTATTAAGATTAAGATTGTCAACTGACACTTGTAAATAATTTACATTGATAATATATACAAATTCCACAGCTTGACTATAATTCATGTATATGTGGAGAAAAAACAGCCCGGACATTGACAATCAGTCTATAATCCCCCTTCCAATCTTTCTGACCAATGATTAAATATAGAAGAGTCGTACAGTTCTGGTTCCGGTACAGTTCCGGTGTGTACTTATCTTCCCCAACTAAACCATGATGAGAGCCTTTCAAAGCATAGTCATGCAATTGGATGCATTTGCTCACATTTGTTTTGTCTTCAGGGCTGGCTGTTCAAGAGATGTTGTATTCAATGGGGGCAAGATGGCGACCCACAATTGGTCTATGCGAGTCTATGTGAGTGATGATAAATGAACTAATCAGTCTACACATAAAGGTGTGAAAGTAACTGACCAATCAAAAAAATGTGCCTGGATTGAGGCAGATGTGGGCTGTGTGTAGTGGCTCATACCAGTTTCTTTTCCCACTTGGAGGATTGGGATGGATCCCATCCTCACCCAAATCACATAGGCATCACAACCTATAGCAAAGAGTTAGAGAATGTGGCTTTAACTCAACGAACAAGGGCCACAGGCTGTGGCGCAATTGGTTCGAGTGCCAGCTTATTAGCACAAATTCCTCTCTGTGATCCAAAGGTCGTGGGTTCAGTTCCCGGCCATGCCAAGATTGAAATCATGATACAGTTTCACACATGAGGTGAGGCCTGTGCCTAAAGGGTTAACCTGTTGTCCTTGTAAATCTTTGACCGGGTGGGTTGTCATGTCAAGGACCTGCGACATGACAATTCAGTGAGGCAGCACTATATCTGCTACAAGTAGGTCTCATCACGAAATGACTGAAATAATATTGAAAGTGATATAAAACCCTAAACAAACAAACAATCAATGAACAAGTTTGAAAGAATTATTTTTAAATTGTATATGATTTTTTTTGCAATACAGATGGTCCCATTTTGAGAACCATTTTCAACAGTTAGTGAATCTCAAAAAAGAGTGATTATCTGTGATAATGATATCTGTGATCTATGATTAATATGCATTGAGCAACTGGTGGTCTTTTGTAAATCATTTTTTTCAGTGGTCAATATAGTTTGGTCAATAATTGACCATACTGCAGCGTTTTTGTCTTGGGCCCATAGAAAGTTATGCACAGTGATGCCACAGTTTGTTTACATATGGAAAATAATGACCAATATCATCACAGAGCAAAATACCAAAATAATTACAGAAGTACGTTAAAAAGCATAAATATGATTGAGACAGGAAGTAGACCAAGATTTGAAAAAAAGTTGATGTGTTAGGTATTGGCCAAGCTAGAATTCTCCACTGATGAAGTATGCAATCTGGTTGGGACTGCGATCGTTGTTCAAGATCGTCTTATGCAGCATCGCCTACTTACATGAAGTATGCAATCTCACTTTTGGTTTACAATGTAGCCCTTTTGAGGATTTTGGTGATGCTTGGTTTATGTCATAAGCAGTGCTATATACTGTAAATCCCCGTATATTAGCCAAGGTTTTTGTACCCAAACCCTCAGTTAATGTTTGGGGGGGCCGTCTTATACATGAGGGCAACCTGTGGACAGGGATTTTCGGCAAGAATAATATGCTTACGCAACACAAGATCACCATTTTGAAAACCGGAAGACATGACTCAAAGACGAAATGCCCTTGAAATAACAAATATCGGACGTAGCAGATCAATTTTAATTACGTTTTAAATGATAAATAAAGGTATTTACCCAATATTATCACACATTACGCTTTGCAGGCCGAGAACAGAACAAAACCATCCATCCATTTAACATGCATTACGCAATACGAGGTCGTCATTTTAAAAAGCGGGAGTGACGGGGACAAGGTCTTATTTTTGGGACGAAAACAATTTGAGCATATTAACCCGCATTGAAATATTAATATATTGCTCAATGATGGATCCCTGCATTATTTCGAGGATGTCATGTACATCATATTACGTTTTACTTCGTGGAGAAATTGTCGACCTGCGAAGCATAATTTGTGATAATATTGGGTAAATACCTTTATTTAAAACGCAATTAAAATTACGTTTTACCGTAAATACTCGTGTATAAGACTGTTAAGATCTTGTTGCGTAAGTATATTTACATTTCACTTTTAAAATGGCCGCCAAATGATTGGATGGTAGCAGTGTTGATGTCTCAAGAGAAACTGACTCGTCTTATATTCGGAAATGTTTTTTTTCAAGCAAAATAACCTCAATTTTGGGGATCGTCTTATACACAAGTCGTCATATATACGAGTAAATATGGTACATGTTACAAATTGATTATTTCTAAATTTTTAGTTGTCAAAACTAGTATAGAACTGAAAGACATGTGAATACCATTAACATGATTAACAAGAGCTCATAGGGTCAAGCTCTATTTCACTTGCATGCTTTAGCATTGTGAGTCATAAGAATGACAAAGTTGTTTGGTCATTTATTGTGACCAATTATGACCACTTGCGCCTTTCATATTTGATTCATTAGGGTTTGCCCCTCAAGTTCAAAAATTATACTTGGCATTCTTGGCAGGATGCCGATTGGCTTTTTCAAGAAAATACTTACTGTATATGAAGATGAGATTAGTTGAGGGAAAAGTTCTGGCTTGTTCAGGAATCTCTGGGACATGCTCTCCCCTTGTACTTTCAAGGTGCATCAGGTTAGTAAGGTTAGTTAAATAGACAAACTATAAGGACAAAATAATCATATGAGTTTGTTTGGATTGGTTATTCTCTGCCCCTCCAATAGGTTGCAATGTAAGGGGCAACATTTCTGTTCTTAAATCTCTGAACTGTTGGAAAGATTGAATTGCTAGGTGATACTTGGATGACAATGAAGAAAGAAACATTTCAAATAAAAAAAGGATAGACCAAGATGTAGACATAAGAGTCTTATTGCAATTGACATGGGAGAGACAGATTACAGATTGAGGTGCTTTTAAGTATGAAAATACTTATTTTAAATAAAATGAATTGAATACAGACCCCTCATCTAAAAATTAACTTTTTTGATATGGGAAATCATTACGTTTATTGAAATGTAAATTTATTGTAGGTGATGGGTCCATTTTAACATGTTACAATCTCTTTGAAGTCTTGTATTATTGGATTTCAGACCAAAAGACTCCAGTGGAAAAAGTTCAGAAGGAGATGGAAATGCAAATGAATCCAGTGTCAAGCATTTTCTTCAGAAAGAGGCAACAGATGGAAATTTTAGGTAAAATTTGCTGTAAATCATATCTCAAGAGCAAGCCCACTGTTGCGTTAAAGACATTTTACAATATGATATGTAAGATTTATTTGTTGATTGATTTACACTGTTTGAAAAGAAGTCCATGTATTAATCTCGTCATTTGTATATCATTCTTTATGCATTTTTACAGTGTATGGTATTCTGACAAATACATATGCAAGATGGAACTAAAATTTGTATTTTTTCTTAATTGCCTCTGATAATGAATTGTAGTTTGTCTGTGGTGACAAGCAGCCTGAATGCCATGTATGAGACAGAACTAAGAGAAATGATGGCTCACAAACTGTCCAGAGGTACAGTGTACAGCGGAAGTGGAAACATTGTAACTCTCAAACTACAGTAAGTATTGAAATACATATGAACATGGAAAAATAGACTTGTACTCCTTTTAATGATTTTGTTCAAGTTAAAGAAATATCAATTTGGTGTGATACATTCCCGGCTACCCATGTTATGATAACATGTTTCATCAAATGTTAAAATATGTAGCTTGAGCTGAAAACCCATCATCAGAGCAAGAAACATAACAACAGTGAAATGAGAACGAGAACATTTTCCATGAATGACTTACCGGTATTAATCCTGATTCCTGATGTAGAAAGATTATCTGATTGTATTTGTAGACAGAGCGGTGATGAGGAGAAGCTGTCAGCCCTGTGTTACTACTGCCTGCTAAGACGAGATCCCAACCTTGTCTTCCCCCAGGATTCCTCGGATACCTACTGCTCCAATGAGTTTGTGGTGTGCTTCCTTGCTGATGCTGATGTCACCCTTGATCTGTATCCTAGCAACAGCAAAGACTTGTTCCACAATATTTGAATTTTGTAATATTTGTGAATGGTGCCTAAAAAAGGCTTGGCTGTTGCCATCCTTTCTGAACCTTTTTATGTTGTACATATTTTAATCATTTGCATTATGTTCCTAATATATTTAGTTTCTGGTATATTGATAATCTATGTTTAGTTAGATTAACTTGTCTATATTTCCTATTTAAAATAAATTAACAAATAAAGGCCATATATAATTTGAATGTCCTTAATAAGAAGCCAGATTCAGACCTGAGCTGGACAAGTATAGCATGGAACTTCTTACTTTACTGGACACAGATGTAAGTATCACTGAGCTGGACAAGTATAGCATGGAACTTCTTACTTTACTGGACACAGATGTAAGTATCACTGAGCTGGACAAGTATAGCATGGAACTTCTTACTTTACTGGACACAGATGTAAGTATCACTGAGCTGGACAAGTATAGCATGGAACTTCTTACTTTACTGGACATAGATGTAAGTATCCGTGAGCTGGACAAGTATAGCATGGAACTTATATATGAAACCGACAAAAAGCTGCGGAGACAAGGAAGCAGAAGGTAAGAGTAGAAACAATCTATAAGTATAGATAGCGTGTCCGACGCGTTTCGCCCTCAGCGAAGGGCTCTTCAGGGACTTAGATTGAGAATAGTGATATTAGGGAATGTAAAATCACCTGGTTTGTCGGGGACGATGTTGACCCTGGCAAATCTCAGTCTAAAATGAACTGCTCGATTTTTAGATCGAATAGATTCTATCTAGATTATGACGTCATACAGGTGAGTTGTTTGTGTTGACAACCTGGTTAATCCGCAAAAATGTGAATTTGAGGGGGGGTCTCAAAATGGGAGAGAGGCCCCATGGTAATGTGATAATCACAGTGATGATACCACAAATTTGTGATGAGGATCGTGATTTGGGTCACAAAAGTGAGGGTCTGCACGAAGGGAGAGGTGCAGGGTTTGTGGTATGAATGTCAAAAGCATGATAGAGTTCATTAGTGTGACCTTTTATGTGGTCTGGGTTTGGTCTCAATGTGCCAAACAGTAGGTGCCCCCTTGGAGGTTGAAAAAATTTATCTACCGGATAAGAGGGGGTCCTCCAGTTTGTCATTGAGACCAAAGTGTTCCTGTGTTTTCAGCCTATGTATCCACACATATTCTCTGTGTCTCCGATAATTCTGTGTATCGGGGTCATCAGGGTCAAGTGGGATCAACTCCAAGATATTGATGGCGATATCTTTGGTGGAGTGATTGGCACTCCCAAAGTGTTTGGCAACGGGTGTGATTTTGTCCTCGCTCCATGAGGGGGGGGCGAGGTTTTTGTTTGCAAAGTACTTTGCGTCTCTGAAATGTTCACAACATCGAGCTCCGAAATTCCTTTTTGTCTCACCTACATATTGAAGCCCGTCTTTGGTGCAGGTCAGTAGGTATATGAGGTTATTGCTTTTGCAGTCCACTTTGACCCTCACTCTATGGCGTATGCCAGTGGTGGTGCTTTTGACAGAAGTGTTTCTGTTGAACTGTGGGCAATATAGCATGGAACTTCTTACTTTCCTGGACACAGATGTAAGTATCACTGAGCTGGACAAGTATAGCATGGAACTTCTTACTTTCCTGGACACAGATGCAAGTTACAGAAGATCTAAATATCAACTTTCAAGAACTGATGAAAGGAAAGCATTGCACTTGTAAACAGACTATGAAAACAATGCAAACATATTTTGATTTAGATATTATACAGACATTTCTTTATTATCAGTTTATCACATTTTCATTCCTGAAGTATTGTATGTCCTTTTTCCTGTAGGTAATAGATCTTGCAATGGTGGTGAAACCCCAACTGGAATCCTGGCCCCATGAGGTCATGCACTATATCAGTCGTTGTATAGAACGATTACATGCACAACTGATGTACCTCATACATGCCGTAAGTAATCATTACAACTCAAATACATGTTGGTAGTATACACAGCAACTCATATAACTCCTACATTCTGAGAGTATACACCACAACTCATTCATCGTATACATTTTGTAAGAGGTACCTCACAACTAATACATCTTATACATTTTGTAAGGACCCCACAACTCATGCACCTTATGCATTCTGTAAGTGCCTCACAACTAATACATCTTATACATTTTGTAAGGACCCCACAACTCATGCACCTTATGCATTCTGTAAGTGCCTCACAACTAATACATCTACCGGTAATACATTTTGTAAGTACCCCACAACTTATGCATCTTATGCATTCTGTAAGTGCCCCACAACTAATACCTCTTATGCATTCTGTATGTACCCCACAACTCATGCATTTTATACATTCTATAATTGCCCCACAACTAATACATCTTATGAATTCTTTAAATACCCCACAAATCATGCATCTTAAAATTCTATAAGTGCCCCACAACTAATACATCTTATGCATTCTGTAAGTACCCCACAACTCATGCATCTTATACATTCTGTAAGTATACACCATAACTCATGTATTTTATATATTCTGTAAGTATATACCAAAGCTCAGGCATCGTAAACATTCTATGAGTATACCCCACAACTCATTCATCTTATACTTTCTCTTAGTATACGCCACAACTCTTGCAGCTACACAGTTATGACATTGTTATATTTTATTATGATACTGTAAGTTCAGTTCACAGCTGATGTGTTTCAGGCACTTTTGGACATAGAGGTGGATGTTGTAGGAGATGATAAACAACTTATCAGGGATGTTCACAAGTGAGTATGAGTTATGACTTACCTCATATTTGCATTTATAATTAAACTTAACTTGTTCTGTTGAACAGCTGCCACTTTATAATTAACTTGGAATTAATTATTCAGTGAATTAGTGATCAATTGGCCTGTCAAATTGGATATCAAGGTGGAAACTTCATTTGCCATCCTTATTTGAAAGAATTTCTATTAGATAATTGTTTTATTTGGGGAATGAAATTGCATGATTTGTGTTATATATTTTGACAGAAAAATTTATGATAAATAATTTGCTATTATATATTCAATTGATTTTGCCAGATTTGTAGACTGCTGTAGTTTATCAGAGTTGGTGAATCAGCTCAAGTCTGAGGTGCGAAGTGTGGCTTCCACGCCAGCCTCAGACAATGGAGGTGCACTCTTGGCAGGCCTGACATTTGATGGGTTCTCTCTTGATGCTCAGACTCCAACTGATCCATTCCGATCTCTTGAGGAACCACAGAAGGAAACAGCTGGCTTGCCGAGGCAGAAACTGGTGCTTACTTTGTGTGAGGACAACAATCATTGCGTTTCTTCCAATGGTAATTATCAACAATACTTATAAGATACTATACAATATGTGGGATAAAGCACAGAAAATGCATCATTTTGGTAAATATTATTGTTGAAATATGGACAAATTTTGTTAGATCTACATTTTCATAAACATACCAGAAGAAAAAACTTTTCTGTGACTTTAAAGTATAGTTTATTTTTTCCCTCTATTTCAGATTGCACACCATTTTGTGAGAACTGGGCTCAAGCTCTGGTCACTGGTGACACCAACAATCCTTTTTTCCTGCGTCAAGTGATTGAAAATTTTAAATTAAAGGTAAGTATAAATTAGGGTGTTTCATTTTTCGGACTTTTTTTTCGATCAAGCTGCTCATTAAAAGAAATGATCTATGATATGTAGTAAACCCACAGAAAAAATTTAAGACCAATCGATCAACTTTTAGACCCCCCCTACCACCTTGTATGTAGGACCTCGGAAATCAGTGCTCGGTGGCCATTTTCTGGTTAAAATTCAAGTCTCATTGCCTCATAATTTCATTTTATTCAACTCAGATAGTTTCTGTGTCACACAAATGTAGTTTTAAAGGTTACTTAATATTTCAAGATCATTCCCATTTAATTTGGGTCAAAATCATTCAAATTCAAGACATTAATTCTGAAAAATATACATTTTCAAATTAATTTCACACTCATATCGGATAAATTTTTCACATTATTTCCACATTAACTTCAAATTGAGAATTATATTATAGTATGAAAGTTCACAGATTTGTCTCCATTTCATTTTTAGCTCTGCTGAGACTCACAGAGGTTTAGGAGTGGGGAAAATGTCTGTCCGTCCGTCTGTCAAAATTTCTTTGAAAGTCTTCTCCAAAACTACCAGTAATATATTTATAAATTTGTCCTTCACTCCCATTTCTGCTACATCTTTGACAAATGCCACTACTTTTAAAATAGCTGCCATTTGTCTGTATTCCTCATCATATTGTCAGTGCTCTGGTGGTAAATGGAGCCATCTTCCATCCATTCCTAGGAGTTCAAACAGGAGCCATGACTGTGACCCAATCTGGGAGTAGTGAGACATTTCCCTGTTAAAGCATGTTTCTTTGGGAAGGATGGTTTTCTGGAATGAATAGAGAGGGCTATGCATAGCTAGAAGTTGTGTGATAATTGCAGTCTTCATCCCATCATTCAATGATCTGTCAAACAAGACAAATACTACTTAGCATAGAGTTCTTGACCACGGCAGCTATGGAGGATGCATCAATTGCCTAAAATATATGACATAACATGGTGTAAGAGAATTTGGGAGAACAATTTATGCTTAATGTTAAAATAGATATGTGAAAGATAAATTTCAAACTGTGAATTAATAGCTTCAGAATCATATCACATCTGATAGTCACACATATCTCACAGCCACAGATTAAAATGTGGACCTGGAGCAGCCCAGCATGCCTAAAGAAACCAAGATCCATGGAACAGGGAAATGTACTGGCCCATCCTATCAAAGTCAGCCAGTATTGCAGGTATAATGAGACCTTTTGTTGAATAAGATCAAGGCATAGACAAATTTGCCATGTGAGCTCCACATTCTCTTCATCATGCCTGATTTCTTGCCTCAGCATTGTATATCATGAATATGGCAAAACTGGCTGATGAAACATGACCAGATCTCATCACACCTGAAATACTGGTTGCCAATAATAGTTTAGACCAGCACATTGCCCTGTTTCATGGGCCTTAGTTTCTTCAGGTACACTTGGTTGCTCCAGCTCCGAATTTAGATCTCCAGCTGTGGGTGGATATGTGTGACTATGAGATGCGATATAATTCTGAGGCTATTAATTCACAGTTTGAAATTTATCTTTTGCATATCCATTTTAACAGTAGATATAAATTGTTCTCCCAAATCCTCTTACACCACTTTATGTCATATATTTTAGGCAGTTGATGCATCATCCATGGCTGTCGTGGTCAACTCTATGCTAAGTCATTTGTGGTATCTGTCATTTTTGGTATCTCTGGTGGTATTTGTCTTGTTTGACAGATCATTGAATAATGGGATGAAGACTGTCATTGCCACACAACTTCAAGCTATGCCTAGTCCTGCTCTATTCATTCCAGAGGAAATGTCTCACTACTCCCCAATTGGGTCACAGTCATGGCTCCTGTTTGAACTCCTAGGAATGGATGGAAGATGGCTCTGTTTACCACCAGAGCACTGGCAAGATGATGAGGAATACAGACAAATGGCAGCTATTGTAAAAGTAGTGGCATTTGTCAAAGATGTAGCAGAAATGGGAGTGAAGGACATCCACGATTAAGCTAACTCTGCAAAGAAGTGAGCTCACCGAGGTCTCATTGTCCATGTCTCTTCTTCACACAGACTTAAAATTCCATAATTCCTTAAAAATGAGATGGAGACAAATCTGTGAACTTTCACACTAAAATATAATTCTCAATTTGAAGTTAATGTGGACATAATGTGAACATATGTATCCAATATGAGTGTGATTTGATTTGAAAATGTATATTTTTCCGAATTAATGTCTTGAATTTCTATAATCTTAGCCCAAAATGTTGTCAAGGAGAAATACTAGCCAATGAGAATTGAGATAACAAGTTGGGGTCAAATTTGATATGTATCATGCCTTTTGATTGGTCAATATCATCTTCTGCTCTTGAATTGGTTTTAAATGATCTGTTAGGAAGAAATGTTCACAAACATTACCAAAAAAAACAATGATAATCATAGCCCTAAGGCCAACGACATATGATTATTCACTTTTAATTGATTGCTGAAATATGCTCAGTACAAAATTTCTAACCTCGAGGTCACTGCACTAAGGTCAATGGTGACATCACTAAGATTTGAAGGAATCTGAATCTTTGCCTCAATGTCTACCTCTGTATAAAATTTGAAACATATATTACTGGTAGTTTTGGAGAAGAAGACTTTCAAAGAAATTTTGACAGACGGACGGACAGACAGACATTTTCCCCACTCCTAAACCTCTGTGTCTCAGCAGAGCTAAAAATGAAATGGAGACAAATCTGTGAACTTTCATACTATAATATAATTCTCAATTTGAAGTTAATGTGGAAATAATGTGAAAAATTTATCCGATATGAGTGTGAAATTAATTTGAAAATGTATATTTTTCAGAATTATTGTCTTGAATTTGAATGATTTTGACCCAAATTAAATGGGAATGATCTTGAAATATTAAGTTACCTTTAAAACTACATTTGTGTGACACAGACACTACCTGAGTTGAATAAAATGAAATTATGAGGCAATGAGACTTGAATTTTAACCAGAAAATGGCCACCGAGCACTGATTTCCGAGGTCCTACATACAAGGTGGTAGGGGGGGGTCTAAAAATTGATCGATTGGTCTTAAATTTTTTCTGTGGGTTTACTACATATCATAGATCATTTCTTTTAATGAGCAGCTTGATCGGAAAAAAAGTCCGAAAAATGAAACACCCTAGTATAAATCATCATGTGTCACAACCATCATTTTTATTTATCATACTTTAATACAAGAAAATAATTCTAAAAAAAGATAGCAGCACACAATCCATTACAAGACAGCATTGATTGTAATGAAAATGAAATTATATTTTAGGCAATCCAGGATATGAATACCTTAAAGAGGCTCATACGGCAAGCAGAGACAGATCATTATGCTTTGTACAGGTAAATGAGATATTATGAAATTTGAATAATTTAAGAGATATTTCCATTGCAAAACTTCATCAATCAAATTTGGTGAGGGTAAAATATTGTATTAATTTGTAACCACTGAGTTCTAACGTCAAGAAAGTTAAATGACATTGTTATCCTGGTTATCCTGGTCAAAATGAACAGTACTGAGAAATGTGATAGTTCGGTAGAAATGATAAAATCATTAGAACAATATAAAACAATTATGTAAATCTTTCACTTATTTTTGTAGGGGTTGAAGGGGGAAGTACTTACCAGAGCTTATCTTATCATTTGTTATATATGATTACAAATATTTGGAGTAAAAAAAATTTGATAATCAATTTACAGTTTAAAAATTATTAAATGCCTTAAAGCAATTCTACACAAGAATATTTGTGATGGTGAAAACCAAATCAAAATTTGGAGGCAAGATGTTCTGATACAACATGATGTAATTGTTTGTAGGTCCTTTGTGTTTTTAAAAATGTCTGGTAATGGTGCCATACTGCTACAGCATGCAGGCGTGGAGCATCACTCCATGATGTCACAGGATGCCCAGAAAGTGCTTCAAGTTCTCCATGAGCATATGGCAGACACTGACAGCCCCGGACCTAGATGATCATATGGTTTTACTACTCCCCAGTTATACTCATTCAATAGAAACATGAATAAAAATAACATTGCATAACATAAACAGTTTTTTCATTAAATGGTCAGTAACAGGTGAGTAATGGTGGCCTTGGGTAGGAATGCAATATATAATGATGAACACACAGACTTTATTAATAAATAATGTAATTTTAAAGTCTACCAGCAAAGAGAAATTAACATTTACAAAATGTAAAATTTATTCATTGATTTTTTCTCCATTCACTTAAGACTGGACTGGACAGTATTTTCCTTTTTATGTGCTTGGAATATCCTTAAAAGATCTGTATATGTATTGACTAATTTAATCTGTATTGATTTGTTTTCAAATTCCTGTCATCAGTTGAGTATTATTTTCTCGGGTGTTAAAACAAGGAGTAAGACTTCTTTAATATTGACATGAGATAAACACTGGTAAAATATGTTGAAACAACTTACATTACTTATACATAGATAGCAGAATGAAATTATGTTGAATTCAACACCCAATATTTATGCATAAGAAACATAAAAATATGTTGAATTCAATATATATATATATATATATATATATATATATATATATATATATATATATATATATATATATATATATATATATATATATATATATATATATATATATATATATATATATATATATATATATATATATATATATATATATATATATATATATATATATATATATATATATATATATATATATATATATATATATATATATATATATATATATATATATATATATATATATATATATATATATATATATATATATATATATATATATATATATATATATATATATATATATATATATATATACTATTCACAGTCATCTTTATGGCCGATGTGAGGGTGACATATGATGACTTCAGAAAGTTGATGATTGGAACAGCCACTTCCAAAACAATCTTTACAGTCAACCCAGGTATGCCACTGATGCTAATTAATTTAAATGTGATGATAATATCAATATATATATATATATATATATATATATATATATATATATATATATATATATATATATATATATATATATATATATATATATATATATATATATATATATATATAAACAGTTAGGATCTGTTAGGATATATTATTGCACAGTGCTGCCACAGTCATTGTGGTCTGAAACATTCTCAATATATGCACAATCTTGTCAGGAGAGGGATATGATATTAGTGGGTTTGCCCATTAGTACATTCTCAAGGTTTGATGCAAGGTTGGAACCAAACTTACTCAAAGTTTTAAATTTTGATCGTGTTTTATCCGCAAGACATTGCATATTCGATATATATTATAGCCTTTATAATATTTAACTTTTGGCCATGGATACGAAAAAAATACTTGATTTACAGTGAAGAAACTTTGTATATCAAAAGATACATCAAATAACTAAAATATAATTTAAGCAGAATTCAGTTTGCTTTAATATCTTATATTTAAAAACCTCATCTGACCTTAATTAAATAGGAGCACAGAAATTTAATTATTCTCATGACATGGTTTTTTCATAAGCAAAATATACCTGGCTTTGGAGGTGAAACACTGGAGTAAAGAAGTGTAATGGGGGAATAAAATGTTGAAAAGGGAGGGCAGCGAAAACATTCACAATAATTGTGTTACCAGGAAAATCATTTGTGATAGCTGTAGCCAAGCTGTGAAAGCACTAAAACACAGTGGCTGTAAGTTGGTTGAATATTGTATCAAAATATCTTAAGGGCCTGACACATAATGATTATTCCAATTTACAACAAATTTGATTACTTTCTTTTTTTTTGCTCAGATGGAATTATAATTCACAAGAGATTAGTATAACACACACTATCTTTGTAACCTTATGATGACACATCTCAATTCATTTTACTCCATTTCATTTTACAAGGTATAAGTGAGGACTTTTTGCATTCCTATACAAGGCTGAAACATTAATATTATATTTTGTCTTTATTGATTTGTAGGTGCTGTTTATTTGTAGTTGAACTTGAAACATTTATTTAATGTGCAGGATATTAGATTAAAGTTAAATCACTCGTACAAGTACATTAATTCATGGAATATATCAATACTACCAATACAAGTATTGATACAACTTAAGCATATTGAATTTATGTGTTGCACACAGGAATAGGGTTTTACAAAACTGGCAGAGGGGCTTTTATCAAGAACCAGTGTATGAAACTAAATAGAGAAGGGATTTTACAAAAGCATGGGCTTGAACTGCAAGAGAGTGGTCTTGAAAGGGTTATCTTGATCTTGAAAGTGTTAGTTTGAGATATAAATAGTAGCATGTATCTGAGAGCCTTGTGTAGAATGTTTATTGCCGAATAGAGATGGACAATGACAAGATATTGTCAAGCCCCCTCCACAATCTAACACTTTACCCTCCACTTGGGAAACATCCACTTGAGGAAGATAATCAGATTTTCAACAGTGATGATTTGTTCCTTTATACATTCCAGTCTTTTGTTTTTTTTATTCAATTATGAGAAAAGGCTTTTACACATTTGTCATTGTGTAGAGTAGGATCGTTTGATTTATTGTAAATTCCATTACAAGGGAGATATTTTAAGTATTTTAATTATAATATTTTAATCTAAAGCAATTTCCTGAAGATAAAAATGTATTAGTTACAAACTTTTTGTCAAACAGACTTAGTGATTAGCATAATCTCAACAGATAATAGTCAATCTTTATATTGATAGAATAAACCAGTATTAGATATAGTGTAATATATGACTCTTGTAAATAGACTGAAGTATACACAATAACTCATGACTGTAAAAATTAATACTAATCTGAGGACTTGCCAAAGTGATTTTAGGAGGAATTAATTTGATACCTGAAGTTGGATGAATTCTATGACAAAATCACCAATCAAGTGTTATAGATTCCTTCTTGATTGTTTTCATTGTGTAGAAAAATATACAGCAGGAAATTGTCAAAAGATACAAATATTTTCTATCAGTAAGATTTGTTCTTATTAAATGACATCATTTACTTAAATAATCAGTGTTTCAAATGTCATACCCAGGTTATAATATTTAACTATAACAGTTTATACTTAATTATTAGTTGGTTTTCACATTTAACAACTCATTGTACTCTAACTATATCCAAAGACATCGGCAAAATAGACTTGAAATCCACTGTTTCTCAAAACACCACGCACTGCCCATCATATTGAAGTTTCCCCAGTAAATAAACTCGACCTCTGGCGATTGACTGTTGCAGTTATGACCCATGTCACTATTGTTCCCAGTCATAATGTCTAAAAATACAAATCCGTGTGAATTCTGTAGTGTTTTTTCTTCAGTTTTTTACCCGATATCAAACTTGACAACGTGAAATGGCATTTAGAGTCCAAGTGATGACGTCATGGAAACACCAAGGGAGAAACTTCATATGACGTCATAAGCACCACTGCGTTGTGGAGCTTATAATCGTTGCTGTCACTCCTATAATTAGACTGACCCACTTTCACCCGATTGCGCAAACTCGTAAACAATGGCGAAATGATGCTGAGATCAAGAAAAGACAAAGAATTTTTTTCTAACAAGCCTAAAATCCAATGTTGAATTAATGGAAACATGGTTCCTTTAAAACCTATTGCCGGAAAACAAGTTCTATTGGAGTCGGGACTTAAATTGGGTGGACAGTGAATGGTATTCATGAAAACAGTGGATCTCAAGTCTATTTTGCCGATGTCTTTGGGTATAATACATATGGCCCTTAATTATTCACACTATCCTTGCTCACTTTAAAGACATTCTGGTTTCAAAAGTGGCAAGTCACTTTAAAGAAAAATTCTTTTGTGGTCCACAAATTCTCTCGTTAATCTGCTGAACAGAACTGGGTGCCAGACTTTACTTTTGTACCTACAAAATTCTGTGCCAAATATTATATAGAATACACTTATCTGGCAACTCTCTCTATAGACATGTCTAAGGGTTATTCGAAGGTTTGCCATATTTTGATATTTTTTTAGAATGATCCTAATTATTAAAAAAAATCTGAAATAAATATAACATGGCTCAATGTGAAAGAAAACCAATCTGATGTAGATTCTAAATTATATCATCTCATAACTGAACTGTGATTGTAAAATACCTTTTATGAATTAGAATAAACTTAACTGTACATAATAGCAAAATAGAGTTTGACTTGTTAATTGTTCAAAATGAAATATGCAAAGAGAGGTGCCACCTTGTGTTGATATACAGTGTTCTTATGGTATAGGGAACTTGATTTACATCAAAACTACTTTTTGAACCGACCAACTAATTTATAAATCCCAGGTGTTATATTCAAAGCATCAGCTAATGGCCTTAGAGCTATGCTGATCATTGTTTTTGTGTAATGTTTGTGAGAATTTTCTGGAAATCGCTTCATAAACTATCATTTAAATCACCTCCAAGAGCAGATGATAATATTGACCAATCAAAATATATGTTACATTTTAAACTTGGCCCCAATCTCAATTCTCATTGGCTAATATTTGGCATTAGATTTTTGAATAAATCCTAACAAAATTGGAAAAAAATCTGAGCCCCATGGAAAATAATTAAAATTGGTCCCATGAAAATACATTATCTTTCCTACAAATAGCAAAGAACTCTGACCAGTAGTTTCAGAGAAGATCAAATTTAACTGACAGAATAACAGAAGATGCAGAAACTATGCTGACATAGTATAGCTGAAAAAGGATTAGGTCAAGGTCTTTTTCATACAAATTCATTTTAGCTACACATGTAAGTAATTCAGGACATCCAGGAAACAGCCATAAACCAGGACAACCATAAAACAGAAACAATAAAAATACCCTTAAAAGGGAAAAGTACATCAGGATTGGTAATAACGCCATTGAGAGATTTGTCTGGTTATCACAGATATTTCAGATATTTCGGTCCGTTGCAAAATGACCTTTTGATTGATATTTTTCCCTTTAAAGAAACAGGTGCAAGTTATTCTAATTTCCTAAAAACAACTGGGCACATATTTAATGTACATTTTACTATCAAGTAAACATATTGTCTTAAAGTTTATTCTTCTCAGAGTAAATAAATTCATCAAAAGTTTACCTAAATTGTATGTTTAAATGTTTTTATAACAACTGATCTGTAAATACCTTCATTAATACTATGGAACATTCTTTATTCCCTAATATTTGCCAAATTGACTAGTTTCCTTTGTTTATATTCATAATCTATCAAAGATACAGACAAAATATTCAATCGTAATGAAAAGTCAGGAGATTGAAAAAAAAATTTTTTATCATTCTGGAGGGAAAAAAAATATAATCATAAAGTATAATAGATGTTAATAAATAATCTGGACTCCCTTTTCATTCAAAATTTTATTAGAGAAAATGTTCCAATGTTTTTACACATTTTGTCGGACTTATCTGACTATAAAATTGCAACATTTTCATGCAATTGGACTTTATATATAAAGATTTGATATTTCAAGGAAACTAACATTAATTACAATTTTGGATTATATATACAGGGGTGGGAGAGTACCGGTATATACAACTAATGCCATTAACATATCCATTGATAATGCATGAAGTTTTTTTTTTGAAAAATTATGGACTAATTATATGTGGTCTCCTTTAAATATGAATATGATCTTCATCTAAATGCACAAGTTTTTCTTGCCAATGTATCAATTGTGAAGTCTTCTCCCAACTTATTAAACTATCCATTCACTTTAAAGCGAATTTTGAATGAAGAGGAAAGCAACTTCAAAGTGAAGAGTTATGTAAGAGTGCACTTAACTTGCCATGACCCCTGATCAGAACCAATAAACATACAACTGTGGTGGTCTTAAATTTGCTCCAGTCAGATACTCTTCTCATTTTGTAAAAGGAAAAAGTTCATCGTAACAAATAACAAGGACACAAGAAATTAAAATTTAAGTTGATAGCCTTTATTTTATACAGGTTTAATTTTAATTTTAAAAACACCTTGGTACAATTATCTGAATTTAAAACTGTTGCAATTGTATAAATGGTTGCTATTTTGGGTGCCAGTGTATTTGATATGGGGCAGTGTGCAGAATGAGTTGGTTGCATGATTGGAATGGCATTGCTTCTATCACAAAATAAGGCAGTGTTCTACAACTTATAAGCAATTTATAATAAAATCTGTTTCTACATATTTAGCAAGTTCTCTTTTAAATGGACTGTGAACTACTACACAATTGATCACTTTACACACTGCACTCCACCTAACTGATTCACAAACATAAAAGGTTTCATAAGACTTGGTCGGCTTGGTTACAACAGAATGGTTGACCACATTCATAATGGATTTAGAAATACCAAGGATAACTAATATCTACACACATTTTCCTTTGGAAAATACACACAAGTGTTGCACTTAGTTGGTTACTATTATAAAAGCCCTAGAAATGGGTGCTATACATGCTATGTGCTGTGCTCACTCTCACCCTACACTTGACAGGGACACAATTCTCAAGTCATTGTCAAATGACAAGGATATACATGCATCCAGGCAAAGATGTATCCAGGCCATTAGGCAAATGACAAGGAAACATCCAGGCAAAGATGTATCCAAGCCATGGGCAAATGACAAGGAAACATCCAGGCAAAGATGTATCCAGGCCATGGGCAAAATGACAAGGAAACATCCAGGCAAAGATGTATCCAGGCCATGGGCAAATGACAAGGAAACATCCAGGCAAAGATGTATCCAGGCCATGGGCAAAATGACAAGGAAACATCCAGGCAAAGATGTATCCAGGCCATGGGCAAAATGACAAGGAAACATCCAGGCAAAGATGTATCCAGGCCATGGGCAAAATGACAAGGAAACATCCAGGCAAAGATGTATTCAGGCCAAGGGAAAATGACAAGGGCACATTATTCAGGCAAGGACGTATCCAGGCCTGGGTCAAATGATGAGGGTACCTTTATCCACAGTGTCCATATAGGCCTGGCCACTTTAAACCCCATCACCTATACATCTGGAGCATACATTCTCTCTACAACAATGCTTTCCCCATACAATATACTGCTGAACGGAATACAAGTGTAAGCACTGCATAAGGCAGCAGTAGATTTAAAGGAGATAGGACATGTTCGGCACAACTATAGTCCCCCCGTAACCCGCTCTGTACAATCCACACTGTCGTGCTAAAAACAGTAAGTTGGAGCATATATTATCTCATATGCCCGACATCACAGCTATCAGCCATCAACCGCGTGGCCACCGTATGCTATATACACAATTTGGCTCATCTTCTTACAATAAACTCTACTCTAGCTCCATCTACTAACTTCACATGTGCTTATCAGGAAAACAAAGAATAGTTCAGTATACAAAGTCCCAAAACATAGGTTAAATATATCAAAAATAATACCCCATGCCTCTTTGAATATTTGACAAATTTAGGGACAATATACTACATGATTCTAAAACATGTCATGTCTACACAGGTAATATAGATATACGTTAAATGCCAGCCATGATTGCTAGATAATAATATTCATTTCATAGACAAAATGCAACATTAAAATACATTCAAACCAATTTCATATTTAGATTCAGATATGTAAATTTTTGAGTACAAAAGCTTCCCAGGCAAAAGCCAAACCTAGATAATTTTTTATAGCAAGTTATGCGCTGCATTACCACATCAAACACTTAGGTCAATCAAGTATCGAGACTCATCTCTCATAGTACACACGTAATTTCATGCATTATTCTTGAACAGGGGCAGAGAGTTGATAAATGGCACCATGCATTTCATATGGGGGTTATAACTGAATGAATTACAATGAATATTTAAAGATGCAGTGTAGCTGATTTATAGAGTCCAGTTCTTATGGCTCGGCACATTGTAACACATCAACCACTCATGTTCTTTCATTCTGTGCTTTAATCGGGCATGAATAATCTACAGTCTATGGTGCTGCGTGTTCATGATGCATTTTCCATCCCTGAGGAGGGTGGGGGTTGTGAGGCATCCTCTCCAGAATGTTGTACTTCTGTGCTGCCCTCTGGTGTTGATGAATTGCCAGCAGATGGTGCCGGAGTGCCTGACGTTGTCTCTGCTGTCGCTTCATCACCCTCCTCAGATATCTTTAACTCGGGTAAAGATTCAGCTGCTAGCCCCTCACTGTTCTGTAACACACAAAACAAAAATGCTGTTACAAAAAACTGCCAATATAGATTTCTTATTAATTGTCTGGAAAAAGCATTTTTCAGTTAATCATCGAAATAACTCTCAGTTGGGGATGCAGTCTGAATGTTACAAGAATAAAGCCTGGCCAATAAACATCTTGCACAAGCCACAAGAGATCTTATATGAAGAATGAGATATGTTCACAGCAAACACTGTCACATAGGCTGGTAGACATTATAAGAAAGAGAAAGCGAGAGATATAAAGCTATGAGTGAGGGGGCTGCATCTGACCATCCAGGCCAGCTCCGGTCTGTGGTGAACATCAAATTTAACTATCACTCATGAGGGCAATTGTGAAGAATGTGGAAACCAACTGACAAATGAGCAGGCGAGTGTCATGCTACCTGTGAAACTACCGTCAGGGCAATGTAGGTGAACAGAAGGGCAACATTGTCCCAGCTGTGTCGCTTGGAGGCCATGTCTGACTCTGCTTGCTTCCGTCTTTTTATCACCTGGCATAAAATAACACATCTTGTGATGTCACAACAGAAATCATACACATGGACAGGCCTGGCTAAAGGTCTCTCCTATTCTGAAGTCAATTCACTACTGCCAGTTTTTAACATTTCCATGTCAGAAACACTTTCTAAATTCTACCAAAATTTGTAAATATTCAATATAGGATTCTTGAAGAGTCCTCATGCTTGTTATCATAATAATCATGCCAAAACTGAACTAACATGTCAAGTTATGAAATACATTTTAGTAAAAAAAAAAACCATGTGTCCAGTTTTTGAGTTTGAATTACAAAACTTGGCTTTAGCCTTTTCTCATATTGGTATTTGATAAAAGCACATTCCATCATTCTGGTTTAAGCATTCACATCCAGTGTGCATCCTATATTATAGATGACCAATGCATCTTTGCTTGCTATGCTTTGCAGCATGCCCCGACAATTTTCTGGTAATCCAAGCATGCTTGTTTGTTGAACCACCTCTGCTGCACTTGTGTTACACCTATTATACAGCTATGTTATATTAGTGGTGTAATCTGGCTTGATATGACTAAGTTACCAATGGCACAGCAAATTCTAGATGTCTGTGCATGCAAGATAAGCCTGACCTGTTCAGCTGTCCTAGTTATTTTTGTATCATCATCCAGGTTGGAATCTGCCGATATACAACAAGCCACAAATGAGAGTGATAACATGACAGTCAGCACAGCACTCTACAGATTGACTAGCTCCTCACCAGATGTGCGTGTGTGCGCTCAATGTCTAATGCATGCACATCTACCTTCATTAACATCACACTGCTACTCAAACTAGAAAATATATATATATATATAGGCTTAACCTATAGCATTGACTAACCATTCACAAAGCGAGGATTTTCAAACGTTTGTTGTTTGGGGTTTTTTCTTTTTGTTTTGTTTTTTTGGAAGAGGTACTACTTTAGTTCACAATATACCTATTACCTGATAGAGACATATTAAACTGTAGATGGGGTTGTTTCTTATCCTACTCATCTGAAGAATACAGCTAATACAAGAAAGGCTAAGGAAATAGGAAATTAGCTAATTTGTAAAATTATTTAATGTTAGTCACCATATGATTAAGGTTCAAAAAGAGAATAACATTTAGCAACCTATTTGTAGTTCATGAAAGTCATGTCCATGTGATTCCTTGGAATTGATAGCATGTGATTCCTTGAAATTGATAGCATGTGATTCCTTGGAATTGATAGCATGTGATTCCTTGGAATTGATAGCATGTGATTTTGGACCAATTAAATTCAAAGTATGAACATTAGTTAGCTCATAGTTATATATCAATCAATCATTCAGGACCGGAACATATAGGAGTTCACTTCTCAAAGTTAACACAGAAGTCTGTCAGCCTAATAAGATACTCTGGTTTCAGACAGCACAGAAGGCTGGTCAAGATGCAATGGGTTTAAACAGCAAGGGAGGCCCGACAGATACTTCAGGTTTAACAGGGCAGTGGAAATAATCCAATTCCAGACAGCATCAAAGGTTAATTAGGGCCCGATTGTTTTCATCATACTTCAATTTGCAGTATGTACTCAGATCCTATTTTCCTGTTAAGAAATAAAATTTTGCTCAGATCCGAGCATATACCCAGATCCATTATTTCCATCATGCTTTGAAAACTTGGATTTTAAATTAATGCTCAGATTTGAAGTTCATGCTCACATTCTGAGTATTTATTTGAATCTAAGATTTTCAGATTTTTCCAATGTGCTCAGACTTCATTTTGGGACTGTATTTTTTATATTAGAATGCATCATAATATGCAAACAATGGAAAAAACATCACAGAACTCAAGTTCATACACCTGAGCACATACTTTGTGAAGTAAGCATAAATAAGCTTCTAAGCATGATGAAAACTTTGAAAACAATTCAGTTTTGGAAACATCCTTTGGTAAGCAAGCCTTCAAATTATGCTTTGATTAAAGATTTGAAGTTTGAGGAAAAAATCTGGCACAGGTGTATTGAGTTCCTTTGTGGTGATCAAGTTTTTAGGGTTCAACAAGAGGAAACTGATTTTGGATATTTTGGCTTGATATAGGGCATGGGAGGCCATTGGGTACCTTGGGTTGAGACAGCATGGGAGACTAGTGAACTTTTTGTCAAGCTTGAGATTTGGGGCAGGCTCATGCCTGAGCTAATTACCTGCTTGTGTTGCTGCTCCCCCTTCTGATGATGTGACAACTGTGGTAGTTTCTGAGGAGACGATGTGGCTTTCTCCCTCAGATGTCTCAGACACCACAGTGCGAGTGACAGTTGTCTTAGTCATGCTGGAGGATTCCACTACCTCCATCTTGCTGCTATCATCACTGAAACATAACAATACAAACATGACAACAAGTCTCATCTCCAATCCCTTGCTCCGCTCATCACCTACCAGCTGAACAGAATTCTTTATCAATATTTTCATGAGGAAAATGTACAAGAAATGCTTGTTATGCCTGGTAATAATTATCTACATTGTTAATGTCTCATTATATCATTCCAAGCTCAATCTGTTGCATTGCCAAGATTTTTAACTTCCGCTAAAAATTGCTGCATTTTAATATTAAAACAATATGGAAGTTATTTCAAAATGTGTTTGTAGCATTCATGGAAATAAAGCCACTGGTTTCCATCAAATTAAAGACAGAACATATTTAACAAAGAATTTCTCTTCTTTGCAAAAATGAATTCAAGTCCAACTTGATTAACACAGAAATTGTACATAATAGTTCCTTCTTGATAATACTCGCATTATGTAAGCAGGCAATGTTAATGTTATAGCAGAAGTCTTGGAATGCACCTTCTTAATCGAAAGAAAGCAGTGGCTTTTAATGGGTTTTCTATGTACATGTCAAAAGAATTCATAGGATAAGCTCTTGCATTCACACTTGTTAACTTAGTTCCAAACATGCAATCTACCAAACTATCCTGGAATTCTAACAACTAGAAATCTATAAAGCAGCAATCTAATATGGGTATCTGGAGGTGAAAAGAGTTTTTACAAGAACTACGTGTTTTATTGTGTTTAAATCCAAATCCAACTCCTTTGTTAGTTTGTGAACTGATAATCCACCAGGTTAGTAACTGAAAGATATAGAGAAGTGTTGCAGGAGGCTGGAACCAGAAGATCACTAAGAGGTGTCACCTGGTGGCAGAGAAAACAGTGAGCTGAAAGTTGGAGAAGAGAAAGGTGCTTAAGTGGACACATGTTTGGCATCTGCAGCATTCCTGTGACCGCAGTCATTACCTGAGGTGGACCTTGACGCTGTCTATGGTTAGATCTGCACTAGCGATGGTGTCATTAGCACCCTCTGCTGGGGCTTGTTCATCAGCCTTATCCCCCTCTGCAGCGCCATCTGCTGCTTTGTCACTGTAAACACACAGCCAGGCTCCATATAGCACACTTAACTGGACACACCCACAACACACATGTACATTCACCTCCGCGCTCCCACCTTCACTCATCAACATTTTAAAAGTCGCTAACATGAATCCATATTTGCACAAATCCTACGTAAGTTTTAAAAAGAAAATGAAAACCGATATCACTGCTGCAAGACCAGACACTTAACATTCACAATTTCTCCATATCACACAGTGCTGCTTATCCTACCACTGAATGGTGCATCGTGACTTGATACATATGCTGTGTGAACCTACCCTTCTTGTGCCTCGGCAGCTGCTGGGGCATCACCGGCGGCTGCTTCCGTCTCAGCTGCGGCCTCGGTCTCTGCTGCAGGCTCTGGCTCTGGTTCTGGTTCAGGCTCTGGGGGTGGTGGCCTCATTCCCTCTTTCAGTTCTATTGCACAATTTGGCTGAACAGCCAATCTTGCCGAAAGTGAAAATCTTGTGAATTCTGATGGGGAAGTGGAGTAAAAGCCCTGGCCATTTCTTGACAGCACACTGGAGACAATACCACTGTAACAATAAGCATATCTATAAGAATGTGTCCCTTAAAGGAATGTTTAAATAAAATTTCATTTAAAGCTGGTCTGATGTGGCGTGTTATATCTATTTACTTGACATTGTCTTTGCGGACAGCCTCTGCCTTGAGTTGTCGTCTCAGATGTGGGACGGTGAAGATCTGCAGGTCTCCTTGGTTGGTCAAAACTACCAAGTCATTCTCACTATAATTTTCATCTGAAATCAAAACAAGCATGACACATTATTCAATGGTCATTTATTAATAGAATAGTACAACTATAAAATAATGATACCTTTAAAATGTTTCATTCCTTTTAATGAGAAGAAAATTAAATCTTACCACTTCGACTTCTGAAGTTGATGAATCCAACCTTGCGGACCTTGGATCCCTCGTGAGCTGTGAGCTTGTATTTGTTGTGAGGTTTAAGGCTGGGCAGTGAGAAGATCTTAAACTGTTCCTCAGAGCAGATGACTACCTGATGGTTGCCAGTCATATCAGGAGCTTTGCACACACCGTTAGCTACCTCATATGGGCCAGGCAAGGGGCATGCATTGCGGTCTATGATACCAATGGCTATAACTGGTGCACGATGCTTCAAATGAATCTCCTTGCCTGCACAAATAAAATATTGCATAATTTAAGTTTTATAGACTTGACTACTTTGCATTTGGGAAAATTAGGCAATTTCATTTTCTTGAAATTTTAATGGCTTTTCTTTTTTTCAGAAAGATCATGAATACATACCAAGCTGGCAAGTAACAGCTTCTGTTTGACGCTTGTCATTGGCAGGCATGGTGATCTGGTGCACATAGATGGTACCCGCATTGGTCCCTGCCCACAAGGTGGCAGTATGGTTCTGACCTGTAAAATACAGTCAATTAAATGCATTATTACCAGAGAAGAATCCTTTTTTTGCTCACGTTTGCTTTGACTTTGGGGCTGAATATTCGAGGTTTTGACATGATTAAGCTGGAAGTCTGTGGAGCATATACCTATTATCAGTCTATGTCTGCCATGTTTTTGACAGGTTATTTCTGCTTACACCGTCAGATAGAGCTTTTGTATAAGAAGTGATTTGTGAATGCGTTGTTGAGTAAGAAGATTTTGTTGGATTTTGCAAGGATTTGCAAACTTAAACGAGCTTGATTTTTTTAAATCAATATTTCTTATATATGTATTATACACACACACACACACACACACACACACATATACATATTAACACACACACACACATATATTATCTAAGGTGTTTCTATAAATATTTCAAAACAAAATCCAGGGATGATATGGCGAGTGATATTCATCTAAGGTCTGTTCCAGTCTCTTGATTTTATAATACTGTGATCCTGAAAATGGCCACTCAGCGAATCTCAACCTTGTCTGTCAGATCTGACTTGTTTGCCAAGAACAGATTTTATCACTAAAACCTTTCAACAATGTCAAGTTGCAAACACTATCTAATTGGTCCACTTATCATTTGATTTGGCCATCCCAAAGATTTTCCCATTATTTTAATCTTACAAAAATATACTTCATTTATCTAATCATTCGACGAGTAGAAAAAAATTAAGACAGATTGAAAGTATGCAATTTTGTTTTCTTTCTATCTTTGATCTTTTGATCTCCTGTCCACAACCCGTAACTTGAACTATGAATCATAGACCTGAGAATGATCTCACTAGGCACACAATATCTCTATTATCTCAAATAAGTATATTCAAGGGCTTGACACTAGCACTGGCCCAGTACTCTTTATGGGATGTGTTACCAGAATGGGCCAGTAGCCAAGACTTTTACTGTTTTATGGGGCTTTTTTCCTTAAACTTTGTCATATTATGTTATGCCAGTAGAACTGTTGAAGGGTCCAACACCCAATATCAAACTTATAAAGCAAATCAAGCCCTTATGTTAAGAGATGCAGGTGTTGCAAAATGTCACAGACTGTAGAAAGGTGAACATTGCAGCAGCAACTTGTTTTGTTCAGATTAAGTCATTCTATCAGTATGGTGATTACTCAATGAGATTGTGTTTACTTAAGCAAAACACTCATGTCCTTTATTGTATTGTTCCAAATAAAGCTGATAAGACCAGACTGATCCTGTGCCAACTGTTTAAATATTTCTTATTTATCCTCTCTCTTAATTCCTGTTTTCTTTTGGCATTACATTTTAATGCCTCTAGAGTCATAGAAAGTGACGCCATGAGTCAGACTTTTGAAATTTAAATCCACCTATTATATTGTAACTAACTGCACTGATCCCCCAATTGCTTGTCCAACATTATCTTTTCTCATAATAATAATAATAACTTTCTTATATTTCTTAATTGTGGAAAATGAAAAGCACACTTAAGTTCAGTTGGCCATTAGTTTTTTCCCCACCCCCTTTTTCTTTTATTCTACAGTAGATCTTTGGATTTACCTTTCTTCATTTCTGGAAGACCCCTTTTTCTATATTTCGAGCAAAAAAAATCATGAGATTCTGCCTGATGATCTCAGGGGTTTCAGTGGACTTTTTACAGAATGAAGCCGAGGTAATATAATTAATTGCCTCAAAATTGGTCAATGCTTACCATTGATGAGGAAGGTATCGGCAAAGTACAGGAACCTGACCATGGAGGCCATGGCATCGTCTGCTGCACGGGCCTCGATGGCGCGCTCAATGGTGCGTGTAGGTTCACTGGGCGTGGTGGGAGTGGTCACTGGGGCTGGCTCTACGGCAGGTGTGGGAGATGGGGCAGTGGCGCCCTCTTCTGCCGGTGCGGCAGCAGCAGCATCAGCGGCGGCAGCCTCACCCTCACCTTCACCCTCCTTCTTTTCCTCCTTTGCCTCACCTTCTTTCTTTGGTGATTCACTGCAAAGATGACAAAATATTAAATAAAAACATGTTATTTTATGCCATTTAAAATAATTGCAAACTGAAACTAATGAATATGTGTGTGTATGTGTATGTGTATGTGTGTGTGTGTGTGTGTGTGTGTGTGTGTGTGTGTGTGTGTGTGTGTAGCTTTTAAGCTTGGATACACACAGATGACATGGGTGACACGGATACTGATATCCCAGGACAGCTCATACAGTCATGTGTCAGCAATGTGCCCTTCTGAACCTCATTATCTTGGCCTCTCTAGTTTTACTTTTGTCTGAGAAAACAATGTCTTGAAGACAAATATTTTTACAGGATTCTCAATCCTTTCTTAAAAGAGCACTTTAAAAAAAGGATTTATCATCAGAAGGGTAGGGAGTGATTCTGCCGGGTTATGAGGTATTATCATGACCAGTGATAATATGTAATTAGCTATCCCTCCCAGATCTTGAGTCTTATCTCAATGTGAAGTATTTATGCTGGCAAAGAGTCAACTGTGCCAGCAGACAGGTTTTCCACATGTTATGGCTAATGGACAGAAATACTTTATACCTCAAGCTAATCTCAACTTGATGTGTGCATGAATAGTTGCCCTATATCAACAATCTTGTTGCCAAATAAAGTACCAACATCCACATCATTATTGATCAGAAACAAATTCCTTTCAATAATTTCACTTACGTTTTCTCCTCTTTCTTCTCTTCAATCACCTTCTCCTCTGCCTTCTTCCTTCTCTCAGACCTCCTCTTCCTCAAACGGCGGAATGATTCTCGTAAAGATTTCTTGAAAGACTTGCGACGTGCCATAGCACTGTCCCCGGTCCCTGTCATATCTAGAATCAATGTCAAATTAAATTAATGTTAACAGTTCCTTGTAACAAAAACAACATTCCTTTTTATGAAAAATATAAAAAATGCTAGAAAGATTTCTTGACTTACCATTTGGATTAAGTGTACATTTTGTGCTAACTTCCTTATTCTGTGCATAGTCAAATACACCAAAACCATGGGCAGTTCCAGCTGCAACCAGGCTCCACTCTGATTGCAAGGCCAGGGCGGTGCAGGCGGCGGGTGGGTGCAACTGCATGACACTGCTGGGCTGGAATCCCCCACCATACTTAGCCTGGCCGTCCTTCACCTTGAGGGCATCGTGACCCTTCCAGATGAAAGCCTCACGGTCGCTAACAATGTTCACGACCACTGCTGTGTGCTCCATCTCCTTCTCCTCGCGCTCAAAGTTGTGGATGACGATCTGTCCGGCGGTTCCAGCCACCACCAGAGTCTCGCTGTGGGGGCACAACACTACCTTCTGGATGCCAAGACGTGGGTCATCGCTGTATGGGTCGAATGTGCCAACTTTTCTGAATGGAGGCCATTCTTCCTCTCCATCAGCAGCTTGGTCTGCCGCTGGGAAGTCAAACCCGAACACTGTGGCTGTGCCCAGTTTGTAAATCATCTTCATGGCAACCGTGGAGGCATCCCAGAATCTAACAGTGCCGTCCTCATGCCCGGTGAGCAGCAGGTCTCGGCAGGTGGACTCCTCGGTGTTGTTCTTGCCACCCAGGATAGGCCAATCCCTGGAGGAGTAGCTACTGGTCTGAGCCTCACCAGCTTCCACTATCTTGTTCCACAGCTGCTCGGGGACATCAGTGATGTGGGTGGAGCATGTGATGGCGGAGGAGTGAGGACTACACAGGTAGGGTTGCTTGTATGTAGGCCAGCCCTCGGACTGCAGATCTATCGCCAAAAGCTCCTCTTCTACCAGCACGATCACTGATTGAGGGTCATCATACTCTGCAACACAGGACCAAAATCAGCTTTAACAGACCATCAATATAAAACACTTTACTAATACATTCTGTAAATAATGTCTATAGTCAGATTCAATACTTGTATTAAAGTATCAATCTATCAGTGATGGAAGTCAGCATTCAGGAAAAAACCGGAAATCCTTAAAAATTAACCTGAAGATACCCCTACCCCCTTTCAGAAATGTAATTTTTGGGTGTTTCAGACTGAGTTCAGACAATTTTGAATTTCACATTTGAAGAAAAAAACCTGAATTCGGGTTATTTCCCGAAGACTTTCATCACTGATCTATATTTCCAACTGACATATGTATGTACCTGAGAGAGTGACATCATCCATTTCATCGGCGGTTGACAGAACAATGAAGTCAACAACCTTGGATGTGAAGTCAAAGACGACCTGCTTGGCCCCCTGCATGATGCTGATGGTGTGGCGGTCAGCATAGCTCGGACGGGGCATGCCTCCAGCGAACAAGATGTAGTTATCACTGGAATCAAAATCACCATAACAGCATGAACAACAACTTCAGTTCAAAATGTGTCACAAAAAGGAATCATCAGCACGTGCAAGATATGGAGAGTATAATGCTGTAGTTAAAAAAAAAAAATGGGTACACAACATTCCATGCAAAAGAGTAATAATTCCATGAGTATCTCATTATAATTATGCATGGTCATTAGAGCAACCGGGTCAAATTACCTGTTTCCTGAATCAGAATTTTGAATGCTGGAAGAAATCGGTAGAAAATTTGAATCATTGAAAAAGAATGTCCAGTGGAACTTGATGGGGTGTGATTTTCATGGTATCAAACTTTGGAATGGAATGGAATGTGAAAAGACAAAATGTTCAGTTATAAACAGTGGGGTACTTACGCCTTAGCTGCCTTCCACGAGATGTTGGTAATGGCCTTGCAAGGGAAAGGTCCATATGGGGTGTTGGCCTGTTCCTTTGGTTTGGTGGAGTCAGTGGTGCTCCAGACAATGTAGCTGCCATCAGCGTGGGCTGTCATGAACTGTGTGCCATCCCGGTGCCATGACAACGATTCCAGTTGCTGCAACACATCAAGACACATCAGTCATTGCCACAAAAGTCACTGAGTTTGTTTGAATCTTTGTTCATGTTCCATATGGATATTTTATCAGAGGGCTAACAACACATTTTATTTTTATTCATAAACAGGAAACTGGAAACATAGAAAACTACATAAAGTGCCTTCTTATATTAATCTTTGTAGAGAGTTCTTAAAATCTTAATCCATATGGCATAATATATCAAATTTTATTCATTTTGGCATGGCAATCTGAATTTGAAGTGTGCTAATTTGGCATGCATTTTTATATATTGAATATTCTATGCCATGTGTAGCTTACACTATAATCTTCCACTAGGTATTTATGGGATATGACTTGTCTCCTATTAAGCATTCCCGCTTATGTTCATGGGGCTGTACTTATATGTATTGCAACCCCCTCCAGCCTATCCTAGAGCCTTACCTTAGAGACATAGCTCCCAATAGAAGCATATATAGATTGTGGATTTCTCTGTACAACACACATATTTCTCTACCTTAGAATTAACATTATGCACATGATATCAAAGATCTAAGGACAAATGTAAAGATTATTTATTATTATTATCATTATTGTTCTGATAATAGAGACAGATATAAAAAAGCAGTACAAAACAGTCTCCAAGAGATTGAGCTGAATATAATATGTTGTCTGGTGAGGGCTTGCAAGGGAACGTACCTGTGTGGCATTGTAAGTCTGATCTGCATTGCTCTCCTTGTTATCCCACAGAACTACCAACCCTCGGTTGTAACCAATCAGGAACTGAAAATGGAATTACAATCATTAAAGACAGAACTGGCAACAGGTCATTATTTTACGAATCTCTTCATTTATTACAATGAATAAAAATGATGACACAATATTTAGAAGTCTCTCGATACACAAATAATAAGCCTTGATATTAACCTTGTTTGGGTCTGTTGGGTGTTGTGCTATGGTCTCCACTGCACCTGGGTTAACTTTGAAATCATCAGGGACACTGAAAACCCCAAACATATAATTGATAAGACATTCTTCCTCCTTTATAACATACCACATTTACAGTGGGGTGGGGTGGGGGAATAGACGATGCAGTATGCTGTTATATTCTCACAGAGAAAGTACAGGAGCAGACAATTAAGCATAATTCACAGTGACATGACAATTGACCCATGATAATTGGTTCATAAAACATTACACATCTTAAATAATATAACACAATAAATCTTCACTACAAAGATTCATAATTCACTTTGGCATATTTTTCTGAGGAATGGGTAATTTTGGAGGATGGATGACATACTTCTGCATGACGACGTCCTGGTAGATGACATGGGTGGATGGGGAGAAGCTGTTCACGTCCAGAATATGAACATTGCCGCCTTCTGTTCCCATCAGCAACAGCTCCGAGTCTGCTGTCAGGCAGCATGATGATATTGTCTTCAGTTTGCTGCAAGAAATGAAAATACAGTAATTACATCAGTTTAACATGTGTAAATTTATGAATTTTATTCCACACTTACTTGTCAGACAAGCAATATATCATCTACATCAATTGGCAAGATGAAACAATCAATTTTTTTTGTGTCAATTTAGACAGACATAGTGCCAAATATAGCACATCAAAATGGAAATATATAATTCCCAATGTCTGGCTGGTTGGGGTAAATTGCCATTGAATAATAGACACAATTTCCCATTTTTCATGTAATTGTTTATTGGAAATTCCCACTTTCGGGATAATTCATGTGACAAACAGATAAACTTTATTATATGCATCAAAGCCATAACTTTTGACATCAATTTGCATCGAGGTATTTTGAACATTTTTTTTAGATTCTCTTTCATACAAGCACTCAAGCCGTTGTTTAGCTTGTGACTAATAGCACAGAGGATATGGCAGCATATTATGAAGCCAGAGGGGTCCATGCTGTAGACTGTGTACATGCCGGGGAGAATGTAGAGTGTGTCTGAGGATCTAAGTTCTAGTTGCACGGTAAACACAAGGTTCAGTAACTTTTTGCAAGGGCTTCCTCTTGAGAGAGCTGCACAAGAGGTGAGGTGAGGTGAGACGGGTCACAGTGCTCCAGTTACATAAGCTAAGCTAAGCCACAACAGCTGCGACCAGGAGAGAGCAAACAGATTCTTGTAATCTGCTTGGTGGTGGTGTGCGTGACATAGATTAGCCGATACCGTGATAAGTCCATCTCAGTACAACTAGATCACACTGATAACAACATAAGTATGCAACATGTCACAAACACACCTTGGCCTGCTGTCTACACTGAACACTTTAAGTAAGCTTTGTGTGTGCCTTAAATCGGCAATATCTATGCCACAGGTCATCCCACCCACAATTGTGAAAGTACCCCATTTGCAGTTTGGATCAAAGTGTGGCGCCTTACCTTGCCTCCATGGCATAGGTCTTGACCTCTTCCAGGATGGTGGTGCCATCTTTCTCGTTGATCTCCCATAGATGTACAGAGTTGTCACTACACAGACTGATCAAGCGGCCCTGAAAAACAGTCACATTGATAAACATTTATATCAACTATTAATTGTAAACTTTTAAGTAATGTTTCATCATTGTCTTGTAACTATCTATGGTTACCATGGTTACCAATATCTTATAACTTATTAAAAACTAAGTACGGCAACAAAGTCAACATCTTTTTTATTAAGAGAATGGCACATTATAAATTGAGTTTTCAAACATTAAAATGGGAGAAGATTTTGGGAAACAACTACAGGCTGTTTTGATTATTTTATTCTCCACTTTATCAGTTTATTTATCCATGTAAACAGTCAGTATTTAGTTTCTATTTCCCACCAATTTATGACTATTTTTTCTTTGCCGATGTGCAAGTGAAACAATCCAGATAAAGGCCAGTCTTGTATTGTCTACAAACATATGTGACATTCCATAGTCGGGTGTCCTATCTCAGCGAGATTTATCTTGCGAAATTCAATACTGCCCCTCCTAACTTATGACATACTCTATCTTCCGCTTCAACCTTTTTTCTTAGTCTAGGTTTGTGTTTTCATATCTCTTGAAATCATGTCATGGCTGCATATTGTTTTGACAATTATATCACATTACAGATCTGGTCTGAGCTATAGACAGTACATATGACTTACAGATATTTACAGAGAGAAAACCCTCCCCCACAGGGATACCAGATCAACAACTGACCAAGTGCCACAAAACTACATGAAAAGTAGTTGCTGGTATGTGTTATGAAATGAGAACCACAGTTTATTTGACAATTTCCTGTTGTAAACTTGGAAAGCACTGAATGCTCTATTGGCAGCAACTCTTTGACAGTGATACATCAAATCTGTCATGTCACATCTAATATTTATGACCCGACGTGTGCAAAACATCACCTCCCAATCAATAACTAGTGGTGATAAGCAAACTTACCCATCATCACTTCATAGTCATATAAATATATAAGTACTGGTGATGTGGACATTGAGAAGAGTTGGGGATTACCCATTATAACACTGCAACTTACACAGTTGCCATGGCAACTGTGATTCATATGGTTTGATGGCTGTTAGCAACAGGACTCTTTTTTTCTGCAAATGAGGAAAGGGACCTTTTCTCAAACCAAAAAACATCACATGTGTATTATAATGATTCTCCCCAAAGAGCTCAAAAGAAATCACAGAGCAAACAAACCTCAGAGCCATCTGTAACTTGGATACATATATCTTTGCTGACCTTTTCTGTTATTTTTGGACAAAAATACAGTATGTGGACATCATAGGCAACATATGCAGCCGAAAGACTATCCACAAACTCAATATTGATGTTGAAACTATGGCCAGGTTGTGTTGTTTGGCACTGACATTATAAAGCCACATGCTGCCCTGTGCATAGTGCCATTGTTGACCGTCCACTTCGGGGGTCTGTCCACCCCCAGCTTCACACAGTCAATTGCAAGTTATGTTCATTGTATTGGGACAACATATCTGCCCCTATAATGTTTGGCAGGGGTGATGTTTGCTCTGCCCCACCAGAATAAACAGGCCACAAGCATGTCCCAAGACTAGGGGTCTGACTGTGCCATGTCAACTTACAAACAAGTTATCCAAGCTGGGGTCATATTCCCTACTGGTTATATGGACCACAGTTGACAGGATGCAGCTTACACGAAAACACAACCACATCCATGTTTTTTCAACAATTATTCATAACATGTCACCCAGCTGTTGGCATGGTAAGTGTTGACAAATAGGATAGCAACAAAGCTTATACTTGTGTCTTACATATCTACTTCCTATACACACTTGAACAAATACATTGTCTTTCAACAACTGTCTGTTGGAACTTAACCACATATTTCATGCATTTAAATGGTAAAACAGATATCATGCAACAGTGATGTCACCAGGGTGTGACCTATTTTCATGAAGTACATGCATGATGCTGGGTCTGAACTGATTACATTTAAAATAGCAATCAGTGATGGCATGATGGATATTGGCCCCCGCTTCCTTGTCTGATAAGGTCAAGGTCCCCACCAGTGAAATCTTCCAATGGGTTCAAGAACACACTAACGAGATTTGTCTGGTGTAAACACATGCCAGTGATAAGTTTCAAGTTTCTCAGTCAAGATTGCTGTATTCTAAAGGTTAAAGTCAATCACATTGTTCACTCTCCCTGTTATACATGGAAGAGTTGTGCAGTCTTAAAACTATTCCGTATCTGATTGAAACATGCCAGCCTGAGAGAATATTTGGAATCTTTTCTTTCGGTCTCTAGAATGGAGAATACAAACTCAAAGAGAAAAGTGGCATAACAAAAAGTGAAATCTTAAGCAGCCATGGGACTCTTTTATTTCATTACTACTGATCACTTTTCCAGAAAACAACACAAAATACGCACATTTAAAACTTGTGTCCTTGATGTTTAACCCTTCCCTAATTCATAGTCAATCAGATCAGTTACATGATCAAATATCAGTTGCATTTCATGCTCCACAAATAGCATCCATTTCTATTGTTTACACCCAGGGTTTCCTGTTAACATGTATCCTGTATCCATCCCAGAAATTTCAGTGTTTGTCCCTGTGGAAAGGACTTTGATCTCTGTGGCGAAGGGTTCCTACATAACTCATCATTTCATCTTTTCGTCATTTCCTGGAGTTTGGAATTTGTCTAGTATTGTCCAGAGCCCTAGCATACCAGGGGTACCATTTTGTTGATGTATTTGACCTTTGGCCTGTACAATAAGCATCTATTGATCGTGTTTTGTTATCTCTGCCCACCAGCCACTAAAGATAACTTAAATGGTTTTCATGGGAATTGGCTTGTTTTGAAGATCCAATATATCTTCTTGCCAAAATGCCCACACCAGGTCATGGTGCTTTCAAAGCTTCAAAGTCAATCCATAATAATATATCATTGGGACCAACCACATTATTAATAAGTTTTTTAAAAGTTTAAATAATCAATACATACCTGATCAGGGAGGAAAAAGAGCTTCTGCACAGAGACTTCTTCGCTATGCTGGCCAGCAAACTCCACACCAGGAGTACCAACACTGAACACAGCCATCAAGGAAAAAACATCTTTATAACATCAATGACACATACATGTATACCATTGCAATAAATATTTTAATAATCATAACAAGTTAATCCCTTAAAATTCATCTCGTTATTTCTTTATTCATTTCTCATTAATAATCTTGTCTTTATTTGTATATTATATAGATCTATAATCAGGACATATGGATGAACATTAACAATTGACAAGGTTTAATATGGACCACACTGTGGACGGCTTTGAGTTTGCTTTGTGTTGTGGGGTACTGTTTTGTTAGATTCCCAGGTTTGTAACCCATTTCTTCTGACATCACACGTTGTGTGCTAGGCACAATCAACGCACCTGTTTGGAAGCTGGAGCTCAGCCAACCCTCACCTTACACTCAACTCTATCAACCCTTCATATACAACTACCACCATCACCACAGTAGTGCCAGGAAACCACAATGCACTGAGACCTGAGGGTAACAACTGCTGCCATCAGCTGACCACGAGTCCTGGCACTCGAACCAGGGCCTCTCTCAGACCACTGTCGCCACTTTGACCCAGTTTGGACTTGCCAGGCAGCTTGATGGGGGCTGGAGAAGTAGGGGTTTGCATGCCCAGGTGTTGGAACTGTTAGTCTTGGCATGTACACACCACACCTCTACATCATTAGCTATCTACCTTTTGTGGTGCCACAGCAACATCCAGCATCCCTCGTCACAGAGGGTCATCTGGGTACAGTCTGGTTGCCATAGAGATGTCCTCAGACTCTCACCTGATGTTTTTGCTACCCCTGGCAGAATACCATAGTCATGATCACATGATCTGGATCAAAGAAGCATAATCTTGCCATTTTTATAGCTTTTTATTGATATGAACAAGCTTCAATGTTTCTGCAACATAATTGCAAGGGACAAGAAATCACTCTTGGTGATGATTGTGCAGATCTGTTTCATTAATACACTCTACGACAAGTGTACACCATCCATGCACGTAGGCATGACCCAACCCAATCAATAACATCGTCTGCCATCGTGCTAGTCAAAGCAGGTAATTGACTATGTAAATCCCCTGATATTTCTATTGTGGTGGTCACAAGCCTCCATACGTTCAACTCCAATATTGACTGACCTACAGCAGGAGATCAAGATACCTCTCTCCAACCAACCCACTCTGTATTGCTCTCCATAAAATATAACTTTTATTTAATAAAGCACTGCCTGATGTGACCAGATTATAATTTGCCAAAATAAATCCCCTTTGATCTAATTCAATCTGATCATGTAAATATGCCTCAGAAGTTTTAGCAGGGCGTTAAAATATTATGCCCTGAACATGTTCAAGGTTCAGACATAAGAGGGTTTTTTAAATGCCTAATTAAAACCTATTTATGTTGTACATACGATTATGACTGAAAAGGGCCAACAGTCATGACAATAGAAGGTGATTAGCTTAATTAGTGGTGACGAGATTCTGAGGGGGAAGATTATATAAAGCCTTTGTGACATAACATTCCACCCGAAGCTGACTAATTATTCCACTGACCACACCATCTGTTGATATAAATCATTTTAGGACAAAGGTCACTGATGGTCAATCGACCTCCTGATAACAAAGAGGATCCATCATTAATTCTGAGTCATTACTTTATCATGAATTTGTGACCAGTTGTGTTTATTGAGGCATGACTAAGGTGTGAAGATGATGACAATGATGATGATGGAGTTTTCCATGCAATTTTTTGCACTGGCAGACCTTATGTGAGGCCGGGCTGGCTGGCATGCTGCCCACCTATGCGTCATGGTCACATCCTACCTACCAAGCCAACCATGACAACCACCAGGTGTCATTCCACCTTATCTTTAACCACCATATGTATAACCACTCATCTGTTGTTCTCTAAATGGTGTGTGGGGTCCTGCCATCCATCAGTCCGGATCATGCTTAGCTTTGCACTCAAGCCTGTTTACAAAATATCTGCATCTGACATAGACAGCTGCAATGATGTTTTGTGTGTAGGTTTTGCAGTAGAGAAAGCTTTTGACAGTCTGTCAGTAAAGGGTCACTGAGAAAAATGCATCAGAAGGTGGTGGTTTCAATGAACATAATGTAGACTTTTAAAGAGTTAAGAGCATTAGAACCTGGAGGGATATTAGATGTCTAGTCAGAACAAAACAAATCTCTCATCAGCCTGGCCCATGTACATGTGGGTTATGTTTGCCTATTATTGGGATCCCATCCAGCTTGTATCAACATTTTAGAATTCAGAACATTTTAAAAGTACTTTGACAAAGACTGGACATTTTTTTTAAATGTTTAAATCATATATTCATTGTGCAAAGTGTAACTTTTTTGTGAAAGATATAGATAATATGTCTTGTACACTCACAGATCACATAAATACAAAGGTTACTTTATGTTCAAATAAAGTATATTTTAACACTAACATTCACATCTCAATAATGCTACACTTGTCAAAACTATTGAATGGTTGATTGGTTTTGGATGGACACATATACACAAGATTCAGTTAGAAAAACCTGAGGTTCATGGTTACACCTTTGTCTGTAATATTACTGAAGCTTTAAGGCTTAGGCATTGTCAAACAAATCGAGTATTGTGATCCATTGTGTTTCTCACACAAAAGGGATCGTATTTTACAATGGATGAATTGATTATATGTATATGCAGAAAAGGTCATCATTGGCATAATTGCCAAGATAACCATACATATTACAAATGAGATGTTCAGACAACACCAGACATATAGGCATAATATAATGCCATTGCAGCCTGGTCTTAAGCAGATCAATAACCAGGTCTGAGACCAGGAGAGAAGGAAGCTGCCACTAATAGGGTGTAAAGTGTTCATCAGAAATGGGCTGCCTCTTACTGTCAAGCTTGTTGGGTTACGTGGATGCCCCCTTAGCCATCCTCTATTCATATAACTCCCAAGTGTAAGTGAGGTATGTTCCAATGCCATCCTCTATGTGTGAGGTATAGGGGATGCCTATTACTTTTGCTACACTATTGAGCATGCCATAGAGAGCCCTGGATGTAAGCAATACACGGCTGATACCTCCATACCTTATGCTATTATCTTGAAGAGAGGTGATGGTGACATTCTGACCCTGTCCTGTATAAAATGTGGCAATACCTCTGATGCCCCAATGATGCTCTATATATATGTCAAATCTAAATGTTAGCCAACCTGCCTGTCTTATCCTTCAGATTGCTGTACTGCAACATTGCATATAAATACATGAAGAAACCTACATGAAAGAGATAACCAGACAGGAAGTGATGGCAAAAGATAGGATGGATAGGTTGGCTGTATACCCATCCCTGACATTAAGATGTACCCAGTAGCAGCAGCTGATATAACAGACATGACAGGTCCATCATCTCACACCCAGACATACCCAGGCCCCCAGTCTGCCTCTATTTCAACCTCAACATCCCACCACTATATTATGTAACACTTTTTGTCCATGAACTTTGTTTGTCAGTATCAAATTTGTGTTCTATATAAAATACTCTCTATCTTTTTGACTGTGACACTCTGATGGCAATAACAGAATTTTATAGAGAAGCACACATCATATGTTACAAACTGTCAATTTGTCCATGGAGCCTCAAAATGAGAGCAATTTTAACCCAGAAAATAAGTATCACTATTTTCCCACATATTTTGCATGCATGAGAGTGCAGCCGAGATGCAAGTAATTTATTATCTGCATTGCAAATTCTATTTTGTTGGAACTATGCAGACTTGGCCCTCATATCTTGCATCAACATTTATCATATTTCTGTCACTAATAAATACCACCGCTATCACCCCTCTTCTTGCCAAATATGGATATAAATACACTGACATGGCCCTCTTGCTTAAATACCCCAAACCAATTATCTTCAATCATTTCATCATATCCCTACTGTCTGGTCCCGCCTATTTCCATCATTTCAATGGAATGACCATGCCCAAAATTTAAAACTGAGATGCAGTGTGGAAATCAAAAGATTTATTTTTGTCAGTATTAATAAGATTGTGGAATTTTAACAGACTGTCAAACGTAATATGCAGTAATATATGTATGTAAAATGCACTATATATGTGTTACTGGTACTGCTGACACCATGTGAACTCTGTTTATTAGGTTCAGACATGCAAGATCAAACTGTGTGGTGACCAGGCAGTGCTGGGCGTGCGACTGCAGGCATTCCTGTGGTCAGACATCTGATCTGCGAATCTGGAGCAGAGTCTCGACAGGGGCAGCCCCACCCACCCCTATTAGCTTAATCTGGGGTGTGGGTAGCCCAGTGACCCGTTATAATTGGGTCAGAGTGATGGCACGTGCCCTGTGCCTGCAGCCTGTCGGCACCTTGTACCCTGCAGGCAGATGGCCAATAACACATTCCTCCCACATGTCTCTCCCATACCCCCAGACTGTGTCAGAATATATACATGTGGACACACCCTTACCATGCTAACAGAACCATTTCTTCCTTAGCATATCTGTGGTCTTTTTTTCAATTCACTCTCAAAGTTCTCTTTTTCATCCATCACCACTTTACAACAGGGCAATAGGTCTCTATGATGAGAGGCAAAGGCAGAATTTGGTTGGCATTATCCATGCATAGTATTCAAACATACTTGATTTATTATACAGAAATGAGAAATAAAAAGTAATATACCCTCCAGCTTTTGGCTGGCCTATGGTTTATGGTATGTGATCAATGTAGTGCAATAAATTCCTGGTGAGGTGGGATAGGTTTGGTGCTTCTTTTTTTCTAAAATATTGATGAGTTGGATTGGTACATGTAACCTGAGCCACTGGAGAGTGCAGAGTGTATCAAGCTGCTTGATAGTGTAAATATCTGGCTACTAACAAGGCAAGGTTTGGATCCTCTGCATGATGGGAGAACTCTCAGCCATGTATCATGTGTGACCCAGTTACCCACTCTGTTTCTGCGACATCAAGGCCTACTGACCAACTATGTCAAGTATGCAACCTCACACCCGTCTCCCCTGCTGACAATCCCACCATGCACCTCACCACCCAACTCTTTGTAGCAACCTCTGGGAATTACCTCTCCACTCTACCTGTGCACAATTGATCTTTCTCAAAATTCCGGTTATCTGCAATGGGGAAATTCTTTAGATCAGCCATCCCAGAACTTTCAAAGTTTCATGCCGGGCCATAATGGCCCATTTCTCAAACAGATGACAGGTAAGACCCACATCAGAAACAACCAGCGTGGAATGCCGTATTATGGAAGTGTATTTTCCCACAATGACCACAATTTGTGAAGTTCGACAGTCCTGACATGCAATGAATAAGCTCTCTCTTTGCAAAGGTACACAAGAGCTGCAAAAAAGACCATACTTGAAAACTTGAATGTCAAGAAAGTTCACCTGTTGAAGCAACAAAGCTGCTTGGGATTGGCTGCATCTACATATTTTATATATTAAGGAAAGTATTGAGCTTCTGGCTCAAACTTGCAGTCATATTTTATGATGAATCATTTTCCCTTGCCCCTAAAAAAAGGTTTGAACATGCCAAAATAGATCGTAATTGCATAGTGTTAGTCATAACCTGCCCAATGTACATTATCAAAATGTCTGTCTTCGGAATTTGAGTGCATTATCATTGCTTATAATCAGCTGCTTATAACACAGTAATAAATTTAAATATCTTTCAAATCTGTGTCAATTTACACAAAGGCAAATAACAAACAGAAGAAGTTTCTCTCATCACAGGTGAACAGTCATTCATCATGTTTTACAAATAGGTCAAACTTGACAGATAGCATATATATATATATGTCCATCATCATAAATGATAACTGTTATTGCACTTGTTTAATAGCAAACTAGTCACTGTTAAACTATATAATTATTATGGGGTCATTTTATACTTCTACCAGATCAATTGTTCAAGTTTTGTTCATCCATATATGTCAAAATTCAACTCTACATAATGGTCACATTAGCATATTATTTCACAAGTGTGCCACACCAAATTGCATATTGTGTTCCACATTTATCAAAAATCCAATTTCACACTATTTAAGCTATCTCAGAGTGTTTGAGGCCCATTCATGTGACATTCAATTCTGGATCATTGCGTTAATCACAAAGACTTGGTCATTAATGTCAGCAAAGTTCAGCCTGCAAGCCCTGCCATGCACCACTGTTGTTCAACATGTTTATATCCCATCACAGAGATTATGTTACAATCCCTAGAATGGGTAGTTTTATAGTAAATTGAAGACACTACACATAATTGATATGACATTGGTTCACTGACATAGATAGTCCTGCTCGCCTGCTTGACGCCATCAATCAAACAAGTAATGATAAGGGCCTGTAACAACTTGTGACTCTACAATTATAATCATTTTAAATGGGAACAAATTTGTTATAAATATTGGCCAAGAATAAAGGCATTTGATTGTAATAAAAATTTGATTAAAGACCTGATACAACTTGTTGATATTCTTATCTCCATTCATGATTGATTAGTTAAATGAACTGCACAGTTCTGAATAAATACTACTGAGATTTACACTTGATAAAACATGTATGTATTATTGAAGGCATGCATGCAGGTCGTCACCAAAAAACTTGTGATTTGTACTTAGCTTTAATCCAATATAAAAATAAAACAAACTGGATTTAAAAAAAGATTTGGATGGATAGATCTTTCTCAGACTAAATTGTTTTTATTTATGCCAGATCACACAATGGAAATATTATCAGGAATTGTATAACCTCGATATATTGAAAAAGGTGAAATGTGGAATAGACCATGACTACATTTAGATTGTTGCTTTTATATTAAAGTGGTTAAATGTCTGGGCCTTTGGTACGAGCAGCGAGGAATGTCACTGAGAAAAGCAAATCACTTGCTGTCTAACCCCAAATTATGCACCCCTCAGTGAACATCACATATTTGCACTTTCTGTGAACAAGTACACATTTAGTCTTTTCTTACCACTACTAACCAATTAGCATTGATTAGTGCAAATAAAATCCATGCTGTCCTCAACATCCATACATTGTGGTAGTTGTAATTAATCATGTTGATGATGAAGATTAAATTATCATTTTGATTTTGGCTGTAATAGGTGCAATATAATGTTAGCTATTCAATCAATATATAGCCATTAATCAATTGGTGATTATTTCCATTTCTAGGTTGGCAAGACTATCCTTAGCACAATAAAATATTTGTGAAACTCTAAAATCTAGGATAGATTACAGGTAGAATTTCATATATATTTTCAGGTCCCGTATATTTAATAGAGCCAGTAACTTTTTCACTTTTTATTCATGAGACACGACTACAAAACTGTAATAAACCACAATTATTTGAACTGCATCCCAAACTGGCACACCCCTTCCCTTTTTTCTTTGCACTCAAGTGTTTGAAGATGGCTAAGAAATTGCCTGTCTATCAGCCCGAGGTGTGATTTGGCATAATTGTCCCCCAGGAGCGTCCCCTAGATGCTATTTTGTCCTGCGGGTGCCCTTTCTATGAACCCTCAGTCCCACCACGAGCACATCAGATCTGGATGCCAAGTGCATCCAGTGCTCAACCACAGCAAAATGTGCCACCTTCACATTTATCACCATTCATATTTAATTTTAATGTACACAGGCATTGTTTGCATAGGCAGCAGGTAGCAGAGAATAGTGGGGTCAATTTTACCTGTGACCTATTACCTGTGACCTATGGATCTCAGTTACCGCCAGCATGGTTGTGATGTATAACCAGCTAAAGGCACTGTCCCACTTATTACATGGCACGATCACCCGCTACCGGCACAAATCACATTTTACCATGCTCTACAATGATGTTGTTTGCACGATGCTATGAATGGTGACACCATGGCCTTGTTCAAAGTTGCTGCATGATTCAACTCTGCAAGTGCCATCAAAGCCTGACACTTGACCGTTCTCACAGCAAGTCACTGTTCTGTGATTCCCCCCTTGTATACACCAAGCACTTCTGCTTCATTAACTGTTCATAAAAATGAGCACCAAACGCTAAATAAAAGGCTTGGCTTCAGACTCTTTCTAAGCTTAACTGTGACCCCCTTTATACAGTAGCACCACCTTAGAGACTTGTTTTTAAGAGTGGCAACTAGGTGGGACTGCTACTATGTGCAACAGACCTGTTATTGACGTCCAAGCCAGCAACAGGTGGAGTCTAATCAACTGGCAAAACAAGCAATTTATGACAGGAAAATGATTGTGTATTCTGATATGCTCAAAAGCCACTTGTGAGAAATGGGACGCTCATTGAATGGGCAACTTAGAGTGTGATCATCATCCCCTGTGCAATGCTATCATCACTTTAATAATCAAACTTCAATTCTGCAAATGCAATATATTCTGTGATACAAATGTGATCTTGTTTGTATCACTCTTTACAAATTTGTTAAATGATTTGTCAAATGGACACAATGCAAAGTAACTATTCCCACACAAAGGAAACATATATTCCAACACATCATGTAACAGGTCACACACAAAGCAAACAAATATTTTCAGTGTAAACAATTGAGGTAAAATGATATAGCTTTTTTAAAATAAAGGATACACTCTCAAAGCTCCAGTTTTTGTTCCAATTGCAAGTAACTTGAGTTTCCTGTCATAGGCCAAAGCGCTTGGTTTATGAGGGAATCCATGCTCTGCACACTGAAAAAAAGTAAGGAATAACATCTTATTTCTGAGAAAGTATGTAATGTAACATTACTGGCATTATCTCATCCATGCAGTAGTTACATGTGTGTATGATAATAGGCCATATTACATGAAGCATGACAAACACAATAGATTTCATTACACTGTGTCACTGCCCTCGAGTCATCACATTCCATATCACATTTATCATCTTCATAAAACATGCTTTTTGAAAATTTATCTTGGCATTTATCCACTCCATGAATGTTTATTATAACAGTCGCTTAACTAAAAATATGAATGTCTCTGAATGTAAAATTCAGACCAATAGTGTGCTATATTAGATGATATTGAGTATTTTTTTCAAGCAAGATAAGCAATAAAACACATACACAGCTTAAATTTAACACAAACTCTTTGAGTCAGGTTCTTTGGCCAAGTGTCAAGCTGTTCTAGTCAAGCCTGCCTCTCAGACCAATATATTAATGTGAGATTATTTTAATCATTAATCATCACTGCTGACTGATCTCTGGTTAAATCAAAACAAATATTCTCATTCAAATGTTCAACTTTCTTTTCTTTTCTTTTTTTTTGGGGGGAGGGGGTGCTACTTTCAAGGCAAATATGTTAATCTGTTCAAAATAATAGTATCATATGAATATACTATGATATGTCTAAACTTGATCTATCACACAAACAAAGTTGTGACTAAACAAAGAGACTGATAGTTTTTTCAGAAACTAAACACAGATTTTCAGGATCAAATCAACTTAAGAGTTAAGTTATGCAAGAAAAAAGCTTTCGATCTGGAAACTGACAAATGTATATTTAATTTAATATAGGGTTCTAAATAAATAATATCTAAATAATTTATGTTTTGGTTTTCAACAACGTAACTTTAAAAAGAAATGGTGAACAGTGAACTTGCAGTTCACAAAAATCAAAATGCTGTTTACCCAAATTACACGTTTTACTCAAACCAAGACCCTACTTGTTAAAAAATACAAAATACCAAATGAAAGCTTTAGTGTATTTTAAGTGGTATATCCATGACACTTTACATGGTTATATGTATGTCAGCGATGAGTCATCTCAGCTGTCTGCTTGTGAGAGATAAAGCCAGATGTACATATGGCCGACTTTCCGCCGATAAACAAATTGCCTTGTACTCACTTCCTTGAAGGCAAAAAGTTCCTTCTGCAACTTCTGACGGGCTTCACTCTCCCGCGGCTCTGATTTCTTGAATCCGAATTTCCGCAACATTGTAGATGTGTGTTGCTCTTTGTTGATTTACCTGCAAAAACAGAAAATTTTACACCATCAACATCTTGGACCGGTGTCGAAATAGACAAAGCGTTGAATACACATCTCAGCCAACCAGCGCGGACCGGGAGCTCCTCGGATCCAGGCCGATTTGCAATGTATTGCGATGATGATGTGTTTAGATTTTCATGACATTGATAAAGGAATACTTACCCTACGTCTTGGCAACTTTTCCGGTTGGAAATTTGCTTTAAATCCTCTCCAATGGGGTAATATTTTGGGTATGCACCCCAAATCCTTTCGAAATCGCGCCAAACAAGCAACACTTGGAGCCGATTTACACACTGCTAAGACAAATATCCATTCGCACATTCATGATTTCTAACGGTTTTTGATGATGTTTTTTGCTCTTCGGTAATCATGCAAAAATTCTACAGTAGTCTGATAATATATGCTTTTTGGTTGCTTATTAATATAGCTGACTCTGATCATTCAACTATTGATATGTATATACGAACTATTTCGCTCGTCTGGGAAGCTTCGGGGAAAACCCTCGAGCACTTGCTCTACACTATATCATTGCGCGTAGTGACGCTTGGTCACGTGGACAAGCCGAGTGCAACCGCACTTTGTTTGGGATTTCTTTCTTGTGTGGTCCCTTTATCAAGTGGGGATGGAGCGCAAATGAATAGAAACTTTATCTTAGTTGAACAAAAATAAATAGCAGTTTGGTCGCTAATGTACCAAAGTGAGGTTATAGTTGATAAAATAGAACTACAGGGAAAGCTTCAAAGAAAGAAATGAAAAGTTTGGACGAATAAAATAAACTTGAAGGCTTAGACACCTACATATTTAGAATCACCCATATTTATGCCCGGGGGGGGGGGGGGGGGGGGGGGGTACTCTCATAGTCAGCGTTACCGGGGAAGCTGGGCTAAATAGGGTCCTTTTCGCTGATATTTTCCCTAAAACAGGTTAAGATATTTCATCATTTTCCCTAAAACAGGGTACTAATTTTCAAATTTCTCCCTAAAACAGGGATCACAATCCCCCTTTCCAAATCTCCCCCTTCTGCATTATCCCGAAATGAGGGTATAAAAAATTCAGCTAGTCCTAAATCAGGGTACCAATAATGATAGAATATTTCCCTAAATCAGGCTCTGGGGTTTTCAGTTCCATCCGGGTTAAGATATTTTATCATTTTCCCTAAAACAGGGTACTGTTTTTCAAATTTCTCCCTAAAACAGGGATCACAATCCCCTTTTCCAAATTTCCCCCTTCTGCATCATCCCTAAATGAGGGTATCAAAAATTCAGCTAGTCCTAAATCAGGGTACCAAATTTCAGCTAGTCCTAAATCAGGGTACCAATAACGATAGAATATTTCCCTAATATTTCCCCCCCCCCCCCCCCCCCCGGTATTTATGATATGGCTTGACCCTGAACATACAAATTGGCAAAGAAAGAGGTAAACTATCAGGAGAATCACTTGTATTCTTTACATTCAAGGATTTGATCACAATTTGTACAATTTCTTCAGATTTAAGGTTTCATTCATAAATTTCATCTGTGCATGCTTGAAAAGAAAAGTTTCAAGGATGTTTAGACCTATATTGAATAATATATAAAAATGAACATTTTTATTATGAATTTTGTCAAAATGTCAAATGATCAGACAATCCTTTGTTATTGCAATAGATTGTGCAAACATATCAAATAACTTTTGAGTGAATGACAATTTAATTTTGGACAGAAACTATTGTGTATTACATAACTTTGATTGCATGGTTCTAATTAGCCACCTGGTGTTTTAAATCTTTACTATGTCTATGGCTATATCTTATCAAAATGAGCACTGTTTTTTAATGTAACCAAGCTGACAAAGCAAATATGGTAACCACAAGTTTATAAATGTATCAAATTAAACATTTGACAAAGCACAGAACAAGACAAATGTTTGTTTTCCATTTCTGAGGCAGTGAGTGTTAGGACCGTGACAGACACATTTCACCACTCGCAGTTTTCACATTATATATTGTGTGAAACTAATTGCCCAGTATGACGATCATTTGTCAAACTGCCTGTTACCTGCATAATCAGAATAAATAACTCATAATCATTATTCAAAACTATTAACACAAAATTATATGTAGAAAATATTTTTATTGCCACATCTTCAAGATTTGACAATCAACACAATTATTGGAATTGTAGATTTTGTGTTTTTTCCATAAAAGTTGCACTTCTGTTGGTAGTTATATAATCAACAAACTCATTTACCTGTATTTGTATATTCCCAAAGATATAATCAACAATGCTACCAATAAATTAGCTAGCAATTTCCACCTCTGAGATACATTGTCATAGTAATGATAAACAGTGGATGGAATGTGATAATTCAAACACACAAGATCAACAAACAATCATTATTATCATTTGTGAACCATTTGAAGCATTGTTCTCATGCAAAGGATGACAACAGAGCTGTAGTTCCATGTTCAAAGCCTTTAATTACATCTGTAATTTTAAAAAATATCCTTATCAGACTGTTATCAGATACACAAATGTACCAACAACATCAAATGGTGTAATAAACATTAGCAATCAATTGATAGACTGAAACACATTTCTGTTGTTGTTCACAGCTCTGTTGTCATTGGCTATATATTGTATTCTGCTAGAGAATGTTGACTCTAGACAAGGGCTTTATGTTTGCAATACAGATATATATATATATATTTTTTGCCTTGTGTGAATACCAGTATATGGCTTATAAATAACTGACACAGTGACATCTGATGGTTGTCCCCATAACAACTCCAAGAAAGCTCATGTCAATTTGACATATTAAAATCAAGCTTTTTAAAGCATCTTATAGTACACTAAATAATCAACTTATTCAGGACACATTGAACAACAGTTTTCAAGTTGGCTAAGCTTTGCAATGAGAAAGTGGACGTATCTTTTATAAGGCTTTATATTTTCAAGTTATATTAGCTGATTTCTATCATCTAATGTCTTATTTTCTGAGCACACTGTCACATATGTATGTGCTGTAACCACTCTCAATTGACATGGTCCAGATAAATGGGCATTTGGTCACAATGATTATGAATGTGAAGAATCAAGAAATTTTTCAAAAATTTGATTTCAATAGGTTTGTTGAAATTTTTATTTGGATTATGCAAAAAAAACCCAGTATGAATTACCAAAACTTCAATGGAATAGATAAAACAATAGTTCAAGATTGTGTAGTTGAGTCTTTTTTACAACATCACTATTTCAAAGGGGAATGTGTCAACAAACTGTTTGATTTGTATAAATGGAGTTTTGTTCAACATAAAAGCAACATGAAACAGTGTTACCGTTAATTGGTTCAAAGACTCTCTGATACGTTAGGTTTGTCCTGAAAAAGCGACAAGTCTAAAACTTTAAAAAGATGCCAAAATGTCTAATTAAAACAAAATATTACAATCACAAAGTTTTCACAGAGTAGGAAGTTAAAGCAACTTCAAGCTCAATACTACACATTTAATGTAATCACACTGGCGTGTACTTAAAATCATAGAGTCTTGAGTGTGACTTAAAACCTATAGAAATATATATTGGACAAATTCAGGCCACAATCTAAAATTCATTTTTTTCCCGCCTTTTTGAGCATATCAAATTTTCCAAACATCTTTTAAGAATAATAAGAAATTGAGGATAAGCCCCCTCACTTCACATTTAATCTTTGTTGCATTCTTGTGAAAATGGTCTACTAATTAAAGTTTGGACAAAGAAGAATCAGCCTGACATGGTGAGAGAGTGCTTCAAGTATCATGTCCATGTTAATGGGTGGTCTACACTTTTCAGTTCTTATCGGACTGGACTCATAATTCATAATCTCTTCATGATCAATACAAATTTGCATAAGCATACTTATGTTTTCCTGATTATGTAGAAAGGCCCTTTTTATATCTTCCAAGCATTTCTTTTAAGTACAAATAGTATTATTAATACACACAACATATCACTCATTTGCTGAAATTCAGAATGCAACCATAGCTTAAGTTTGGCCGGATTTTCCACAAAGGAATACACAACAGTTTTTATATCCCTTGTATATCACTAATCATGCTACCTTTCTATGTACAAATATTGACCCAAAAAGAGAAAAAATTAGAAAATCTTCACTGCAAAAAAAGATATTCTTTGTCACAGTTCTTACTGAAATGTAAACTGAACTTTTCCTATTTTGATCACTGGGCTTCACCTTACCTGTTCAAAAAAGAAATCCCCCAAGAAATACTTAGAGGGACCATCTTGCAATATTTTACAATAATATTTTAATTCTGTCCTGAAATACATATATCAGTTTCGAATGTGATTTATATATTCACACAATTTAAATGATAAGGGCATTTTAGAAAATAAATCCAACCTCATAGGCAACAGATATGACTAAAATCTATTCAAATGCATAAATATAAAATTACAAAGACTATGAAAATTCAAATTGAAAATGCAACCAATTTTCAATCCAGTAAAGACACTTTTCACCCCTCTATCTCATTAAAACATTTTATTTAAAATAAGTCTCTTCTATAAAACACTGTATTTACGTGTGTTTATGTACAAAAAATGGAAAATGCTCTTCTTACCAATCCCCACATCATTCCCAATACGCTTTATGTACCATATCTACTATTGTTCGGTATATACTATCAATACTTGTGTGTTTGATACTTTTATATATGATACTTTTATATATATATATATATATATATATATATATATATATATATATATATATATATATATATATATATATATATATATATATATCAAACAATCTCTTCAATCTTATTTACCTGAATGTCATTGTCTTAGATAGACATACAGATAATTAGCACAAGATGTGTAAGCTACAACATATTCATACCCCAGTGGAGAGAACAATGAATTGCATTTAGATATAAGGACGGTAGATTCATGATCAATTCAACTCTTTCAAGCAAGTATGGAAATGTTGACACCCAATAGCTTTTTTTCCAAACTACACAGAAACTATTCTATTTGCCTTATGTAACCATAATTGATGGCAAAAAATGACTCGATTTCATGTGTATATTCATATCTCTAATATCAAGTTATACTTAAGACATTTTCTATCAAATAGATTCCATTATCAAGAAAGAGTTTCTATGTCATTTGATACTTTTTTTACTATATTGAAGGTTTCTGAGGTGAGCAAGAGTACCCTCCACACATCCCTCACTCACCTAAGATGAGAGATCAACAAACTTTTTAACATTGTATTAATCCAAGCGGAAATATAGCAAAGAACAGTCTTGTAACCTTTAATTATTGATGTATCCAGATGAGTTAGTCAAAATTCATTTCACTTTAGCAAAAATCACAGTGTACAGCACAGATCATTCTTTAAATATATATTAAGACAGGAACAAAGTCTTTTTCTCATTGGCACCCATAACTGACATTTGCATGCTAGAATTTTCAAACATTTGAAACAATTTTTTTTTAAAAAGATTAAAAATATTTTTTCCCAAATGAAACAAAATCTGTCAAGTCTTTCTACCATACCAATATCCAAAAACAACATTTTTGAGAAAGATATTCTTTTTTTCTTAGCATTATATACATATTTAGAATCAAAGATGCATTTATATCAGATCACTGGAAATAAAATGATGGAATGATTTGATACGATTCCAAGGATTGAGTTCCTTATATACAGAATATCAGATATTACATTTATGGCAAATGATTACATATTATGGTGTTGGGTGTCTTGACCAATTGTGACATGAGATCGTTCACACAGTTCAATCATGTAATATTCTAACAAAATTTACACTGGCTAAAATATCCAATTTACATTGGATAATTGTGGTATCATTTCCTTTATGACTGCAGATAAAAAGCATTCCCCTTTTAAAATTAAACATCAAAATCATGCAATGTTATACCTATGAAGTATTCAATAGAACAGAAATTTCCTTGCAACAATCATAACAATTCAGGGGAAGATCTTATAAAAACAGTTTTCTTGTTTTTTAACACTTCATTTTGACAATAGTATTTCTGATACTGAAATAAAGGTTTATTGTTGACATTAAAACAAATCAATATCACCACGACAGATTATAATGGAATTGTAAAGCTTTTTTGGAAATGTAACTGATATATTTGTTTACAAAAAGACACCATCAGAAAATGTATACCATATGATTATCATGTGACAATGGACCAAAAATAATTTTCTTTTCACACTTTCAGTATTATTGAGGAACTGAAAATCGAAGTTTTCAGTTTTTATACATCATGATATGTGCTACAGAATCGGGTGTATATACGATTATTTGTGGAATGCACTCATAATTTAAATATATTCCAAACCAATATATATATATATATAATGTTGTCAGATCATCTATATATGTCTCCTCAATTTAACATCTTTGTTCCAAAGAAATGTGGATCTTGTCTCATCTTTTGATATTTGGAAGCTCTCTGTCCAACACTTCCAATTATCTTTTATTGTTACGTTTAAATTTCCTATATTTGTCATTTAGTTCTATGTTATTTCATTGTGACAAAATATATTTTATTTTCACAATCAAAGCAGTCAGTGAAAGCTGTCTGCATATTTTCAGTGACATATAATATCAGTAAATCATATTGATTTATCACTGTCTTAAGTGACATCACTCTGTGATAAGCACTCAGAAAACTTCAGGCAATCACGTGTTGGCAAGCTTACTCAAGGTTACTGAAAAATCACAAAAATAGGATTTCCATGTTTTTGTGTCCTATTCCAATAATAGGAAGCATTTGTGCCACATGTTTTGGCCTTTTGTCATCATGAAATAATGAATGCTGGATTCAGCATTTTGGCCAATATATATATAAATACTGTATGTAGCACCTCACGCTTTTGCCAACACTTCACGGGTCGCTCCATCACTCCACCACAAGTCCAATGAAGCGCCCGTATCGATACCATCAGGATTTCTTGTCTTTCTTCTGGATCTCCAGCAGTGTGGGGTTAGACTCCATGATCTTTAACATTAAATTATCCATGTATTCTTGCAATTTCTTGTTCACTTCCTGTTGTTCCTGTAGATTTTTCACCAACTATGAAAGCAGACAAAAACATTTTATACTCCACATTTACCATGCAGAAAACCAAACAAATATGCAAACAATCAATTTTTATGGATTTTATTGGATTTTCAAACATTAAAGCTTATGAGATATGGGCAATTTTACAGATATGTGAGGAGATGTTTAAATGATATGTGGTTAAGATACTGTCATATATTCAAGCTATCTTGCTGAAGCCATAATACACCTGCTGGGATTATTGTGTTTTTCTGAAAGTGTACTCATGTGTACTCATGTGTACTCATGTGACCACTGTTGTGGTCCGTAAGGGCATTTGGCCTGTGTCAATAAACAAACACTAATGTGTCCCAATCTGAAGGTGACCCATTATTAGTAAACTTTTACGAAGATGTTTGCACAAGACCACTTGTCAGCTGAGCAATGTTTTTTACTAAAATTTGTTCAACGTATGTTTTGGATTTTAACAGAAACTCATCTATTTTCAAATAGCACAACAAATTATGTTGAGATGTTATGATGAATATAAACATTTGACTACAAAGCTTAGGGTACAGACATTTATATTATGCAAGGATAAAACGGCTGGTAAATCTGACTACTTGAAAGCTTTAGATAATTAATACAAGCATGCAAAAACAGTGGATAGTTGGTATTCAAATGGTCTCAGAATTCAACATTGCTGGGCTTGAACAACATTTAAATCAAATTTGCAAAGTAAACTTTGTGTTCATAGTAGCATAAATATTTCTGAATAAAATATGTTAATAAGTAACAAGCTTCAGTAAACTCTGAATGACACTGAGAACATTTGTAGATCTAACAATGTGAAGGTGTAATACTGACCTCATCTCTGGGTAGATTGTCGAGCTCGGCGGCGAGGGATGTGTTTCCTCTGAGCAGGTTACAACCCTCCTCTATCTGTCTATTGAGCAGCTGAGCCTGCATGTCCTCATTCTGCTCTCGTAACCTGGCATTCTCCTGTCAATATAGTCCTTACATTAGGTGTCTCAGCCAAAGCAGTTCATGTAATAATTTATAGAAAAGTATCCTTTCTCTTTCAATAAAAGTTTAAGGAATCAATTTTAAACATAAAGCAAAGATGATGAGTAAATAAAAGACCAGAAGTATTACCTCCTTTAGTCTGACCACATAGGCCTCCAACTCACGGCGTCGCAGCAATCCAGCATCACCAGGTGTCACCACTGCCTGGACCTGGCCTGATTGGTTCATCCCTTTATATGCTCTTAACTCTTCCAGTTCCTTGCTTAGCTCATCTAACAACTACAAATATATTTCATATTATCACAGAGCATTTATGATCTTGGTGTCTTTTTTTTGTCCATTAATGTTAAATATATTGCTATATTTCACAATGGTCTGAGTATATGAGAAGTATGATCACTCTAATCTATCATTTTTAGAAAAGCAAATTTGAACATATTCAACTATTGCTTTTTAGTGGTTTAGCGCCTTTAGTACAAAAATATGTCAAAAGCCCCCAGACAAGAAATATGATTATCTCAGCTGAATAGTGGGAGCTGCATAGCTGCACAGTGGCAGCTACACTGTGACAGCTGCACAGTGGCAGCTGCATAGTAGCAGCTGTACAGTAGCAGCTGCATAGCTTTTATCCTCATATTTGTGTATTAATCCCAAGTGTAATGTTCTGCTGGCCGTGTATACAGGTGACTAACCTGGGCATGGACTTCCCTCTCCTGCTCCATCTCTGTACGCTGCTCCTGTGCTCGCTCCTGTACATCGTGGTGCTCGTCAGACAGAGCAGATAATGCGTACTGCAACTCAGACACCTTGTCTTCTAAATGCGCATTGTCCTAAAAGGAAAACCATTGACTGATACAAACAAAATCAGCCAATTGTTTATTCTATTCAAAAAATTCTGTTAATGTTGTAAAGATTGATTTTACATGAAATGATAAGTTAAATTATCTATTCATGTATACAAAATATTGTATTACTTTGACTTATATTACAGTATCTATTACTGATTATTTTATATTTGAAATTCAACATTAAGTCCTCAGGTAGATAATATATGGATATATTTTACCCTGCGTAACCTATCCACTTCTTGCCGTAACCGTGGTGCCTCTTCTTTCAATATATGGTATTCTTTTTCTATATGACCAAGACTGAAAGGCAACACCGGATATTACTCACTAATTGAATAATAATGACATATTCTTTGCCATAAAATAATAATAATAGACTTCTATAGCGCTATTTCAGACGGCGTCCGCTCATGGCTACATGTCTTAACTTTATATTAATATTGCCTTCTGTGATTGAATAAGACAGTTAAGTTCCAAGCTTGTTGGCTTCTTCAGCTTTTAATGGATAAGAAAGAATAGTTTTACAAAATTAAAAATTAGTGCATAAGCTTGTTATATTCTTCAGCTATTGAAAGCTTCCATAGCCATTTAATGAATCACATTTTGTGGTATAAATATCTTAATTGTAATCCCTATGTTCTATACCCTCATAATCCTTTATTAACATCAAACAGATGTAATTATTTGTAAGAGAATTCAATTTGTTACTATTAATAAAAATAAAATAATGATATTGTGATATATTTCAAAATAGGAACCATGAAGCCTGATGGGATCCAGTATCCAAGTAACTTCACAGCAAAAGTAGTTCCAGCACACCTGAGCTGAATTCAGACAGAATTGACTCAAGGGGGCACCACTTGCCACAAGTATCATGCAGCACACCTGAGTGCACTCAGAGCTCATCTCTATTATTCCCCAGGAAAATAATGAGTCATACTCAAACAGCTGGCCAATATAGTTAGATGTAGACAGGGCGGTACATTCACTTTACTCTCTCTTGATGTTTCACGCCTCGCACAGATGTTACAAGGAACAACTAATCATACAATTGGATTTCCCTGTTTTCGCTGATGATGATTTATATCAACATGTGGATATCATGATCATTTTACAATTTACATAATTTAGCGCCTTGTCGACTGCTATTAATCAGCTTCTCATTACAATCAATTATTTGCTACAAGCATACATACCTCGATGATAATATCTCTATTTCTCTTGTCTTGTCTTTGTCGGTTCGGGACTGAAAATAGAAAGCAAATGTTTCAGATTGCAGTGGATAATGCCATGCATCTGTACTGGGAAACATAAGACATGCCCGGGGAATACAATGTCACCCAACAAATATCTGCTGTATTGTTTACCCCTGTTTTGTTTGCCTGGTCCCAAACTCATCTGTTTTATTATGTCAACAAAACTTTTTTCTCCTCTTTTTCCCGAGATTTTCTGTGATAACGTGACAACATCCTGATATATTTAATCTTGTTTTATGCTTGTACTGACATTGTAGGAAATTTCTTTGTATATCAACTCTTCTGTGATTGCAAACTCACAGTTTATATTGTATTGTATATATTGTAATCAACATCTACCCAAGAAAACTATGAGACATTATGTATTGTTATCAGATACATATAACATTGTAATTTACCATCAATTCCCTGTGTTTTCTCTGTTCATCAACCAGCTCATTTCTTCCCCGAACCTCAACATCCCTTAACTGCTCCTCTAACTGATGCACTCTAAAATACAAATTTTAAAATAAAAATGAAAATAAAGCTACCGTATTTACTCGAGTATAAGTCGAGGTTTTTTTCCAAAAACTCTTAGTTAATGTTTAGGGGGTCGACTTATACACGAGAGCAACCTGTGGACGAGGATTTACGCCAAAAAATTACGACACTATGAGTTTTCATTACGAACATTCTTATTTTCGAAATAACGAATATCGGACATAGCGGGTCGGTTTAACAGTCTTATACATGTACTCGAGTAATTACGGTAAAACGTAAATACGATCTTCATATTTTCGAAACGTAGCGGGTCGATTTTAATTGCGTTTTAAATGATAAATAAAGGTATTTACCCAATATTATCACAAATTGTTCGAGAACAGAACAAAACCATCAATCCATTTAAAACGCAATTAAAATCGATCCACGTGTGAAAGCATTTCTGTCAACAAGGGAAGACACGACTCAAAGCAGTGGAGACAATGACGAGATGCAAAACTGTGAACGCTGATAATTGAAATCAGTAAAAACAAAGTCAAAACAAAGCATTTTTAAATAATATGTTTTAAATGATATATAAAGGTATTTACCCAATATTATCACAAATTATTTTTCGCAAGAATTTCTCCACGATGTAGAACGTAATACGATGTACGTGACGGCCTTAATCTTAGCGTCAAAACCAACACGTGGGAGAATATTTCTTTGTGTATTATAAAGCCAATGATATTCATTATATCGCTTTTAATTATTATTGTTTATATCGATCTTAGCATCAAAACAAAGCGTGTTAATACACAAAGAAATATTCAACCACGTGTCAGAGCTGACGTGTAGACAGTAGTCCGCCTGTCCGATATTTGCTTTCACGCTAGTATTGCGTAATGCATGTTAAATGAATGGATGGTTTTGTTCTGTTCTTGACCTGCAAAGCGAATTTGTGATAATATTGGGTAAATACCTTTATATATCATTTAAAACATATTATTTCGAAATGCTTTGTTTTGACTTTGTTCTCACTGATTCCAATTGTCAGCGTTCACAGTTTTGCATTTCGTCTTTGTTTCCACTGCTTTGAGTCGTGTCTTCCCGGTTGACAGAAATGCTTTAACACGTGGATCGATTTTAATTGCGTTCTATATGGTAAATAAAGGTATATACATAATATTATCACAAATTACGTTTTGCAGGTCGAGAACAGAACAAAACCATTCAATATTGCGCAATATATTAACAATCATTTTCGCGCTAAAAACAAGAGCCACTTGCCGTCACTTCCGCCTTTCAAAATTGCGACCACGTGTTGCTTTGAGTCGTGTCTTCCCTTCTTGACAAATGCCTTCACACGTGGATCGATTTTAATTGCCTTTTAAATGATAAATTAACATTAACACAAAATATGCCTTGCAGGTCAAGAACAGAACAAAACCATTCATCCATTTAAATGCATTACGCAATACGAGGTCGTCATTTTAGAAAGCGGGAGTGACGGGGACAAGCTCTTATTTTTGGTGCGAAAACAAATGGAGTGTATCAACTCGCATTGAAATATTAATATATTGCGCAATGATGGATCCCTGGCTTCTCCTCGTGTTGCGGACGTGAATTAACGAGACATCACGTACATGATATTTACGTTTTACTTCATGGATAAATTCTCGACCTGCGAAGCATAATTTGTGATAATATTGGGTAAATACCTTTATTTATCATTTAAAATGCAATTAAAATATCAAACTCGTTTTCGCGCTAAAAACAAGTGCCTCTTCCCGTCACTTCCGCCTTTCTAAATTGCAACCACGTGTTGCGACCACGTGTTGACGATCTTAAGAAATTGACAGAAATGCCTTCACCCGGGGATCGATTTTAATTGCGTTTTAAATGGATTGATGGTTTTGTTCTGTTCTCGAACCTTTATTTATCATTTAAAACGCAATTAAAATCGATCCACGTGTGAAAGCATTTCTTTCCAAGCGGGAAGACACGCCTCAAAGCAGTGGAAACAAAGACGTATTGCAAAACTGTGAACGCTGATAATTGGAATCAGTGAGAACAAAGTCAAAACAAAGCGTTTCGAATAATAGACCAGTAATATTGGGTAAATACCTTTCTTTATCATTTAAAACGCAATTAAAATCAATCTGTTGCGACTGATATTCGTTATTTCGAAAATATGAACATCGTATTTACGTTTTACCGTATTTACTCGTGTATAAGACTGCTAAGATCTTATATCGTAAGCATATTTAAGTTTCACTTTTAAAATGACCGCCAAGCTTCAGCTGAAGCTTGAATGGTAGCAGAGCTGATATGTCAAGAAAAACCAACTCGACTTATATTCGGAAATTGTTTTTTTTCAAGAAAAATAACCTCAATTTTGGGGGGTCGACTTATACACGAGTCGACTTATACACGAGTAAATACGGTAATTTCATGAACATAAAAATAGCCGTATTTACGCCCTTACTTCTCATATTGTTCACATGAATCTTAAGAATGTTGTGTTTGGCATCATGATATTAGGCCAAATTGTAAATTATGTGTGACTTATGAGAGGGAATGTATTGATTTCAAACAGATGAGTCACAGACAATTCACACTGTAAAATATAATACAAAACCACAAAACATGTTTGCATCACTTAACTTTGCCATTCAAAATTATGTAAATTACTCTTACCTTTCGACTAGGAAACTGTTTTCATCTTTGAGACGCACATGCCGTTGGTCAGTTTTGCTTTGATTTTCATTTAATAGGTGAATCTGTGATTCTAAACGCTGCACCTAAAAATATAATATGTATGCACTTATCATCCCTTCATGTTAAACAATATTTTTAACTTCAATCTCATTTATCACCTCTTTTAAAAAATAAACATGTTTGAAAAAATGAACTACTATTTCTGAATGCATTGGCGTCATTATGTCTTGACATGTAACCATTGTATCCTGGGAGTCAGAGGCGCTGGGACTCAGAGGCACGGATAGGGATGTGTACAGACTTGCACAACAGCTTGGTGTACCACATGACATAACACGATTCATATTCACATCTGTATATAATCATAGTGTGCTGGCTCCCTCTGTGTATACCTGGCGTGTGCTGCTGCTGTGGAGGAGTCGACCTCTACCTCGTCTCCTGCACCCCTTGCTATCTCTGTGGAGAGATGCCACCGCCATGTCTACCAGTCAGCCCAAATCTGATGCTATGCACCTACATGTGACCCTCCATGTCAGCTATGTGAAGGATCATGTCCTGTTCTAGTGATACACCTACATGTCCAACATGTCTGACCCATCATTCTGTCACCATGCCACTCTCACTTAACCATTTGTATGCCATGACTTGACCACATAATGTTGGTTGTGACATTGAGTAAAATGTTTTTTACATATTCATCTGTTTCTTATTATTCTAAAGGTAACATGTATTCACATGTTATATGTGAATCATGAATATTTAATGCAACATATTTGGGGGCAAGCATGCAAAATCTATTCAATGCAGATTGTTTATGTGTTAGCATTGTGTCATTTACAGCATGATAACTGTATCAAGACCGCATGTACATATCTCACCATGAGGCTTTATGTGTTTATTAGGCAGACTGTATGTGTATATTGTGAATGGTACCAGGTGTGTGTAAACATGCAGCATTATCTGCTGTATATATGTAACCCCCCAGCACATGTGATATGACACACTCTTAGCCATCTCTATGTCATACTCACAGTTTGTAAACTTTAGATGAAGCTTTAGATTATGAACTATTTTCAAAATACACTGAGTATTGAATGTTCAAAAAGATCATGTATTTTATAACATTTTAAAAATTTAGATGGTTCATTATAAATTTGTCATAAATTGTTATTAAATGATTATAACACTTGTTGACTCAATATGTATAAAACATTGTGTTTGTCTTTACTTTATGTTTTTTATTCTTAAATATGCAGTATCTGTTAAAATTCATGATATGAATGAGAAGAAATGAACATTTCATGAAAGATAAAATAGGTTTTTTATTTATTTGAAATGGCTTGTATATTTATAAAAGCTTTTACTGTGGAAATGTCCTGATGTAATGATTCATGCCAGATGATCTATATATGGGATTGCATGTAGGTGGACAAACAGACATATTCTGATTGTACTATACAATATCTGCATCATTAAACATTTACTTATCATGCATTTTAGATAAGTTCCTTAACAATTTATTTATTAATCTAGCAAGTCTATCACAGAGAAAATTATTGGTGTGATCACAATGCATGACTGTTGTTTTGTGGAGGTGGGGGGGGGGGGGGGGAGATCGCAGGGTTGGCCAGGGGCCAGTATAACAGCAAGCCTGCTGAGTGCTTACATGGCCCCTATCTGTACACCTGTATGGCTGCCAGTCATTACATACAAAGCCCACTTGCCGGTTTCCAATCAACACCATTTTTCCTTTAAACTAACCTCATAATATCTCTTTGGTTAAGCAGTTTCTAGCAGCCAAACAATTAAAATCATATTTAAAATGATCATATAAACAATCAAGCAAGCCTTATACATGAGTTGCAAATTGCATCATGTTGCAGCCAAATTTCTGTCTTACAGCTTGAGATAAAATGATTTTTTTGGGTAATTCTCCATGATATGAAAAACCTTCATATTTATATTTTGTATTTGGTGAAGAGTTTAACTGATTAACCTTAAAAAGTAATTTGTTATTCATCCATGTAATATAGCTTATGTTTTGGTATTGTGTGTATATGTCAGGCTGCCAGGATGATATCATAAGAATGTTTCTGTAAGAGGTGGCGATAGCAGGTACAAGGGTCATTATCTCGCCTGACCACCACCTATTTACCTGTGGGAATACAGGCTTAATGATGTCACCTTCACACAAAGCAATCATAACCATGCCAGGACTTTTTTCGTGTAAACTGCTGAAAGAAGTCTGGAAATTTGTTACGCGCTACAAATAATGCTTTTGGCAAAAATACAAACTTGCTCTCAGTTTTAAAAGACCAATCTTCTACATTCACATTTGTGTAATTGATCAAAGCCCACAAAATATAAAAAGTGGTCTGTGTTTATCTTTTTCTGTACTTCAAGGTATCAGGGATATTGCAATAAATAAAAGTTGTGAAGTCTTTTGTTGTGCCTAACATTTTCTTAGGGCATTAAAATTCCTCTACAATATTCTTGTGTGACTCACAATTGAACTTATTATATTCTAACCCATACATGCATACCAGGCACAGGTTGTATTTTGATATAATGACATCACTTCTGGATACAAAATTTACCTGTGTCCTGGGGGTTCAACAAATGTCAGTCATTCATACATGACTGACTACACATTGTCAGGTGATTAAAATTAACTACACTTGTTTCATCGAGTCAATGTTCCGAACTAATTCTGCCCCTACCCCCACTGTGTACACCCTCAAGGTAGAAAAAGAGAGACATAAATAGCTAAGCAACAATGCAGCCATATATACTTGTCAAGGGTGGTCACTTTACTTTATAGATAGACATCTTGTATCAAAAGGGCTTTCATCAAACAAAGCAATCATCACATTTGCTTAACTTATAAATGTTAAGTTCTTTGTTACTCTACTACAAATAAATGAACAAAACTATAGATCTCAGATCAAGGCATTCCAGCTGTAAACAATTGTGAACAATTATTTATTCTGGAGTTTAAATCACACACAAGTGACAAAATTCACAGTAAGCCAACATGGGGGCAGGCTTTGTACAAATTCTTTAGAAAATTGCAATTGCTGAATAATAGAGGTTTTGAGATGATAACAATTCTGTAAAATCTGGGACTAAAATAATAAAAATAAAACATAAAGCCAAAAAAAATTACAGTGAGCATAATTCTAAATAAAAGTGATTCTGTTGGGACAAATAAATTAAGAAATAAATTGTATACCTAAACCTCAACCTCAATCTCAAGTGTAACATAATTTAACTCAACTCTCACTCGATAACAGAAAATTATATTTTTTCATTGTTATACTAGACATTTTTGTTCAAAATGGAAGTGCTTGTCAATTTTGTGTTGACTGTTGCCCTCCATTATGGATTATTTCTATGCCCTTGGGTCCATTCAGGGAGGGCAGCTCTTCCATGGTCACTCAACCTATAACTCTGCATAAGTGGTGCCACCTTTCACAAATCTGTAGAGTACGGGTACACATACCTTATCATTGAGATCCATAAAGTTAGTATCAATATCATCAAAGATTTCATCGGAACAACTGCTCCTGCGGCTGGTACCTGCGGATGATCCTGCCACCCGATACAGCTGACTGCAATGCCAAAAAACTACAATTCAATATCAGGAGTCAAAGCTCAGGAGTGGTAAAAACATTCAATAAATATAAGAGCTCTGAAGTGGCAAGAGACCACAAGTCATTGCCAATGATCAGTATTTCTAACAGCAGATGATTTGATGTGTATGTACATTATAAATAATCTTTGTGTAAAGCGGATTCCGTCATTATAAAATCATTTTTTGGAAGTGAAGATACTTTCAATTTTTTCAGATCACTTTATTCAAAGTGTTCACTGTTCTGATACCGCAATTGCTTTCTGGTATGGATTATAACATCCATAAAGTTATCTATCTGGAGGAGATGCAACAAATAATGATTACTCTCAATTGAGTTCAGATTATTTTATAATTGCAATCCAGGAAGTTCTAAAATAAAGGGTGGAAGTCAAAACAGACAAAGAATAAGTTTTAATTTTACCTGGCCAGTGCATGGGCACTTGCGTTTGTTCTTCTGTTAGACCTGTTGGAAATAAGTAAATTTTAATTTATATGAAGGTATAGATGTTTGAGATAGATATTGAAAGAAAATTTTGGAAATATAAAATTCTGTTCAAAATTACATAAATTATTTCATATTTAATGGGATCTCTGTGGTGCTCCATGAAAATGAAATGATAAATAATCACTCATGCTATTGTATTCCATTAGCCAATTAAGATACCAAACACACACCCATATATCGCAATACAAACAAACACACAAAATACATTGTAAATCAACCCATCTATTGTGTAGATACAAGACCTAATGTGTTCAAATGATAAGGTTTTGATAAAATTAGAATAACTAGAATAATTATGATATTTCAACAAAAAGTTCATTTAGAAAATGTTCAACAAGAAAATACAGTGGAGTTTTATACCATTACATTCTGCATGCTTTTCTCACTTCATAACTTGTGACACAAGATTTTTACGGTAAAGCTTTGTTCTAAGACTTTTACGGTAAAGCTTTGTTCTCATAATGTTTCATTTGCATGTGTATGAAACTTGCTTCCAGCCAAACTGCCAAGCCACGAGCACAATTTACATAAACAGTTAATTCATCTAGCTTTGTCTTGCTTTGATGTTAAAAGGTGACCATAAATCCTGTGCATAAATTTACAAATATAGGAATAGAAATTTTCTTAGACAGTTCAAAGAACATTATGCCTGCAAGATAAGAACATGATGAATGGAAAATTATTCACCAAATCACTTTCACAATAACATTTCTTAGTTTTTCCATTAAAAAAGGTTTTTTGCTGAAGATAAATTTAGTTCTTACATATTTTTCTGAAAATCCTTTAAAAACAAACTTAGCACAAAATGAAATCCCCTTAAGTGTTATTCAGCTGAATAAATATTATATCAACAGCTGATGTCAAATTTAAGTTACTATATTCCCTATTCAAATTTCCAAAGATTCCTGGTCAACCTTTATTCTTAATTTCAGTTTTTATGTTATAATTTTATAAATCAGATCACAAATTTGGTTAGTAAATAATTTTTTTTTAAAACCTGCTAAATCTGACTGTATTTGTTGACTGAGTTATAATAGCACCCATTTGACTGAATCTGTTGATACTTGGCTTCTTAAATATAAAGCATTCATTTGCCAGTTGGAGTTAAACATCTATTTGGCCATGGAGAAATGTGCCCCTTTGGGATGAAGGAGGGAATCATTGGTCTGTCTATACCTCTGATTGGTTGAAGTTATTCATTTGGGCAGATTTGTGCATGACCACATACATGTTTGCTCAATGTTTCATCTACCCATGCACACACATCACTATGATCTACTCTGAAAATTTCATTCAATTAAACGTATTTTCCCTGATTCAAAATTCAAGCAATAAAAGTCACTGCATCTTTAATAAGCATATGTACTACCTAGTCTTTGTAATACAAGTAACTGATAGCATAATAGGCTACATCTTATAAAAACATCAATTTCATTTGATGATAATTGTAATTCTCATTCTTTTAAATCATAGTTTTGAAATAAAATAAGTTGATTCCTTTTCCTAAAGTTAAATTATTTTAGAATTTGCATGATGTTCAACTGATGTTACTCTCGATGAGAACACACAAAAATACTGAAAGCGATAGTATAGAAGAACCATGGCCTGCATATGCTTGCATGGACAAGTCCAATCCTCCAAATAATAATTATAAGGCTATTTCCAACAAAATTAATCTTTGATATTTTTAAGTATTTCAAACAGAAACTTAATGATAAAATGGCATTGATTGCCATGAATATTTGCACACAGTAGTAATTGCAAATTCACACATGATTTCTTTGTTGATTTTGATACAGTTCTGTTGAAGATTGTAGCCATGGAAACGTATTATTATGTGATTGTTTTGGCTGGGATGCCAGGATATGCAGTTATATGAGAGAGTTCAAGGAGTCAGTATATTCCTGACAAAAAATGTACATTACTGCATATATATATATATATATATATATATATATATATATATATATATATATATATATATATATATATATATATATATATATATATATATATATATATTAAAAATCATATGTTACAATATAATCTTGGTCCCATACTATATGAAAGAAGATATACCCGGTAATCCGTCAAAAAATACAGAAAAACATTAAAGCTATAAAAAAATTAATGTAAAGTAAAATTACATCCATATATGCACAAACCATATCATTTCCAAAGAGAAGAAAAAAATCTGTACAACACATCTTCAAATAATGATAAAATAATAAGGGGTGGCAATAAATATGCGCATGCCAAAAGCCTGGTGTGTGGGGATAAGTGATAGATTCTATATACCCTCCAGATCTGCGTGGACGAACCCAATCCTTTCGGTCCCTGTGCCGAGATTTCTTTGTGATTTCATGACTGTGCCAGCACAACGAAACAAATGTGGAGATTATGTACATATATGGGGAATAAACATACACCACACATGAACATCTTGGCAACATAAATAATGAGACTTTATTCATCATCTGTGATTTACAAGCAAATATTCCAAATTCTAATAGCATCTTGCTCAATCAATGATAATATCAATCTACTGAATGATTGAGTACTGCTGTTCTTGGTGACAATATATACTCATAACAGTGGAAAATCTGGTGGAAACATTCATCAATCCATAAAGCTTTTTCACATACTCAATAAACAAAAGAAAAATGTGAACCTTTATATATATTACACAAATAATTTCTGACAAATAATCAAAATAAAAAAATCATAATCATAAAAAAAAAATTAATGATGAAAAATGTAGTCATACAGAAGAAAGATTTATTCATGGATTTATTGAAAAAAAATCACTAGAAAGCAAGAGAAAATCAACAATGACCACATTTTAGCACATCTTTGGGACCAAAGCATGCTGTGAGTGAGTGAGCATTATCACCAGCTTGCTGTGGAAATCATCACAACTAGTGTTAGTCCATCACTATCTGCTCAGTCTCACCCTCACACACAAATCAATACCCACATCTGCCATATAAATATATATTAGCTGCTCTATCCAAATGCTGCTCGTAAACGAATATCAAACATACATATCTATACATATAGCCCACTTTGCAACACAATAACAATAGCAATTACAGTACATTCTACAGGCATAGACATAAATATATGAAAAGTCAATAACAAACTTCATTGGTGTTTGAAATATTAGGTTATATTATGATATATGATACATATCTATCTCTTTTTGGGTGTGATATTTCAAATGACCATCACAATATCTCTGTGACTCATGAGATTTTGTTCAATGTAAAATCACTGATGATCTGCATCTTTAAGATCTTGTCTGTAATAATGGCACAGCTGAGCCTAGACATCTTGACATATATGTAAGTGTCACATAATAGATAACATATCAGCAATGTTGAGTTCATGCCTGTCCCAGAACAGTGACATACTGGCATCGTACTCACAATCAACATGATTGAGGCATAGTTTACCTTCACACACTGTTAGTATGATAGCAGCCTCGTCACCATGGTCACAAGTATCACAATGCTACAACATCCTCCTTGCTCTATCAATCATTTTAACCATACACCTTCATATCACTTTAAATCTTGATCTAATGTTAACTTACATCTACTTTTGATCTAGTATTTATGTCATAATGGTCAATAAGGACATGACCTTGATCAGATGACAATATAACCTGTGGCCACACCCGAGAGTATTATTACATTCTCAAGAACAGATACATATCGAAATAGCCTTGTAATTATTATATATCCTTGCAACATGACCAGATTTGTATATCAATATCCAAGAATATATTGGTCACAATCAATGAAAAACATTAATGTAGCTGTTTAATGGAAATGCTCCAGAGATGCCAACCGGCATTCCTGTGAGCAGCATCTGCAACCACACCCTTCCTATATGATAGCAGCATCAACCTCATCCTCAAGTTCACTGCACCAAATCACCAATATCTGTTGCGAAAGGAAGAATTCTAAAATAGGGAAGCATTGGCTAACAGAGAGACATTAACAAACTGACCACTGATATCTAATTTGTGATACAAACCGGTAAACAGACATCGAGATGGTGCCACCACTGATGCATGTTGGATCCAGCCCACTCTCTAATACATAGCATGTTTCAGAAAGTTCTGGGATATATTTCCATCTCTTTATTAATAAACAAATATTTTATGAACATAGACATGCTAAAGCACACTCATTAATTGTGGCATATTATTGGTATTTATTGAACATCAGATTAGATCAAGATGGAAGCATTTCTGTGCCATGATAACATGTCATGCACCAGCTATATTTACTCTCAAACCATACAGCTCTATGCACTTCTTAAATAGCCTTTCTATCCAGCAATCATAATAATAAGCGTAGGCACACCATGGTCAGCAGACCCTATAAAACAGGATAAATAGCATCTGGGAGATCTGACATGCAATCCTCGTCCCAGCTCTCCTTTACAGACATAAGGTATGACTTCAATCAGCTAAGTGTATACATAATAAAATGGTAAATCATTTGTATCAACATGATCAGGTTATTTTGTGCATTAAGATCAGCAATGATCATTCTAATCATGTAGCAAAATCCTCATAAAGTTCCTCAATACTCATATTCTTGCCTCTTTGCTGTGACAAAATGTTGCACCAATCAATGCTGAGAGCTTTGTCATGATGTGACTGGCAATGTACTATCTCAAGACACCTATTTATACATGCATATACTTGACTAACAGCTTATGGGGAACCATTACTTTGTGCTCCATATGAGAAGTCTATGTATGGTGGTCTGTGTAAATCAAATAGCATATGACATAATATCCCTGCCTCATTCACATCATATGCTCAAAATATGCATTATCATAAGATAATGAATTCTACTGATAGCATTAGGTGTGTACTCCTCTCTGCACAGCCATAAGGCTAATAGGTTATACTTCAGTGTAAATCAAGAATTATCTTTCATTTGTAATATTCATTTCTGGGTCCTCTTTGGTAGTAGTAGAGTCTCTTACTTTACAGGCATATGTTTAACTATTTTTTTAAGCTACAAAAAAATCTTGGTCCTTCTGGGTGATAATCGGACTGAATTTTTACAGCTGGATTAAACATTTCGAAAACTATATTTGCATTATAAGAAAAAAACCCAATATTTTAGCTATCTACTCCCAACTAGATATGGCATATGATTCACTCCTGAATTGATTTTTGTTTACATGGGGAGTATGCTCCATAGTCAGCCTCACTTTGGCTGCATTATTGATAACACAGCATTCTATACAGGTTAATCTACAGCCTGCAAATTAGGTCACATCACATCACTCTTCCTTCCCACTGATTATTTCATCATCATTTTACTAGATTTAAATAGGTTGTTTTATTCATTTTTACAAGAGAATAATGTATCAATGTATCATATTATATGGCCATGTGCTTCTTGGTTTCAGAGATACAACCTGGGTTTAACCCTTTGATTTTTTGGCTGGTTAGACACTCCCTACCAAAATATAGGATTATTTTGTTGATTAAACCTCTTCACATGTACCTAACACTAAGCATGTACTCAGCAGGGACTTATCATTTGCAAGATCATTATAACACAAATTATATATATCCAGACTGGCTAAACACATTTATATCAATGCCCTTCTGACTTGCTAAACATATTTACACCTAACTCTGCTGACTGGCTAGACACATTTATACCTATGCCCTTCTGATTGGCTAAACACATTTACACCTAACTCTACTGACTGGCTAAATACATTTATACATATGCCCTCCCAACTAGACAAACACATTTACACACCACTCTGTTGACTGGCTAAACACATTTATACCTATGCCCTCCTGATTGGCCAAACACAATTATACCAACACTCTCCCAACTGGCTAAACACATTATTCCAATGCCCTCCTGATTGGCTAAACACAATCATACCTACACTCTACTGACTCTCAAAACATGTTTCCTCATTCTAATTGGTTAAACTGTCATGGTACAAATGAGAATGTCGGGCTAGGCTATACATCACCTTATTGGCCTAAAGTGATTAATAATACATAATAACACAATACCTCTGACTATAATGCCATAATATCAATCAGACATAATAACATGACAATAAATGCTATGGGCACCTTATGAAATATGCTGCCATTCAAATGTGCATAATTACTAGTTAATGATATACATTTCATTTACTGATCAAAACAACACCACCAATAGGTGTGCCATTATCCTATCTAATCTAAAATGCAGGCAACAAGTGTTACCTTCAGGTTGCTATGCTGTGATCATGATGTCTCTGACTGCATCCATCATAAGGTCAGGCTTATTATATACAGTTATTTACTATTCATTAAATGCTGACATATGTTGTCACTAGAATCAACAGACATGGACATAGAGGCTGTGAGTGCTGAGTAGATCACCAATAAACAACAGGCAGCTAGGGATGCATCAATGTACCAAATGATTATTTACATGAGTGATGCAAAGCATTAAGTGTATTCTGTGTGGTGCATACTTTTGTGGATGTGGGAAAGCTGTGTTAAGGGGAGAGAAGATTTTTGCATGCTTGCAGGTGTTATCATGCATATACATAATTCATGCTGAAAGCATTGTTCAGGCAAAGCAAGAGTCTCATGCTTATCATTATATCATATCATGCATTTTGAAAGTCTCATTAAAATGCCTATAAATCTTGGATGAAGTCAAAATAAAAACAACATAGATAATAAGTGATATTCAATAAAGAACCACACTGAACGAAAATTCACTGCAACTGCAATAGAGTGTAGGATGAACATATAATATCAGCAAAATCTAACACCTGTAGCACAACATATGTACTGGAGGCTGCCATATAATAAAATGCAAGGATAACCTACCCAGGGGTGAGATGTCGTCCACTGTCATTTGTAGTATTATGGGATGTGTCTGTCTCAGATTCCCCCTCCCCATAATCTTCAAATCTTTCTTCTTCATCTGTCACTTCATTGTCTGGTCTGGAAAGGAAATAAATATTATCATCATTATTATCATTAATGTGTGTAATCCACATAAAATAAATAAAATCCTGTCAAAATTAACTGTGGATGGCATTCAATTTTAATAATTATCATTATAATTAACGTTACTATTAATATATAAAAAATGATAAAAAAATGAATTGATGATAATGAACTCAATATTCGTACTTGTTTTCTGATGTGCCTATGGCACTATCTCGGTCATCCTCAGAGGGAAGAAAGGATCTGGGTGGGTTGAGGTGTGGGAATTCATGGTCCGGAGACAGGTTGATGAGATCAGTGCAGGTTGCCATGTTACCCTGATCATCGTCTGTCATCATATCATATTCATTATATGTACTCAACTCTGATGTCTCATGGGTCTGAAAAATAGCAAAACAATTAGAAAATCTATTAGTAAGTGTTGCAATTAATATCCTCTAATTTTCAAAATTGTCTTCTCTGGCTTGTCGTCTAAGTGATACCTGCACTCTTTGAATCACCATAGTAACAGCATAATACACAGCTTCACACATGATAACCAGCAAAGTCTGAAGCAGCAGATCCCACACAGACAGACTCATTTAACCAAGATGCCTAATGGTTTTGTCAAGTAAACATATAGATCTTAAAGAATATTTGATCCAGCAGTACCCAGTCAAGAGTTATCATTGTTATGGATATATCAAAAAATCTCTTATAATTGCTAAATTCTCAATTGGCCAAGCGTAAACTTGACCAAACATCAACAGTTTTCTTATTATCAAGATTGTCCCCAGGTCAAGGAGCTAGTTATCAGCAATTTGTAAATGGCAACATGATAGTATCTTAATCAACAAACCTATAAACCAATCATAGTCATGATAATTATAGCCAGTTCTATTCATAATAATGACACATTCACAACACAAGCTTTTCCATCTGCAGTCTCAAATATTATTAATGAAAATCATTTACATTGGCATTGTTAAATTTCATGTTACATTGCATGTTCTTGCATTCTTCCTAAAAAAACAGCATCTTTTACAGCTTTTGTTAAACCATGGTGGTCACAGGGAGTTATTTTGAGATTTGGGGTACCAGTATATTTGAATGATGTGAGGTCATGAAACTATGATGCAAAAAACCTCCCTGAAATCAACCAAAACACAGCTTCCAGAATATTCGTATTTTACTTAAAGTGCCAAGTACTATGTGGCCACTGTTATGGTCCATAAAGGTGAAAGTCCTGTATCGATAGACAAACACTAATGAATAAATAGGTTTCTGTAAGTCAAATCACTTCAGTGTCCCAAACTTAAGATGTCCTCCTATTACCTTCACTAAGAAGGTCACTGGTCAGACAAGCAATGTTTGTTGACAAAGTCTTCAATGGATGATTTAGATTTTAGCAGGAGACATATTTATTTTCAAATGGCACCTAAATGTATGTAGGGGTACTAAGATGGGTAATAACCTATCATCACAAAGGAACTAAGGAGCAAGTATTTGAAATTGACTGTTTCCATCCCTTATGAACCTTTTTAATGCTGTGAAGGTCCACACAGGAGTTTAAATAGCATTCAGAATTGTAACATTTTTGTACACTTCTCAATCATAAAATTCCTAAGTTATTAGACTCTCGGTATTGTAAGTATATTTATCAGAGGAAACGAGGTATCATTTGCAAGGGAAGTCAGGCCAATGCCCATTGTTCTCAGCAAAGGTGTGATAATTAAGTTGTTTGCTGTCCAAGTCCTTGTCTACAACTCAAGGCACACACTTTAATGTTGCTCTTATGCTTATGGTTATGCTTATGCTTATCATGCATACATGAATATTAATGACAAGCACAGACTGCTCGGATATAATGGTGCACTATATCAGTCCCCTTCCACAAGGAAATCTGATTTCATGAAAGCTTTAAATCCAAAGTTCCACACAACTGTTCATACTTTCTTTCCCAGGCACCATCAAAATAACTGATGAGAAAGGTGCTCCTGATGTTAGTATCATTTCAGGAAGACTTTTAACTGACAAAACCTTTGTTAGTAACAAATTTCTTGAAAATTAAGAATATATACTCACTCCGCAACTGTTTGAGTCCTCTTCCCCAGCAACAAGTGTTTCTTCACTGCCGATGTTGTGTAACGTGAAGTGGCGTTCATATATTGGAGAAGGCGTGGTTGGGCTTGAAGAGGCTATAAATAATAAACATAATTTTGATAAAATAAATCAAATCTAATAACAATGTTGATTATGTGAAACGAAAATACAACTAAAAATGTTGCTGGCACTTGAACTGTTTATTTCCTGTAAGGTTGGTGCATTAGGTGCTGTTGAAGATCTCAGCCTATATGTGTGGGCTGCAACATCAGCTTACATTGCAGGTGGCTACCAGGTGTAATAGATGGCCACTTTATGGCAAATCCTGCCATACAATACTATTACATATACACCACCACAAAACTGAATTAGTGAGAAAATGTTACCAAGATTACAGACATATTTTCCTGTGAAATTATGTATTATACAGAGGAAATTTGGTCTTATTCACCATTCACCAAAACTTATAAAATAAAATAAAAATATCTTTATTAAAATTTAAAAAATCTTTATTAATGAACAATAATAGGCATTTGTCTACAAATATTTATGCATATATAGAAACACAACAATTATTATATAATGCTGCAGTTTAATATTGTCATACCAATTTGGTCAAACTTGGACATGCATGACTCAATATGGGTAAAAAAGAATTCTTTTGAAAAAAAAAAACTTCAGCATTAAATGTATGTGAGGACCAGTTCTATCAAGATAAGGAAATGAAATGCCAGCATACTGTTCTTGCACCACCTACCAGTATGGGTGCATATTTGTAATGATGGAGTACAATAGGTCTGGAGGCAGTAGTGGAATGCCAATTAGTTGATGGGATTTGTGCACTGTGATATAAGTAAAGTGCCTAGCATCATGGCATCCTAATCCCTCCAGCCTACCATCCATACTGTCAGAGATTCTTTATATGTTCTTAATAACACTAGTAAAATTTACCACCTGAAATATTTTTAATAGTTTACACAGCGATTCTTTGATACTGGTGATCAATATGAACTGCCAGGAATTAGTAAGAGAGCTCCTGGTTATATAAGATTGAGCCTCAGTTGCACTTTTCTTTTATGTAGGTCACCTTGTTCTAGTAAACACACCAAAAACTTCACTTTCTGACGAAATCATTATCACACATAAAAAATATCCCCATATCACCTAATATATGAAAAATAATTCAGACAAAATATGATTTACAAGCAAATTTTACTTTGGATATGGTGATTGGGTTTGAGAGTCCTGATTGTTGAGGTGGTGACAGCAATGCTGCAGCACTTAGCAAGCCGGTGACCCCAATGCCTGATCAGCTCCAATCAATATGCTATCCAGGACAAACAATACTAAACATGCAACCACTGTGATGTTTAGGGAGTTGCCATAACGGGAGGTGCCATGCGTGCATGCAAAGTAGCCCAATATATTCATTTTCATTATCACCTCTTTCATTATACCAATAAAGGACAGATTCATGATTTATGGTAAATTTAAGATAAAAATCATAAATTACCTATATTTGCACAAAAGAGAAACCACTCATTATCGCCAGGCTTTTGGTCCATCGTAAGATAATCTGAATACAGACCTGATGTAAATTTGTGCTGTGTATAAACTTGCAATGTCAAAACTGTCAAACCCAACTTGGACAAGGGGTAAAAATGATATAGAACTGTAACCAGTTGGTTGAGTGTGGACCAAGATAGTGCCTCATTTCAACCATAGCATGACATGTTTTCCCCATAAGATAATATACCTGACTTTGGAGGCAGGGTACTGGATTATGAATGATTAAATATTGAATGGGGCACAGCCATGAAAGCATTTACACATATTGTGTTGATGGCAAAATAATTTGTCATAGCAGACTGTGAAAGCACTAAAAACATTAGTGGCTGTAAGTTGGTCCCAGGTTTAATCAGATAATATAGTCGAGGCTGCTGAACAGATATATAAGTTCAAATCCAGGAAAGAAGATCATTGGCCACTTGTCATGGTTTATATCAGGCCATAACTGCATGTAGTCTTTATAAAACCTCAAATATCCTCAAAGACTTTAGTATGTTCAAATCAGATTTCTTAAAGATCACAGTTATTGCGGCAAGGTCAAAGGTCACATTCCATGGCATTAAGTCTAAATCGATTCAAGTTGCCAATATGAAGTTCATTTAGTTTTTTGTGAGATGTTCTGGACAAGGATCAATGAGTATAGAAGTCAAGGAGATTGTGGAATGTTCAAAGTTCGACATTAGAGAAAAATATAGCCTTGAACAAGCTGCAACTATCAAAGCCTTGCAACAAATTATAAACAAATGTATTTGAGAAAAATTTTCCCCATTCATTACCATTATTAAAATTTAACATGATATGTATGGAGAGTTTACCTTGTATTTCCAATATCTGTTTTACTCCTCTGCAAAAGTCATCAAAGTATATGCGGCCATCTCCTTCTGTATCTAGCAGGTTCACAATATCATTCAGATCCTACAAGAAAATGCGCACAGATTTATGATTTATAATCATTCATTGCCAATGTTTAGTTTTCGGGGTTCTCTGTACCGCTGTACCAACAACAGACCCTGGACTGAGCATGAGACTGCTGGCATCATATTTCCATTGTAACACTAATGGCCAATTATAAAATGGCAAAAATAATATGATATAGTCAGTGATACTATATAGTAGAGCAGACTAAAATAATATTTTGCCAAACATAGTGTAAAACTAATTACTATCAATCAACAAGCATTATACAGTTTAACCTATAATTATATATCCTGTTGTGGAATATGTCATAATGTCTGTACTTTGATTACATTTTATCCATCATAAACAGACTAGATGTCTTGTCACTTTGTGTAATATGCAGAAAGAAGATAGATTTATGTTTTAAAAGATTCATTACTGAGCTTCTGCAAGGTTTGTCTACTTTTTTAATCATACAAATCAGATTTTCTGACAATGTAATCAGTTTCTTCGAAAATATTAGCACTTATTTTTTGTGCCAATTTTGTGAATAGCTAAACGCTAAAAATGTTATGGATGTTCAGACAGTGACTTCGACTTTGAACCATATTTTAAAATTTAAATGTGTACCAAAGGAACAATGTGCAGAAATACAACTGTCTAACTGGTACCATTACCATTTCTCTTCATGACATTGCATACTGTCACAACAATGCCGGTAGATTCTAACTGAATGTGAGAACTGTCTGAAAAAAAAACATTTGAATTTTGTAAAAAAAAATCCAAAAAAAGTTATTGATGTTATTTCTAGCAGCCTGACTTGTGGTTCCAGATTATCGCGTCTGATTAATTCAACATAGGATTAATCATATAATTCTCCAGGGCCTGAAGGTCGGGAACTGTATCCTGAAGTACAATATTACAACTTTAATCATGGGTCAATCTTAACCTCAGCTACATAGCTGATTTGGTGAGTAATCCTACACTGTCATATAATATTTATGGGAAAAAATCTCCCCCAATCAAGAAAGCTGGATTTTACTGGACTAATTAGAATATCAATGCATGTACTTTTTATACTTGAAAGGCGTTTTTGAATCTCATGCAAGAATATATTTTGATATCTGATATAAACACATTTTTTCATTAATTGAATTAAGCCCAATGTTATTTCTATTCTATTCAATCTATTATTAAATATATTTTTGTTCGACAGGGCTCCACACTAGCACTGTCCCAATGGAACTGAAGAGTTTTTGAGCCTCCCAGACAGTATGGGCTGGTATGAGCCAGTAGTTTTTAATTTCTCCTGACCCAGAGTCAAGTATAATTTTCTTATTTTTCACTGTTTTGTGTTAAAGGCCAAATATTGACAGGGCAGTCTAGCTTTTCAGGCCAGCGATTAAAAATTTTAATGTCAAGGCCTGTTCTAACATGTTAGACATGTTCAGTGATCTTTGTCATAAAAGTATCAGTTCAGGCAATACGTAATTAAATAAAAACACAATCAATCAGTACAATGTATCAGGGAATGTGTTATTAATATGGCCTTCACTTCAGATATGGCTTTATTTCATTATGGCTGACACATCATGCGCACACTGCAGTTGTTTTGACTAATGGATTCGGGGGTTTGCCTCTGGATATTGCACTTAAAATTGTGCAGCTAAGCCAATTAATGGAAAATCATTTATTTTGTATTGTATTGATTCACAATCTCATTCTGTCTTTTTTCTGTAACATAATTTTCCAAGATATCATAAAAACAACCCTGGGAAATTTTATTTTCTTGGGGTAATTGTTGTAATAAAATAAACTGTATCCACTGATTTAGTCTTTAAGTTTGGACGAGAGTTTCAATGGGAGCTCTGATTAATGCACAGATCCCAATAGACATACAAGTCCTTGATTTAGCTAAGTGAAGGTTTTATTGCACTGCATATGTTTCTCTGAGTGACTTTAAAAGGCTGTCTGGCCACATGTATCTTGTTTACGTATAATGACCTTTCATAAAATAAAAATATTATTACTGTATTGAAGGGAAACTAAGAAAGCTTTAAATAATGTCTGTCCATGGATAATGAGATGTGGCAGTCTTTAAATGTCAGAGAGAAAGTGTGCATATTCAACTACCATTATCATGAAAAAATTATCATTATATCCTATACAATTTTCTCAATAAGAACTGAGCCTTCAATATGATGAATAAAACATCATATAATATCAATGGGTCAATGCACAGTTGACTGACCGAATAGCTTTTTGGTCCTGGTTTGAGTGAGATTGTGAAGGACTAATGTTTGACTCTGTCTGGTCATGCTTCCACAGATATGGCAAGTCACTTCCTGTGATAGCCACAATGTATCATCTCATCGCAGTGGACCTTTTCAATAAATGCATAATATGGTTGCAACTGCCTACTAGTATTAACAAATATTTGATTTGGGTATGTTCTCATAAATATTAATAAATAATCATACTTACTAACATTTATAACAAATTCAACCTTGTTAATAATGTTGGTATTTTTATTTCTGGTGGAAGGTATTTTCTTTCATGTGTAAAATTGTTTGAGGAAATTCATGAATTTGAGGGAGAAATATGGGAATAATAAATAATCATTTCCAAATTAAAGGCATCATTTTCAAATTATAGGCATATCTAACAATGCAAATATAGCTTGAGAATTAGTGTTTACTAATAACATCATGTTAAGATAAGATGTAATTCAATCTGATTCGATAGATAGATTCAAGTTGTTAATACCATAAGGCTGTGTGTCAAACAGACTGAGCTTTAGTTAGGAAAAAATACCTATTATCCAACAAAAGTTTTAAGTAACACTATTATGCAGTAGTCCTGTAATTCGGTTCATTGAAAGATTATGCCCAAATGATCATCTTGACATATCATGTTTCAATGTAATAAATATTACATTTCAATAAGATAAACTGCTCAAGGATATATAAGCTGCAATACTGGCAGAGGTCTGCGTCAGCCCACTATTGCATGTGATGGGCAAATAAGAGTAGTATGAACTCTTTGTGACCCCAGATGACGTTCAAAGTAGATGGACACTGTTTGACATCATAATGGCACTATTCAAAGGACAGTGCTCTTGATGATGTCATAATGACAATGTTCTAAAACATCATTTTACCTATCAGTGCTTCAATATCAACATCCCATTGGAAAATGACTTCAATAAAGTAGGGTGTATATTCAGAAAAGAGCTGTCAAATAGGGTCTAGTTCAGATTTGTTTTACATACCCTTACTGCACTGTATCAATTAAAAAAGTAAATGACCTGAAAGGCAAATGCAATTACAATCATTAACTCTATGAATTTCAAACATTTTTTTTTCAATTTTAGTGCACAATGTCCTAAAATGGGCTTATTAACTTCAAATCCTATGTATACTGTACAATGCCATTGGTGGCGCAGTTGGTTAGAGCGCCAGCTTATTAGCACCAGTTCCTCTGTGGTGATCCAAAGGTTGTGGGTTCGAACCCCGGCCGTGCCGGGATTGAACTCATGATACAATTTCCTACATGAGCTGAGGACCGTGCCTAAAGGGTTAACCCGTTGTCCTTGTAAATCTGTGACCGGGTGGGTTGTCATGTCAAGGACCTGCGACATGACAATTCAGTGAGGCAGCACTATATCTGCTACAAGTAGGTCTCATCACGAAATGACTGAAATACTGTTGAAAGTGATGTAAAACCCCAAACAAACAAACAAACAATGCCATTGGCCTCAATTCCATTTAAGCAGCTCTGTGATTTTATTCCACCATATGATGATGCCAAATCTGGATAATGCATTTAAATATTAATTGAGATCATGTTACAATATCCTTCTGAAATCATTACTTAAATTTATATTGACTCCTTAAGTCATGTTTTAATTATCTAAATATAGACCAAATATCTAAGAGCTATGCAGGGCATTGCTTTTTTGTAATCCTTGTTAACATTAACTGAAAATGTGTGCTTCCTCAATGTTTCTTTCAAACATTCACCCAACTTTGCAGGCAAAGGGTGTCAATATAGCAATTTAAGTATTGTACACAAAATGGCAGACTGATTCTATTATTCCTACATTGCTTTTTTAAGTCTGAAACTGAGGTTATAATTAGATCAGCAGAATGAGGCACTTGATGTTCCAGGTCTCTATGCATATTAGAAGAAACAATTTGCTGTTTTCCATGGCATTTTTTTCTTAATTAAACACAAAATTTAAAAAAAAAATTAAATCTGAGCCTCATGGAAAATAGATAGAACTCATGTCCCGACAATACTCCATCTTCCCTTCAAATAGCTGAGAAACCCATTCAGTAGTTTCAGAGTAGAATATAAGAGATTGACAGACAGACAGAATAACAGAACCCATCCCCCTTCTCACTGCACAAGCTATGCAGGCAAAATGGATGTAAATAAAAACTTGGAATCTGCATTGCATAATATTACAAGATTTTTTTTCTAAATTTACCTTTTGGTGCAATTTGTACATTGGACCATTTGCCTTTCATATTAAAGAAAAGCAAAGGTTTAGAGCAGGGTTTTACATGGTTTGGATACTGGGATTGACATTGATTTAAGGGAAGGACTGTGTCACTGGTCATCGTTTGCATATCATTTCCCTGTAAATATTCCCAGAATCATGGGACTGTGAGAAATATTACACAAACTTTAGGACAACCATTTTGTTGGTCATGCATACACATTTATGCATTCGGACAAGGTTAGTTTTTGTGTGAATAATATTTGGACAACTTTATTAGATCTCACCGAATAGATCTCTGATTATATTTTATTAGTGGAGATAATTCATAAATATAACATGGAGTTGTGTGACTCCTATATTTTGACAAGTTCATACATCACTTAACAGACCTCTCAACTGCAGTCTTAAGGACAGATAGAGATAATTGATTAAGTTGATTTCATTTGGAACAATATTATTATGAGCATTTTGATAATGAAAACATAAAATATTATTTTCCTGTCTTAACATAACAATGCAGGTTATACCCCTCCTGGGCAATCTAATCCAACATGTAAATATTAAAAACCAACTAAATGTTTAAACATGTAAATATTTTATCCCATATTAAATATACATGGATTTTCTTGAAAGTGAATATTATATTTCATAAACAATGGGATGTTATTACTAGTGCACTTGAACAGCACTTGTGGCTGGCCACAAATCTTGATCATATTACTCACTCTCCCCAGCAGTGGATAATATCATGATTAGTTCCCAGTTCAATCAATCATATTACCCATTGTTCCATCTGGTTCATGCACACTTTCTGTTGATATCTATTAATATGTTATAAATTTGATGTATATGGTATTGTCACAATTCTTTTTAATGTGTGTACTAGTGAGAGTCATGATCAAAGTGAGTCTATTGTGCTCCATGTTTGAATGCACACAACTTGTTGACAATGAATGATGCAGGTATATGTAGGACTTGGGGGTGTGGCATGAAGCACAGATAAACTTGATAACACAAAAATCATATATGCTGTTATCATGAGTCCCTGGCCTGGCGATTGATACACTGATAACTATTCTGATCCCTAGCCCACTTGATATCACCAAATTGATAGATCCACTGACAATCCAGTACAAATATAGGAAACAAAACACTCATTAACAGGTCAATGATAAGAAATCCAAATTTGTTTTTATTATCAATAACATTAAATAATAATACATTTTTTAAAAAAATAACTCAAGGTGATCTATGCCTATGTAAAATACAAGTTCTCTTGTTATTCAAGGTGGTAGGGTGGCCTGATAGTTGCTGTGTTTTTAATGCCTATGATGACAGGTGTGAACTCACCTGATCCTTCTCAGCACCGAAGTGTTCACGGGCTAAGTCCACGAAGTGTGCCACCGTGATGAAGCCCTGTCTGTCGGCATCACACAGGTCGAACACCGCCCGGAGCCTGTCCGTGAAGTCCTCCGTACCATCCATATTATTTCATCTAATATTCGCCATGTAATCCTTTAAAAAGCAGTGACAAGTGACAAGTTGTGGACACCTCCTCTGTTTATTGTGGCCTATCGATCAATAATGGCCTACGCGCAGTCTTTAGGCGCTAAGCGGATACGCTTGCGCTTTAATGTAAGAAATAGTCCTGATTTTGAAGTTCAATAACATGTCTTTACTGTTTAAAAAGCAATATTTCACCGTGCATTGTTCGTTCTTCAAGGTCGATTATAGAATTACAATTGTCGGATGGTTCAGATAGAGATATTTATATGGAGAAATATCAATCTTAATGTCAAACCAGGTGTGTTGTCTGAAAGAAGTTATGAGCGGATGGATATACAGGTGAGACATACTAACGCCACCTACAGTTTCACATCGTAACTACAAATCATACCTGGATATGAGAAACGTTTCAATCACAAGGGAGAACACTTTTGCTTGAACCTGTACCGTATCTATAAAGAAAAAAAAGCAATCTGAATACTCAACTCTTCTCTGATGTAACGATGAGTTTTCAAATGCTTTAAAAAGATATCTTGTGGTCCATACAAAATTCTTTTTTTCATTGATGTTTTTGGGAGATGAAGATGGCGACGAGCGGGAAAGAAGCAGACGATTCATTGAAAACTTAAATTCTTCAATTGTTATGATAAATAAACGTTTTCAATTCGGAATTTTTGCATCAACATCTTTGGGAACATATATAGATACGGATGATGCTTGTTATATATGTATACAAACAGATAAGTAGGATTTTTTGAGAAGAAATGGATGAGGATGAGACAAGGTCAAGGAGACAAAAATGCGGGAAATAGCAGACGACATTGGACACCATGGTTTGACTGATATTTGGATATATCATGAATAGAAATAAGGTAGTACTGTATTGTTCTTATGATTTGGGCATAAAGAAGAAAATTAAGGTAAGTGGAGTGTTAAAATTTTTATTTTTTCAGGAGAGGAAGATAGTTATATTTTGTTCCAGTTATTAGCAGGCACTAATTATTATTGTGATTTGTAGGGTTTGCAGGTCTGGAACAGGGTGATGAGAAAAATGTTAGTCATAGTTAGTGGAGGATATTGGTTATCTAGGATGTAGTCTCGGTGTTAAAATCTTAATTTTTCCTTGTTGTTTCAGGAGTTGAAGATATTTATATTTTGTTCGAGTTATTTGCAGCCACTAATTGTTATTGTGATTTGCAGGGTTTGCAGGTCTGGATCAGGATGGTGAGAAAAATGTTAGTCATAGTTTAGTGGGGGATGTCGGTTACTTAGGATGTAGTCTCCGTGGGATTAGAAAAGTTGGTAAGGAGGCAGCTGGTAGATATGAAGGTGCTGAAGATCACTAGGTACTCACGTGGAGGACATTTTTAGCCTCTAGTTGTGATTGGTAGGGCTTACGAGGATATTGGACGCCTCAGGCTGTATAGGGATATTGGACGCCCTTTAGCGCGCTGGGGATTGTAGGCCCCAAGGGAAGGAGTGAGTGTTGAGGTGAAAGTTGTCAGTGCAGAAGGTGATAATTAGATAGGGTAGCTTTTCATCAGTGTAGGGGCCTGCACCGGGCGGTCAGCACGAGTGCTACTCACAGATTGGAGATAGTGCGTATTGGATCTCCCCTCTAGCTGGGTAGCCACGCTGCGTAAGCTCTGAGTGCCCACGAGACAAAAGTGGAGCGGCCAACATATCAAATCAAATCAAATCAAAATCAAATCAAATCAATGTCCCAAATTGTCCCATTATTGTCAAAATAAATAGTTAATGTCAATAAAAGTTTAAAAGCTAAGAAATCCCACGAATCGATAATTCCATGATATTCCCCGTGATCATCGTAGGCATGGCATTTATATATTATATATACACAATGGATTCAGGCAGTGTGTGAGTCAACCTTATCTTTTGGGAACTGTTTATCATTCATTTACCTATCATTCATTCAACTAATTTATAACAAAAAATAATCATAAAATGTTGCAGGTAGCTGTGAATATACCCAATGTAGATCAACTTTGCATTACTCTGGGATCATTTATATATTTTCGATGGACAAATCAACGTTATTACTCTGGCAAGCATAGATAGATGGCTCTCCAATCTTAAAATAGTGGACTCTCAGACACCATCGAGCATTTTTTATTTACTTGTTGACTGTTTCCAGCCCTTGTGAATCTTTTTTATGCTGTGAATGTGAGGAAGGGGGTTGAACCTCAGTCAAATTTACCTGTGAAAATGTTAAAACTTTTTGGGTGCATTTATTCAATTGGTTAACAATTATTCTAGAAATGAGTTTTTACATACCATAAGAATAAATTGCTTTTTTGGCCTTTAGAAAATGACTTAGTTTCTTCAAGTTTTTATCTATATATGTTATACTGCATACAAGTGTACATATTTAGAGAATCATGATTCAATATGCAATCAAATTCCATTGTATAATTGTAAACTTGTCTCCAGAAAAGACTGGACAGGGACAGATATTTATAACAAAAGTAAGTAGGAAGCTAGAGGAACTTAGAATCACTCAATAAACGTGATTTACAAAAAGATATCCAACTGGCCTATTGACCTTTGAACCATGGATGCTAAATATAGCCTCTGATTTGGCGAGCACATTTCTGATGGATGTCAGAATAGAGTTGTGCATAGTGTTGAGGCATTATCTAAGGATATTATCGAAGTAATATTTAGGTTACTGAAACCTTGAAGCAAAATGAATAGAGTTGTGATGTCGAATATTTTGCACACGATGCAATAGAAACCGATTGTATAAAACAGTGGAACAATTACCCTTGATCTATTGATAGTTTCATGCAGTTGTGTTCACCATAGTGTCGAGGCAATCCAGTTGGATTGGTGCGTTGCCCGAGTCAATAATGTGCGTGTTTTACTCCTAGCAGTTTTGTTTTCTCATTATATAGATGAAAAGATTTGTTGTTAAAAATGAGTTTATATTCTTACCTTTTTAAGTGATAATCGAACAAAACAAATTGTATTGCAGAAGGAGAAAAATAAGAAAGTCTATAACGTTAGAAATAAGAGGGACACATTTAAATACTCGTAGTTATTTCATCTTCATAAATCTATTGTAACCTTAAGCTGAATCTATATTTCCTAATATAATATAATTGATAACTATCTTGCGACGCCCTTACCAGATTCGGTTTGCTCCAAGTACTTGTGATTTGGTATTTCCTGAATAAAAAAGAATAATCCTTTCCAATACCAATTGGCATCTCATTTAATAGTTTTGCCGCCTTGTAACCGTATGTTTTCCAGGGGCAATGGATTCAATGCCAATAATCACGATCAGAACTTTAAATCTTCAAAGCTGATAAGAAAATTTGAAACTCAAATTGTCCACATGATTCTCTAGATCTATCCTGGCATAAAGTAATAGCGTCTTTTTTTAATTACCTCATCTCACTCCCCAGGAAGGCTCAATATCGCCTAATTCCTGTGAGCATATTCAAATTTATAGGTATCTGTTACAATTGTAACTCATATTTGTTTTCACATATTTGTGTTAAAACTTTTAAATGACATTTGATAGAATTAACACTCTATAGGTCAACTATAACACTGTCTTATTTGTGTAGATTTCGCAATTTGTATTGAATTATAAATCCTGTATAATTCATGTTTCATATTTTACTTTTTAAAAATATTACATTTTGTCTATTTTTGAATACGTATTAATGGGCTGAGAGACTTCCCATACGAGGCAAATGTTGATCCAATTTGGTTTCATTCATCGAGATATCTTTCTCCAGGCTGTCCTTAAATATTTGGTTCAAAACTAATTCTTTTACAGTTGGAATACAAAAACTCAATCAGCAATAGAATACACATATTCTGAGAACTTCAAAAGCATCTGTTTATTTTTATTCTTTATATTTATGGGAGATCCCATTCTAAAAGAGGAGTATAGTTACGTGTTACACACTCTTAAAACATGCTCAATTTTGTTCAGATCCTGTCTATAAATTAGGTATCAAGTTTATGCATTAATTGTGATATAGAGTGTATTATACATCATCACAAACGTTTCATTGCAGATATATCATTGAGTTCTTGTGAATAAATCGTGTGTATCAATTAATATCTGTAGAGTATTGTTTTATATCAGTAGATTACAAAAGTCAAAAATCCGAATGTCAAGGATAGTAACAAGGACGAAAGGTTAATTCATTTTTACATGTGATGCCTCAGTCACATTTGCGCCGGGCTGCGGCCGGGAAGTAAAAATCGCCGGGGAGTTTATCACCAACAATCTGAGATATGCCGTAGCTGTGGTCACATTATTGTACCTCAGTCACATTTGCGCCGATTTCAGTAAAGATGCCCGGCCGATGGGCATTTTTTATATAAAAATCGGCCGGCAGTTCAGATTGCCGTAACGGCACCGAGAGATCATCAGCCACAATTGGGCATCTTTAAGACGTCGGAAAGGTCATCTTTTAGCTGCATCATAAAAGTCGCCGGCGTTTTCCCGATGTCTTTTAATAAATACCCATGTCACATTTGCACCTGGCGTTCATTAGTGGTAACCTGAGATATGCCGTGGCTGTGGTCATATTTTCACGGGTGGCACAGGCATGTGCCAGATTAGATGCCACAGACGTCAGTAGGATATCCTAAAGACGTCTATATTATTTGACAGACGTCTGTAGGATATCCTAAAGACGTCTATATTATTTGACAGACGTCTGTAGGATATCCTAAAGACGTCTATATGATATTGCAGGGAGCCCTTTGGATCATCTGACGATGGCCTGTGAGCACATGAAATAAAAAAAATCCTATTTTCACCGCACGATGCCACCGGCAGCCCTAAGATAATCTTCCGATGTGCCTGTGGGACACTGCCGGGACACTGTCGTGTAGTTTAGGATGATATTTGCTGATAAGACATCGGGGAAACGGCGGCAACTTTTATATAACATTTAAGAAAAAAAAAAACATCGGCCGAAATCGGCGCAAATACTAATGGGGTATAAGCATCATGGCATATAGTGGAACGATTTTTATAATATTGATAATTCTCTGGTTTCTTTTGACTTTTTAATGCTCTGAGGGTCAGAACATGTATGATGAGGGGGTTCAAACTCAAAGAAATTTGATCACATTCAAAATAAGTAGGGTAATACAAATCATATCTACCGCCACATTTAACATGCTCTAATCAGAATTGTGCAAATACACGTTATGATAATTTTCCAATTTGATAGGCTGTTCAATTTGCAATAGATTTTTCATATATTCAGACGAGACCACATCCCCAAGTTTCCTGCCGGCATCTTTGGACTTGGCCCTCCTGCCAGGCGTGTGGACATAATCCTTAATGACTGACTCTATTTTTCGATCACAGATGTAATGTTCACCGCTGATGATATCTGGACTGGTCACATTTATAATATTGTAATCGTCTATATCTCCAGGTGAATGGGATTTGTTCACATCTCCCCAACTGTTTATACACACCTGCGCCACTCCCCTACTCTCCATAAGGGCAGTTGAAGTCACATCAGAATCAGGTTCTGAATTCCGTGGACTAAAATATGGATCTCTCCCATACTGTGATTGCGTTTCGTAGTTATGCAGTGATTTAGTTATATCTGGTATCTTGGGGTGTTTTGGTTTGTTCGTGGATTTGTATGTCTCCGCGCAAGCACCGGATCCGGAAATGCCAAGGTTGGGTTTGACCAGGGGTTCTTCAGACAATAAGGGTGGCAATCTTCTACCCAGTAATCCTTTTTTGCTGCGATCATCAGCAGATTTTCTGTGTGGAATCTGAAGGTCTATTATACTGACATCTTTCTTGTGAATGTTACTACTCTGACTTTTGGATACAGTTTGTTTGGCTGGGCCGTTGGAATGGAATCGGGGAAGTGGACCTTCCCTTGATATGATGGGCTGCCAGGTATGTACTGTGCCCTTCTTGACTGGCCGACCGTGCCATGTTGATAACACACCTGACATCTGACTTGGAATTGCTGGTAAATCCATACTATGTAATCCCAATGGCAATCCTTATTGTTAATCCAATTCATTTAGCACATCCGGATTGGAATAGGTCACAGTAGGTCAAAGGCAAACGAATCTACAAATATACACAGACATGTATGTCGTTCAATAAAGCCTCATCATCAATAGAACTTTGAATGATCATCAATGCTAGTATCGAAGACAAATAGTTTCTTAGCGCAGAACAATATCATACAGTTATCTTATTCACTAAGTGATCTGTACACTCCGTGGTGCGTACCCCCAAACTACCCTGCTATAAATTAAACCAAGGACAACATTTGAAACTTTAATGACCTGTCTCCATGTGAAGGATAGGCGTTAAGGCCACTCATGCACTGATCTTTGTAATCCTAGATGTTCACTATGCTGTCTGTCCGCCAATGAAATGACTCAGCTACTGGTTATTGCTCACCAAATTATTCTCCTGTTTTCTGATTAGCGAACTTTGTTTGAAAATATTATCTTCTCTTGGACACCTCAAATGTCTAAACATGAACAAATGAAGAACGTAATTAGGTAAAGTTGTCATACGGATGGCTTCCTGTTCCATTGGCTGTGTATCCTAGTAGCCTCCTTTATATGCAGGTGGTGTCAGATCAATGTTTATCAACGTGTGGTCTATACAATATGGAAATTCTACTATTGATGTATTATTGAAGAGCTTTCTACTCCAAAGATTGCTTTCATGATAACCCTGTTTTCATTTTATGGCCTTGCTGTATGCTATATTCCCTGGAGGTACGTAAGTATGGTCTGTTAGATAATGTAGCGGATTGTGTCTGCTGGGTAATATAGTTGCTTATCAGCTGCCCTATGGTAAACGAGATTTGTTTGCAGTGGTCATACCAATATTAGCACAGCAACAGAAGCCTGTGTGAATACAGTGTAATCCAGCACGTCAACTGTAATCAAGTTCCAATAAACTCCAAAACTTATATTTGTTCTTTTACATTAGGCTGGTATCCCTGTGACCTGTAACCTAGTGATTGAAGGCAATTTTTCAGACTTAGTATAGAGTTGCAAAATATATTCTTGTAAGTGGGTGACGATTTCAGGTAGCATACTACCATATAATAAAATACTACTTGATAAAGACTTATCTTTAAAGTGTTGGATACAATAAAATGCTCAATTGGATGCAGAAAAAACACAATACATATTTGATATCATTATAGATATATTATCTGATATTACTTGATAATGAGAGATAATATTAGGTTAATAGTTTTGATACTCCCAATACTGCGTCTACGAGATTAATACATAATATAAATGAAATATTGTGATCTTACTCTCCTTTGCATCGGGCTCAGTATATAACACCTATATTGAAGAGGCCTAGTAAAGCTGGGTATTGTGATCTTAACATTTGATAAACAAATAATATGCATTTTATTTCCAATGGCATAGTGATGTAAAAGTATTAAAAAAAATTAATTTAACGATGTATTCAATATTTTCAATACTTTAAATGGAATGTTTGGTACATAGATTTTCCGCCTGATGCATTGATCCTCGGAACAATTTCATGCTAGAATCCGGACATTCACATTAAAATCCAAGTATAAAGGGTAAGGAAGTAATGTCTCTGACTTTCTATTTCTTGGATGCATTCAGCTATAGATCGGTTTTTCCAAAAGGATTCAATTTAGCATCAACAATATATTGATAACACTAGGCTAATGAAAATTTCGTATACATGAATATATATCCCATATATACAATTGTTAATACATTTCCATGCCTGGAAGCGAAGATTAAATATTTCATTACTAATTTTATTCTAATGAATATATGCATGTCATATCAAGCAATCCCATATGGGCCTTATATAGGCTGAATTCTAGAATTTGTCTCCTGGTCAAGCCATGCTTGGCCAAAGGGATACAATTTTGTAATTTTGGCTTCAAAATCTTTCCTTTGCAGTTTGAACCATTGGTTTGAATCACTATAAGCACAAATTGACCACTAATTAGATGTTATTACAGATATTATTTCAAAATTGCCCATCACGATATTTTTTTCACTAGAGACCCATAAATTGCTCTATACTTGTTAATTCTTAACAGATGTTGCCGAATAAGGACTCTGAGAGCTCGTATTTGAAAGACAGATGATTGGATAAAAAAAATGATAAAATCAACAGAAATAGGAGTTTCATTTCAAGATTATTAAAGGTCACTTCAAGGTTACTGGCATTATTTTAGGGAAAAAATAACATTGGCCCACATTCATTCCTTTATCATTTGTAGATGTATCACAATAAAAACCCAACATGTCGGTCATTTTTACTGGTGTCCTGGAATAAAAACAATGGAAGCCACCCAATTATGGTTTTAACTGCGATTGATAACATAGATTAACATACATTATCGTTTGGTGGCTAGGGGACAGACTATATATATGGAAGGTCCCTGCTTTTCAGGTCACTATTTTTGAGGTTCCATATAACTCAATATTTATCGACACATATCACGGGAATTGGCTCTGAAATGTTTAGATTGTGGCAAATTATTTATTCTAGTTGAAATTTGTTCATTTGTCACACTAAGAAAGACTAATGGTGTATGTACTTTTGTTAATTGTTTATTCCTTTCCTTATTTACAAACCATCAACTGCACCATATCTGGTGAATACAGTGAAAATATAATAGATACATTTCATATTTACTTATGTATTGTAAGTCATTGTAAAATATTATTATGGTTTTTTTATTAGAAATATACAATATCTGACTATATTTTGGTAAATAATAAATGCACGGAAAATAAAATGTGTTGTGATTCACATAAAACCTCATCACTTTGCAATGATTAAATCTATAATCGAAATGTTGCTTCCAACGGTCACAAAGATAGAAGAGTACATCCTGTACGTGAAATCCAATTATGCTTTAATGTATACTGTAATCATATGATGACGTCTATAAAGTCTTGGTATACATTATCGTACTTATTGAAAAAATGCGTGACAGTGTACGTCACTGTAAATATCACAATGGAGTAGAGAGTATTATCATGGTCATTCTTTCAGAACAGAATGGGTTAGATAAAAGCAAAAATGACGGAATACCATTCAAATATGTTGTATTTTAATTGTTTACTATTCATCAGTGTTTATGATAACAACATTGCACAATAGGTAGTTTTATTCATGATCAAATAGTTGACCATTTTTGGATTATCTGGTAACTTTTCAGGCGTTTTCACCCATAATGTGAATATATTCAATTGTTTCCACTGGGTTGTAATAGAAGCAAAAATATACATCAGAATGCAATTCAGATCGACAACAGACAAGGCCCTCGCAATATGTGAAAACAACAGAGGGCGACACCAGTCTTAGCATTCGTCAGCCTGACAGGCCAATGCATCATGTGATATTCATGCTCGGTTAGATATATTATGAATCACTTTGACGACTTAAAAAAGTTTTGAAGCTTTCATAATGAGTATCTGATAAGTATTCAATGACATCCATGTGGTATGTATCAATGAGTTTTTTCTAGGCGCTTGTAATACTTTCACGTAATATGTTTACGGTTGATAATGCCCGGTACCAATGATATTGTTTTTAGGGAATAAAACACATTAACTGTGGTTAATTCAAATAAAGAAAACGAAATGGACAGTAATTTACTATCTCCAGACACTCTGAAATAAATGAATACATATATTACATGATATTAATCAATACTGGGTATTAATTAGACCATCATTATCGCCAAATGGATTGAAATGATGACAGTTAACCTTTTAAAAACAATGACACACTAGACTTTTGCATATGTTCCTGTCTCCCTCTGTATTGGATCACATCAAATGGTGTACACAACAGTATGGGCTTCAGCGTAAATATATAACATCTACATCTGCAGGGTTTCAATACTTACTGGCTTAGGTCAGTTACAGCTAATGGATAATAAGTGGAAGTGTTATTATCATTTGTGATTTGTTGAACACAAATCGGGCTTTACGCGTACATCAAAGAAATGGCCAGTTATATATATATATATATATATATATATATATATATATATATATATATATATATATATATATATATATATATATATATATATATATATATATATATATATATATATATATATATATATATAAACTGGCCATTTCACTAAAACCTAGTATGGATAGAACACAATTGTAAATGCATCGCAGTCAAGATGAGGAACAAAATATAATGGGCTATCACAGGCTTTTCCAAACCATTTTGACCGTCACTATTGAAGGTGATTGTAAGAAAGCAAAATGTGTACAATTCCACAGTGAGCAATGGATGGAGTAGGATAGGTTCGTGCTGATGGTGGGTGATACGTCAGAGAGATAAAGCTCACTTGGACTTCGCTCTTATCAAACTTGTTTGCTTTGTCATTTATGATATTTTTTGTATATGTGTGTTATTGTCATGACACATTATGGCATCAGACAGAATATCGATGATGATTTATTATGCAATTATTGGAAAGGCCTAGGTGTAATCTAGGAAGTATTATCTTCCATGCTCTCCTGAGATACATACCAGATATACATTGGCCTTACCTCACCTTGTGTTACACAGGAGTCAAAACAAAGTCCACACAGAAGTTGTGATATTGAAACAATGGCAACGTCAAACCACAATGGCAGCATCAGTGAAACGTTATAGTAGAAATATGGATATCCAGACCGTGGACACAGAGGCCTGTAGTCGGGACAGCCAAGAGGCATTATCCAGACTTGTGGCAATACTGGATGCTGAACAGTCTAAAACAAGGTGAGGCTCTCTAAAAACTAAATCTCATGTTAGCAGCAACCTGCAGTGAAATAAATAAGGAGGGCCATACTTTCTGACCTCTTACTAATGTTTATATGCAGGTTTTGATTTATCAAAATCAAAGTAATGTTAAGCTGAAGTCTATAATTATTTACTTAATAATTATGTTATGTAGCAAAAAGCAGTCCATTTTTGTTCAAGGAAATATATAAAGGCCCAGCTGGGCGATGACCTATCATCTATTAACATTGCTATAAGATTATCATAAAGATTGTAATCATATTAGCTAATATATAGTCGAGATTGAATTGTGCTTCTTGGTTGGTCAACATTCCACAGTTGGCATACGGTTATTCACTTAATATCAAGTACTTATTTAATGCAATCTTCTTTTGATCGATGGACCGACTCCATATTTTTTAAGACTCATACTAGCCATGTTATTTCCATGGACTGAAGCTTTGGTACAGGATATATTGAACTGGTCAAATACAAAATTTGATGTTTTTATTTTTGTAAGTATTTAATAATGGAAAGAAATTGTGTGGAATTTTATTTGGAGCAGTACGTGTAAATTTAACACTATATAACTGTTATTTATTACTGTTTAACATTTAACATAATTCAAGTGTTATATATTATCATTTTATAAGCAATTAAAGCAAATTTGAGATAATAAAGACATCAAGTCTAATTTAACTATAATTGGATTCAACGTTTTCTGGATGAATGTGGCAAATTTACCTTTCAAATGAATTCCAATTTCAAAGTTGTCTTGAATAAAACAACGATATTTATATAGTGATATCGCCCAAAGTTGGAGCATTTGTAACGGATATGTAACTATGGTAATCACTCAGGCAAGCTCGGGAGATGTGGATTCTGAAGTGCCAAAAAAACATTCTTTGCTCGGATATTAAGAGTAATGTTTATATTGTTGCATGCGCAGTTGTAATCCTTCAAAATAAAAAAAAACACGATAATAACAAATTGTGTTTTTGACCGGGCCAAAATATATTAGTATCTCGAGCTAGAATGGTCCAGGTGTACCATTACGTGCACTTAATTAAGCTCAGTGAGATGAACATTGCGCCTGGGTTTAAAACGTTGAAGTAAAGGTTTTTCTGTGGAGGCATAAAATAGGATGAAATCAATCATGCGAAGCCTCGCAGATCTACTAACCGACGGCATCTCGCGACAGATAAATATGTGAAATCCACTTGGGCTGGTTGGGGTGAACAGCTTTTTGTTCAATCTTCATGGAATTTTTGACAGACTTGTTTGTGATGACCATTTTTCAAAACCTGATCTATTGAACACTTCATGTTTGTATTAGTAATTTGAATTTTTTTGATAAACAAAAAACTTGTAATAACAGAATATTTTCAGCTAAGCGGATATATGAAAAACCAAAATTGGATCCCCCAGCCCCAGATATTCCCCCAATATATTAATAGAATAGCAAGTCATAAAATCCATTGGAATAAATCAATCAGAGTGGCTCTAATATATAAAAACAATCCCCGTAGGCCATGAGGCCCTAATTTAGACTTGACCTGATTAGAGGTCTATAAGCCAATAACAAACTGCCCATGAGAGTCCGGTACTAAATACTGTGACATATTAAGTCTCAGGTAGAACTGATTAATATTAATATAAAGAACAGAACCTTTATTTGTTTAACATCGTGACCTTTGTTTGCATTAGATACATTAATACATCAAAAACAACCTGGTTAAATTTACAGGATCCATGCTTTGAATGGAACGATTTGTTTAATCGGGGTTTTGTATCACTTTTAGCATTATTTCATGATGAGACCCACTAATAGCAGATATAGTGCTGTCTCACTGAATTATCGTGTCGCAGATCCTTGACATGACAACCCATCCAGTTACAGATTTACAAGAACAATGGGGTCGCCCTTCAGGCAAGGGCCTCAACCAATATTAGGAAGCGTGACATGAATGCAATAGCGGAATTGCCGGGAATCGAACCCACAACCTTTGGATCATCAGAGAGGAACTGGCACTAATGAGCTTGCGCTCTAACGATCCACGGCCTCTGAATGGAATAATATATAATATTACCAATTTAGGGCGCATACTGGGGACACATGATTGTACGGTTGTTGCATGTTAACCATCCGGTATGGCTGGTGTTGCATAATCTTGAACTGAGAATATTTTGAAAATCTTGAATAATGCTTTTTGAATAATAACATCTGATAGACTGTAGGACTAAACCAGAATCTGTGGTATCTGTATGTATTTGTGCAGGACAGCTGGATTGTCATGATATATATAGCAGCATTGCAGCCCGTGTCTCTTTTAAAATGTGCACGTTATTTAAATTTCGGTCAGTAATCTTATCATACGTGAAGTACTCGGCTCAGCAAATCCAATTTCCAAGCAACTTGTCTCTGGCATCTGATCTTCGAGATTCCAGCTTTATAATACATTTATCGAAAACGTTGTGTTACACTTTACTGCTCATAAGTTATGTTAGATCATTCAATACCACCCTGTTCCATATAATTGAAAATCTCCAAAATAGGAAAAGGGGAAGTTCTTACATTGGTTTTTACACGTTTGTATAAAACAAAAAATAGGGGTGATAGTGGCGGAGAGTCACTGTCAACTGAGCTTCCAGATTAATTTATATAATTTCACTTGCATAATTGACATGAATTATTGATTCCTTTGATATATGGAGAACACCGAGAGTGGAAATGGCAGTACTTCTGAATAAACTAATATCACTGTGGTCTATAACAGAGCGACACAAATTCTCGGTAAACTCCCAAATCACATCTCAAAGTCATTGTACATTCAGATTTATACCTGGTTAAGATGCAAGCTACTCTGCTAGACAGGGGTAGCTGATTGATTATCTTACTATGGGGATCGACCACATCCGTTTCGCCGAAAATACACTAAACTTGAAAGAAAAATGTTAATCATTTCACGTATGAGTAATCGACACAAACACTGCCTTGGTGATTTTGTTTATTAACTTGAATCCGCTAATATTGAGGAGAGGGACCAATTTGAGTTAGGACACCAGTTTTATATCAAATGAATAGGGTTATATTTTGATATATTGGTATGAATTCGCCAACGATAAGTCAAAATGCATATTTGTACAATACAGACTAAAATAGATGGCACCAAAATTTCCCATTTTATATTTCATCACTATATCTGTCTAATTTTGTCTCTATGATTCATACAAAATTTAATTGAAATTCTGTAAGGTAGAGTATTTTAGCTCTGCTGACTGTGTCGGCTGACCTAATACAATGAGGGGGAGGAAAATTTCTGTCACTTTGTAACGTCTGCCGAACTTTATCTTCTCCTCTAAAATCACCGGGTAGATTACATAGTTATTTGTAGATCAGGTGTCGTATTGTAAGCAGATTAATCCTGGTGTTTTTTCATACGGCTTAGATTTCTTTTCAACTGGATTCAATTGTTTTGAAATCACAATGGAAAAAAGTGAATTGTTTCTCATGTGCTCAAAGATCTGGAACATTCAGTGCCCTTTTCTACAAATTTAAATACAGCCTCAATGTGGGATGATGGAGCAGCCCGTCATATTGTGTACAAAACAATATCTTTGTCACATTTACTATTCTCGACCTGCAAACCTGGCTTAATACATAAAGTTATCAATTTAAAGTAATTTGCAGGTATTTCCATGAAATGGTCACAAGCATTACAAAAAGACAAAGGTCAACGCAGCTTGTATGCCTTCGATCTATGTGTTATTTGTATATTATGACAAAACATCAAGGTAATGATTTAAGTAATGTCACGGGTTCATGTTTTTGTGTCAATTGGCTTAGTTGCATCATAGATAAATGAATTGGAGGGTGAACATTTGTTGTGCATACAGACTCACAACTGTTACAGAACCTTATAGAACGGCGTTAAAACTGGATTTACAGCCGAAAACGTTTTGTTAGAATGCATATTTGATTGCATTCCAACAACTTTCATGTACACAATTCATTTTCAATAAATACATACGTGTACATGTGTCAAATAGACATACTTATGACAAATCACACTTACACGGAAAAGCTAAAATGACACGGATTTAAACCTGCCAATCTTGAAACATATGTTGATCCATTTATTGAAAAGATCCAGAAGTATTGAGACATTAGTCTTGGGACATTTATGTTTAAAGGTTTTGTTGTGTAGTTCGATAAGCCATAGTTGAGTACACTTCAGAGGTAATGTGTAATTACAATACAGTTGTTCATTCCACCGAGAACTGTTGGCCAACTTACTGATTATGCACTGATTCTTCACTTCTGTGGATCTAAACTGATCTGCAACAAGCCAGACAGTTTTCTGTTATGTCAACATATTATGGTAGGAGATGTACTTATATGTCGAGTGACACGATATATATCTAAGAAGAATCATATGTGATCCAGAAGATTATGGTAAGGCATATTGACATAATTCTAACAATGGTGAATACAAAATTATGGGTAATATATTGATTAAAGAAAATGCTCTATATCTACGCAGTGAATTCCATGGTTTTTTTTAGTATTTTTGTACCTTTTGTCAACAAACTGATGTTTACAGATTGGTTTTGGCGGCGTTTTTATTTTTTGATTTTAATTGACAACATTCAGAAATGGCAATACAAATGTGTTTAAAAAGTGTGGATAGAGATATGTAGTACCATTAACTGATCCAGCTTATTACCGTTGTAATCATTGATCCATCAGGATTTTACAACCGAACGAGAGATTTAGAAGTGTGAAAACTAACGCCTAACATATATTGAAAATCCAATCAGCATAAAAATTGATGGAGATTTTCTGTGAACTTGGAACAACCTTTACTCATCACATGCTATTGGCTCTCGCAAGGTTTCGTTTTAATTTCTTCGGCAAATGCTTTCCGTCTTAAATGTCATCGTAGATTGAATAAACGACTGAATAATGAAAAAAATTATATTATAGATTTTTGAATCGTTTGATAATTATCGTGCAGTATCGGAATATAGGGGACTGCTTTTTACCATCATATGGAGTACAACATGACGTGTTTTTTCCAAAACCGAATATTCCTGACTTTGGATGTGAAATATTGAAGCAAGAAACAGTGGTGGGGAATTAAAAGATTGAATATGGGAGCGGCGAAAGCATTCGCACCATTCGTGTTGCCAGGAAAATCATTTCTGACAGCGGGAGCCAAACTGTGAAAGCACTGAAAACAAGATGGCTGAATGTTGGTTGAATCTTGCATAAAAATCTCTAAATGGCCTAACACGTAATGACCACATGCATCTTGTTTGACACCAGATACCCAACAAAAGACATTTACATGTGCAATAAGCCAAAAGTAATTAACCTGAACAAAAGTCACCAGAATTTATAGGGTTATTTGTTTTTGTTTTTTTTATAAAAAGATTTGGTGCTTTGGTAAGAGTTTCTTATCTGTATATTTTAAATGCGATGTTATTTAAAATGAGATTGAATATGTTTATGTTTCCGTACATCATAAATAACTTTCCTAAATTTTGTAACTTAATAAAAATCATGTCTGTTTTGATCGTTCCATTTGGCAATCATCCAAAATGGCCTAATGATCATTAATAATTCGTTATCAAATATATCAAAACTGGATAAATATTCCGAATCAGTACTGTTTTAAAAATACACAATAAGTAAAGTACACTCAGGTTGAATATAGTACTGACCGACAAAGCATTTACATCATAGAAAGTAGATGGAAGCAGGAATTAACTTGACGCTAAGCCAAAGCTTAACACTAAGTGGTGAAAATATGCAAACATAAAACCACTCAATCTTTCTTAGTCTAATTTCCCTTTGCATAGTTAATCAAAGGGAATATATGGAAGTACGTGCAAAACACATTCAAATACTCTTCCAAATCTGGAGTCTGTCTTTGATGTTAAATCTTGACACTATATTATTACTATCGCAATCTTGGTCTTGTAACTCTTTAATCCAACACTAATTCCTTGGTATAAAGACTACGCTATGATAATGTTTTAATGGCTAATATGTATTCAAAATCCAATTCAAGCTCTGATATAGAGATCCAATAAAAAAATTAAATATACATATTTTCGTCGTGCATAATCGATATTATGAATATATATATATATATATATAAATATATATATATAAATATAAATATATATATATATATATATATATATATATATATATATATATATATATATATATATATATATATATATATATATATATATATATTAATGTCCCTGACAATAGACCATGTCAAACTGACTGCGAGCCCACCAGGGGTCGCCTGGTGTTGTGATTCGATAGGGACCACCCAGTCAGATGCCGATACAGGAAAGTAGCGATTATGAAATTTGTATGTAAATATAGGTGGCAACAACCAACATGATCAAATCCTGCACAGTTTTAACCTCCAGGAGTACAGATATGAAAACCTCATAACGATAAAGATCCGAGAAGAGTTTATAGTTTATAACGTACATTAGCTATGGATATTGTTAATAATATCTGGTGCATATGAAACACTGTCGGATGTAATAACTAAGGATGGTGAGATTGACAGACTCACGTATTGCTGCAGTAGGACACGGTGTGTCTGTTAGGAGGTAAACATATCAAGGTTACTCGTGATGAAGGTCAAAGAAATGTAAACCTATAATCAAAAGGCATATTTTTAACACTATAAACCGAACACACAATTAAAGTGTACCCGGATATTAAAGCAAAACTCCTCATTTCAAGATGTTAAGAACTTAAGCGTTTTGGGCCTGTTTGTCTATATATGATATAATTAAAGTATGTTATCGGTGAATTTCAGGTTTTCTGCTGAAGTCGAGCCGGTATTGAGGCAACATGAGGCCCTTTTATCAGCCTCCTACCGCTTGGGGTCGCCACTGGTATCTGCTGGAGGTACAAGACCTCTTGGTCAAGTGAGAATAAAATCTGCTTCTTTGGACCATTGGAAAGACCTCCATAAGACTCCACTGACAACACGACAATCATCAACCACTGAGAAGAAATATTACCAGAAAGGCACACAACTCACAGTAGACAATCATGCCACAGTTCACAGAATCACGTCTGCTGCACGGCAGTTTATAAATCACGTTGCAGAAAAGAAGGTCACACCGGCGAATGAAAATAGGGAGGAACGTCCCTCAGATATAGATAGTTTAAATAATGATAAACTTAATCCATCACCCAATGTAGTATATTTGAAGGATGGGGCTGTAGTACCAGCTGATGAGGTAGAAGAGAACAGTGCACATGATGGATGCCAACCCAAACTGTACACAGCTTACTCCGATATGTTTCAGAATAAAGACAATGACAACCATGAGAGAAGTAATTCTAAACAAAAAGATGTCTTACTCAATAAGAGACAAAGAGTGATCAATGAATTGAATGGTACTGTCCGATTGTTTAAATTGGTAACCGTGCAGAAAAATGGCACAGTGAGTCGGCCATCAGTGAAAATGCCAAAACGACCAAAATCCAGGGAGACAAGGATATCCTTACCTTCCAATACACCCTATTACTATAATCCAAATAAAATCTTATCCCAAGTTTTAATTGAACCGTCCCAATACGTGACTCAATTGGAAGCAGGTGGAGAAAATGGAAACTTGTGTGAAGAGAGTGATGCGACCGAAAGAGATGGGTCCAAAATATCAATCCAATTAACGCAATCAAAGGAGATAAAGTCAATATGTAGATTCAGATCTTCTTCTATCCAAAGCAGACAGTATCCTGAAACCACAGTATACAATGCATCTCCTAATCAAAACCTGACAACACCAATCATTGATGGCAAAACAAGACCGAAAACACCAATATCGAAATCCAAAACTAATGATTTGGACACTCAGCATACAACACACACGCCAGCGACAATGGAGAACAACCAAACACCATCAAAAACATCATTTGATAATCATCAGAGAACAACCTCTCAAGATTCAGGATGTCACCTGAAAACCCTTCATTCAAATTTAGATAGTCGCAAGAGACCCACCACTCCAGGTTTTGATAGTCAAAAAAGACCCACTACTCCAGGTTTAGATAGTCAAAAAAGACCAACTACTCCAGGTTTTGATAGTCAAAAAAGATCCACTACTCCAGGTTTTGATAGTCACAAGAGACCAACTACTCCAGGTTTAGAAAGTCACAAGAGACCAACTACTCCAGGTTTAGACAGTCACAAAAGACCATCTACTCCAGGTGTAGAAAGTCACAAGAGACCAACAACTCCAGGTTCAGATAGTCAAAAGAGACCCATTATTCCAGGTTCAGATAATCAAAGATCCACTGCCCCATGTTTAGACAGTAACAAGAGACAAACTCTCCCTAATTCACACAGTCACAAGACAGGAAATATTCAACCTGACACATATTTAGCCAATTCAAGAGAGAAAGAAAAGGTGGAGAAAATACAAGTTGTGCAAACACATCAAGCAAGTTACTCATCGAGTCAAGGTACCACAAGACCTTCGACGCCACTGCTGGAGAGAAGACTCAGTCCATATCCTAGCGGTGAGCCATCCTCTTCTACAGTATATTCCATATCTAGATCTGTTACTCCCGTGATTCTGCATCCCAGACCCCAATCTTCAACTCATCGAAGCAGCAGTCACTTAGGTGGAGATCATGGGAATTCCAGACCAAACACTCCTGCTAAAGAGTCAGGTTCAAGACCCGTTACACCAAGAGATGGTGACTCCAGGACAGCCTGCTTGACAGACAGGCCTTCGTGGCCAAGCTTATTAGACGTGCAAAGGCTTAGAACGGGTGGATTTACGTATAACAAATCTAACCACATCGTAAATAGAGATGATGATGATGATAATCACTCCGAGAATAAGAGAATGCCAGTGATATTACCAGGAACAATTATCGTGCCTTCTCATACAGCTGTTGATTGTCCACTGTGTAATCTATATTTTTCCTCAGATGAGTTCTGTGAAGGGCATATGACAAGCAGAAACACAACCAATTCTAATCAATCTATATGTAAGACAGACCCCTGTAAGCAACCTTCAAAAGAACCCAAAATATTATCTAGGAGACAAACGCTTATATGTGCAATGAAGAGACCCAAATCATCTGGCCCTCCTATCAATCTAATTCGGCTGTGTTCTGCCAGGAAATCCTCTTCCATTGACGAAACAGAAGCCACCCTCAAACAAAGACAAAGATCTTTCAAATTTTCATATATCAAAGTAAATGCGGTTATGAATTAATTCCATATGGACACCTTCCATACAAACGCGTGATAAACATGTCATTCGTCATTTATATTTAGGAAATACAATTGCAATTTTAAAAAAATACAAAAATAACATAATGCGCATGGAAGAACATCTGTGATATTGTGTGGTTCTTCGGAGTTAAAAGTTTAACTATTTATTGAAAGTTATTTTATTTTACTCAAGAAGACCTCAAATATTTTTTCATGCATCCCTAGTCACAATTTATTCATATTGTTGTTTTATAGTATACACAAGAAGTATTGGTTCAGCAATGTACCGTTTGGTTTAACCATATATGTAATTAGGTTAAAATAAACGCCTAAGATACATGTACTATTTTGTGGGAAATGGAAATTATGAGAATGGTGAAGTCTTTGGCATGTCAACTTTTCATTGATTTTCATGTGTCATTCTTGTATGACTTAAGTGCGTAAAGAATAAATATGAAATATTGAAATATTTGTGTTTAATTCTCAATATTCCTGTCCAACCATCCCACAAAATGGTTTTGCATATCTTTCTTGTAAATATTCCACATAGCCAATCTTTGCAATACCTTTTATAAATCCTATTGACGTGGGATACTATATACTTTATGTCCCACATATTCATCCAACATGCCCTTCTCATTAAAGATGTCCTCTCTATGTTTTAATTATTTGATCACAAATGTATAACATGCTCAATATATCAAATTCAGAAATCAGATTTAATTATTGAACATTTATGAAAATAATTGTTTTCAATAGAAATGGTTAATTCTCAGATAACAATTCATTATTTACGTATGAAATATATGCAGAATCAGAGTAAGTTTCAATACATATGAAAAGTGTTGCCTAAACGTTTCTTGTCCTAGCAGATGTGTTGAAATGACATTTTAAAATTTGAAAAAACTGAAGAGACAAGGAGTGAACTGTATCGCATATATGAACTGTATTGCACAACATTTTGATAATGAGTTAATGACTAAGCAGTACTAAATTGCAATAACTGAAACAATACTTGATGTATACAACGGCAATTTATTAATATATGATATGAATATGATTATACTAATAATGATATGCAACAATGGTTAGGAAACTAAAATCCCAACTTGCGGTAAATACTGAAAATGAACTCTGTATTTTAAATCCCCTTTCATATCATTTAAAATTACATTTTTTCCATCTATATTTTTAAAACATAATCTTATCTTCAAGTTATTTCACCACCTAGTCCTAGAGTTTTGCCCTTTCCACTTTTTAACTGTCAACAAAGATTTGTGGCAAGACAACTAATGCTAAGTTTACTGTTTCAAATATGTCTCTTCTATTTCAACTGGATTTTACTTCGTAGCATTCTATTGAGAGAAATGTGATACACGATTTTTGATAACCCCAATTTATATATGATAATACTGCAAATAGGTACATGGCTGATACTATGCCTTTCTTATCATTTGGTTTGCAGAAAGGTTTAGGTCTGAGACTTGTCACCAATTTTCATCAAAACACCAGGTGACAGCTCTACCAAAACACATTGAAGTTTGAATTTCCCAACTAGTCCAGTCAAAATATGAAATGACCCAGAATAAATTAGAACAGAAACCATTTTGGTGCTATTTGTCTCAGAATGTTACCCAGATGAAAATATAAAAAGTCTACCAAAATCAACTTAGTGGAACACCGCCTAATTTGCATAAATTCAAAATGGCTGCCTCTCATTGACGTTTCACCCTATTTCAAGCTTACATTCAGGTTTTGTTTTGTATGATTAAAGGTTCCCTGCACACTAATGGTGTAAAGCAGTTATTTTAAGCCCATGATAATGAAATAGCTTATGTAGTGTTTCTTGTAATGTATTTCATACAATGATAGTATCATTCTGCTATGAAATACATTGTATTTTATGTACATTAGGTGACCTTTATGGTGGAAAGAAAAAAGAGTATGCATTAATACCAGTTAGAACAAAGGACTTTTCTTGTTGCACTTGAAGAATAGTTTAATAGTATGAATATTTGTACAGACAGTATTATTCAATATATTTTAGATGAACCAAGAAAATGAATATGTCAGTCCAGACACAAAACAACTAAGCATGTTTAGTATTGAAAATGACAATCTCTTATAATCAGTGTTGAGCCCTGTGATTCTCTCACACTATAGGGTAATTAACCAATTAAGTACCAAGAGGCTGGGGTGTGCTACTGGGCACCATACTGTGACTCAGGTGTCAGATCTTACACATTGATGCAACACGAGGAGTTATTTATAGTGTAACATCACATGTAATTCAGGAATACTAAAAAGGTGTTTGTGGCAAACATTACAAGGGGTGTGTGTTTTCTTTGATGTTTGCATGAGTATTGCAAGTGAAGTTGTGAGTACTGTTTACATATTAGTTGCAGAGATAGACAACTCCTGTGTCTGCAGCTCCACTACCCAGCCACCAAGGCCTGGTCTGCAGATAGGCTTCAGACAGGAGGGGGGCAGTAATTAGGTAAAGGGTGGCTATTAGGGATAATATGTTCCAAAATTTATCAAATTCTGAGTCTGTCCTTTTTGTTTTTTTCTCATGTACACATCTAATACACCTCTAATTCTACTGTGCATTTAAGAATCTCAAACATAATCTAAAGCCTCTTCCCAGACTTCATTTAAAACTTCAAAATTCACAATGACATTGTTCATAGCATCTGCCTTTACAGTCCATCTGGTTGGACTAAGAACCCTTATGCCAGGAGAACCAGTAGTTATTATTTCTTTTATCTGAGCAGTCATCAAGCAGACCAATGAAGAGTTTCAATAGGTTCTCTGGCAAAAATGGAGTTTGTCTTCAAACTACTACCAGATACTTTCAACTACTACCAGATACAGTCAAGAGATTTTGGGTCGTCAGTTTTTGCGATACACTAAACCCTTTTGCTATCAGCTTTGAACTTTCTTTGTGGTAACCTAAGTTTAAGAAAAGGTTGGAGCCCCCATGACATTAAGACATTGCCACATGAGCTTCCTCTTGCTTCAGAATATCATTAGAGGAGCTGATGCAAAAGTTTAAGTAGCATCAGTTGGCCAAGCATTGGTTCAAGCAGCTCATCCAAGTGTAGTAGTGGCTCCATTGCAGCTAGGTCTCGGTATCCAACTGCACCGTCATTTTGCATAAAATACCTAAAAGCATTTATGAAATCACAGAGGTCACATGCAATTTATCTGAGGTTTGGAGTGCTTAAATGACATGTGGCCGTGGATTAATTGATTAATCTAATTATGAGGCAAAGAACAAAAGAAAAACAACAACAAAAGTAACAAAACAAATAATAGCAAAGAAATAAATGTCATACCAAAGACAACAAATGGTACTTTCCAACCCACTATGTGGGACTGAGATCAAGGTGTCATACAACATTTTAAATATGGTCCTTTCACATTCTTTAGTGATGGAAGGTGATTTTTGGATGAGATTAAAAACCAAGGTCTCATGAACCTGAGTGTCTATGCCAGGCAGCAGGGTTAAGATCCCTCCCCACTTTTTGAAGAGAGCAGGAGATTGCCTCCCTGTGTTTGGACTCTCCCTCTTCAATATGATCACCACTAATAGTTACCTATAGTTTGCAATGATGTGCAAATTCAATTCAATTGTTAATGGGTCATTTAACACAAAATGTTTTTTAAAAATTCTATTTGAAAATTATTGTTCTCTATCCTTTTTGATAACGTTTTATTGTAGAATATTATGTGTTGTAGAAGATATTCCAGAAAAGGTGTAAAACAGACAGATATAATACAGATGTAACAGACAGATAGAATACAAGCGAAGTGCTAATTTTCGACTTCTTTCTCTACTTTTATTGGTCATTTTTTAGAGGAAGAGTACCAAATATTGGTATTAGCAATTTGAAAATTTCCCAATGGATTTCTCATGTCCAAAAAACATAAAATAGAGTCTAAGATTACTCAAATATGTCAAATAGGAGCCAAGCTATATAATTTTTAAGATTTGCCCTGTCATGTGTCGGCCATTTTGGATTTATGCAAATTACACATTGTTCCACTACTTGGATTTTGGTAGACTTTTACTATGTTATTCTCTAGGCTCTCCTGAGACATTTTCTATCAATTTCATTTCTGTTCTAATTTGTTCCGGGTTAGGCCATTTTTTGTCATATATTGACTGGACTAAACTTTTAAAGAAAAATCTACTAGCTTTGTTGATTAATATTTTGATGGTTATCATTTACAGTATATAAATGAATTGATATTCAAATCCTTCAATGACAAGGGTTTTTTAAAATAATATACTTCCTGCATTGCTGATCCATTTCTTTTATGAGTATTATTAAAGTATATTTAGAAAATAGTTACTTATTTGACATGATGCTTATGTATTTCCGAAAGATATGATTGTTAAAATCTAAGACAAACAATGAAAACATGTGAATAACCATTTTATCACTTTATGTATAATAATTGATTATTAACGTTTCCAATTAAAGGTATCAGCCAGAGTAGTTGGGAAACTTAAAAAGAGGGATCATATTACACAAAACTTATGGATCTGCACTGGTTACCTGTGGAGGCAAGAATCGATTTTAAGATATCTTTATTGACATGGAAGGTACAAAATGGCCTTGCCCCACAATATCTATCTCAGAAATTAAATTATAAAAAGTTAGGTATGGGACTGCGGTCAAATGATAAAAATGAATATGTGGTACCTAGAACTAATTTGAAATCATACGGTGATAGGGCTTTCATGGTATATGCGCCAAAAAATTGGAATGCCCTGCCCCTTGAGGTGAAAAACTGCAAAACAGTGGACACTTTCAAGAAAAAACTTAAGACGTATCTATATGGAAAGCATTATCTCGAAAAAAGCGACCTGGTCTGGTATAGCGCTATATAAATCATTTATTATTATTATTATTATTATTATTATTATTATTATTATTATTATTATTATTATTATTATTATTATTATTATTATTATTATTATTATTATTATTATTATTATTATTATTATTATTATTATTATTATTATTATTATTATTATTATTATTATTATTATTATTATTATTATTATTATCATAATTCAGAACAATTCATAGTGCTTTGAACGAAGTGTGATAAACTTCTTATCGTGATTTCAACTTAGCATCAAAATATTAACTAGCCACACATGCTTGAATTGAATATGAATGCTTCTTAACTCATTTTATCTTGGGTTTAAAAATAGAATTTTTTTCTGCCATATATTTGGTTTTTCCAGATAAAATATTTTATGAAGGCACAAAAAAAACGCGTCTACATACACTGCACATGGTTGTTACAGTAAATGTGCATTTAATTTACTAGTAATCTAATAATACAGTTACAGTAAATTAACTGCTTCTGTGATGGGTCTACAGTAAATTATGCTGTAAAGGTATACAGATCTTAATTTGGTTTAATATGCTTGTTTTGATAATTTAATAAAATAAGTCAGATCTCTTTAGAAATAGATTTTAAAATCTCGTGAAATATCTCTTGAGAGATCGATTGCAAGATGCTAATATAAGGTTGAAGTTCAAAATTGCATTACTTGCTCGGTGAACTTTAATTAAGAATTAAGATAACTTGAATTCATTTAAATGATAGAATAATAGTAAATGACTTTGCAGGCCAAAATAACAAACAATTTAAGCTTTAACCATGGAAAATAATTGATCAAACATTTGTAAAGGATAATATTTTTTTATTTCAGCTGAAATATTTAATAAAGTATTATTGGAATAATATATCAGCAAGTAATGTATATTTTACGACAGCAATATATACTCTCAGTTGAGGTACAGTATTATTCTAAAATACAACAACAGTTGCAGATATTCAATAGTTACTTACAAAAGAAATCAGGACATTAAGCTTTTCTCAGCTTCCCTTCATCGATCGATATTTCTCACGAACGATATATTCACTTGCGTACTTAGTTGAGAGAACAATTCTACGATACAAATGGACAGTGCTGATGTGACATCCAATTTTGAGTTACCATGCGAGACCAATAAGGGAAATCCTGAGAAATAATATCACTGAATGGAATCCCCCATAGAATCCAATGATTTGAAATGTACGTTAAAATGAACAAAACATTAATGTGTTCATTATATATATCTTGTATAAAGGTGTTAAACGTATTCATAATAATGAAATATAATGGTTAACCACCTGGTTATGTGTTAATTAATATATATATATATATATATATATATATATATATATATATATATATATATATATATATATATATATATATATATATATATATATATATATGTGTGTGTGTGTGTGTGTGTGTGTGTGTGTGTGTGTGTGTGAGTGTGTGTGTGGTTTAGACAAAGCTGAGGTGAGAGATTTCCTTTTTATTTTTATATTTACAGAATCGTGTATCTTTGTTTATATCTCTTAAATTGTAGTTTTATTTATGATATTTATAACAAACACGATCATTCCCTAACTTTAAAAACACGGATAGGATTGGACACTGGTATACTGAGTTATATAATCCTCAATAAGAAATGTAACGCCTGGTCTTTTCTTGTTCAAACGGATGTGATGAAATAATATTTAAATGAAAATGTAACCTCAAAATTCAAAACTGTGCCACCCATAGGTGATGTAGCACATTGGTTCAAGTGCGGCAATAAACTTGTATTTCAGTAGGTCGGTTGGTAGACAACATCGATGTTCTACAATAAAGAATATCGTTGCAAGCAGGTCATCAATTACATCCAATATTCTGACCCGAGGATCACCATATTACAGAGATATTTGTATACATCTTCTTCCGTGCAAGTGACCAAAGCTTTGGATTATATGGTTAATCCATCTTTATATTTTAATACCATATCATTGAACCATACAGCCAAACAGATTATCACAAAAGAACTCATCGTGATCGGATTAGTGATATTATATTAAGTCTCGTGGAAGGTTGTGTATGTCGTGAAGGGAATGGGCCAGGCAGAAGTGTTCTATACACACTACTCTTCACAGCCATATGCCTCCAAGCTCTAACAAAGCAAATATCAAATATATACCAAACTTATGGATTCATTCCTTCAGCAAAAAACAACAGAGGCTACATGTAGTCTACAACACGGAAAGGATTGAAGCTTGTAATTGCATTTAATTAATTTTAGATGAATATCAATCTCATAACACGTAAAATCAAATATGTTGTGATCAAAGGTAAGATAATCTTCTTTAACATAATAATATATCTTTAGCATATTCGATATAATCATGCAAATTTCCAAGTTTACTCGAAAATATATTCAAATGCATTTCTAAGTCTACTCGACAAAACCATCTGGCATCCCATCAATTTTGTGTGAGTAAATATATATATCTCCATTCAAAGAAACGATTGTTCAATAATCCAAATACTGGGTGCAGACATAAGGTAAACAGAGTGAAAGGCATTGCTCTGTTTTGCATACAAAATGCTAATATTTTGTGTTCATATATTGGTATAACTGATTGATTTATCGTGTTGTAGAGACCACAATTGAAGAAACATATGGCAGACTCGAACGTGGATAAGCGGTTGTACAATTATTATTACAGGGTGAGTTACAAATGACATATAATCAGATTTACAAATGGCGAATTTAATAGTACTCTTGTCTGAGGTAACCATTGAAGGGATGTATAGAATATTGATTAATGATATTGAGCAACACGGTGAAAGGTCAATCCTTTTTTTCATAGCAATTTTGGTGATCATGATCCTGGGCAGTCTGGCAATAGGCTTACAACTAATACTATTATTAAGCAATGTGCCAAGCGAACATGTATAATTGAGATATATGTAATTGTAGCTGGCTGTAAATATATATAGCAAAGAAATTATGAGAATATTGTGTTGATATTGGCGCACAGGTGCCATGAATGATATAAGACAAGATATTTAATTTGCGTTTCTGAGAAATTCAGCTGACCTGCTGACCTGGGATTAGACGTTATCTGTGGATGTGTTTTCTTCAGTAATATATGGGTTTTTTCCATACTGCAGATCGTGAGTGTCCACATTATAAAAGATGACTTCAGAGGCCAGTGCAAATCTGTTGTCGCCACCCAAGCTGGTGCGCTCCATCAAGGAGCAGGAGTTTCTGGCCATCAGACATGCCCTGCCTAAGACGAGGGTGTCCCACACCATCCTGCACGAGAACCCCTCACAGGACAGGCACCTGGGTATGAAGCTGAGCAGTGTCCAGCACCGCAGGACGCAGATCAGCAACAACTTTGACCTGTCCATGAGGACATTTGTAGAAGAGCAAAGCAGGAAGCAAAGGAAATGGAAGAGGGAGGATGACATGAGAAGAGCCAACATGAATTTCCCCAACTTTAAGCCTATGGACAAGCGCCCCAGCAGCATGACTGTGGTGTATAATAGCCCGGTCTACGTGGACAAGGATGAGAAGGACAAGGTGAGAAAAGGGCCCTTGTTGCCTTACATGACAATCCGCAGAGAGAAGACCGAGATCCTGAGTCACCGGGACAGGACGGTGATGACAAAGCTGCCCACAGTCATAGAGGTGGATGATAAGAAGTTGCTGAGATATAACACGTATTGCGGGACGGACTTCATCACGCTTGGGGTACCTGTGGCGGATGTGAGGTTCGCCAAGCTGGCAGACAGTCTCTCCCCTCGGGTGCCAACGCGACTCCAGCACCGACACCATCACCACCACCACCGCAGGAGGAAGAAGCTATGGAAATATGGATTTGGAGGAGCTTATCACTATAGTGACTCTGATATCCTCTCCTTCTCGTCTGAGGGCTCCACCCCAGTGTCCTCTGCTGATGGTCTGCAGAGGCGGATCAAGGGGGCAGGCGGAGGGCATTCAGCAAAGCTGGTGATGCCTGGAATGTCCCGGAGCAGAGCAAGTAAGCACGGAGGACCTCAACTTCACCAGAGAGAACTTACCGAGGTCATTGATACAACCAAGTCAACCAAGGCAGACCCCATGCTCCAGTTACAACACACCGTGGATAACAACGTCAAGTAGACATCAGGATAACATATGAAAAACAAAACTGGTTTTATTCTTTCTCTTATAATGGGCCAACTGTTTGATTGAATGGCCGTGGATTACATCATATTTCATGCGTTTGATATCATAAATCGAGATCACAAAGAAATATTTAAAACTTTTAACTACCCCAAAAAACCTCGAAGAACGACACTATATAGTATTACAGTTTTAATTAATCTTTTTTGCGGTGGCCCAGGCGTTTTGTTTCCACTTCAAACAAGCTTTGAAGAGTAAACCACTTGTTATATATTCATAGTTAATAACCGTTTTATTGCTATTCTATTAAAATAAAATTTTGTGATTAAATATACACGATAGCAATGTGCATTTGGCACATTTTGTCACAAAATTGGTCAATTATGGACCTGAGAGCAAATCATTTTCTGGATTTGCGTTCAGAACGTTTTACGATTAAAATGTCTACTGGAAGCTGCATCACCAGCCTGGAAGCTGCATCACCAGCCTGAACGCTGCATCACCAGCCTGAATGCTGCATCACAAGCCTGGACGCAGCATCACCAGCCTGGACGCTGCATCACCTGCCTGGACGCTGCATCACCAGCCTGGACGCGGCATCACCAGCCTGGACGCTGCATCACCAGCCTGGACGCTGCATCACCAGCCTGGACGCTGCATCACCAGCCTGGACGCTGCATCACCAGCCTGGACGCGGCATCACCAGCCTGGACGCTGTATCACAAGCCTGGACGCTGCATCACCAGCCTGGACGCTGCATCACCAGCCTGGACGCGGCATCACCAGCCTGGACGCTGCATCACCAGCCTGGACGCTGCATCACCAGCCTGGACGCGGCATCACCAGCCTGGACGCTGTATCACAAGCCTGGATGCTGCATCACCAGCCTGGACGCTGCATCACCAGCCTGGATGTCAAAACAACCTGGACTTACTGATCAGCAGGTGAGACCAGTCTACTGGAAGCTGCATCGCCAGCCTGGTAAATGGATCCGGCATGGTAAAGGGGTTTAAACCAAACAATTATCATTGGACAGGCCAGAATGATTTTATAAATTATCATTTTATTGTCTTTTTATTTGCAGTTTCATATTTAATATCTGTTAATCAATGTAAAATTGTTATATCAAAATATTTTTGTATGCCACTTGGGATTATAAAAAAATCACAAATCAAGGATATGTTTGCTTTTGAAAGTCAATTTTTCAAATAATTTAAAGTTTATGTTGAACGGTAATATTGTTATTATATTTATTGCATGATATGCCCAAATTGAACAACTCCTTTTGTTTATCAAAAGCATATAAAACGGTTCATCAGGCATGTATCTTAAGTTAGGTTTAGCTAAATTTAATATTTAGTCCCTTTTAAACTGTTAGTGTCAGATATGGTCGACTCTATGGATTTTGTGTGCCAGACTGGTCTATATGAATGTGAATGAGACATATTTAATGGTCTGAGTTCTGGACAATGTCATTTAAATAACTATTAGGACCAAATTAAATAATATCTGATCGAGTACAGGGTTTGTATTCTCGACAAATACCGATAAAGCAGGCATCAAAACCAAATTGATACTAGAACATGTTGGAAAAATCACCCACAAGAAAAAAGTATGATCTGGTGCTTTGATAGCAATGTATTAAATTTGGACATAACTGTTCAGCCTAACTAAAATTCCCATTAACTTATGTAAATGTTACAAGCTTGCGATGGAAGTACTGACTTTATACATCATATTTTTATCAAGATTTATTGTTTTAAAAGAATGTATGCCGCAAACTAGTCTTGCATTTCATTAATGAGGGCCCGGATTAGGCAGTTTGATATTCCCCGAAATGATGTCATTTTGTAACCAACTCTGCAAACTTTACCTTACAAATCAAAACTTTTATAATATTAAATGTAAAATAAAGATTTATTTGCATTTTACATAAACAAATATTAGTAGTTTCATTAATCTGGTCCAAGTTTCAAATTTGATACATCGTATCAAAAATAAATATCTTCTATAATATAAAATAACGTTTAAATGTTATGAAACAAGGCGACCTCATGCATATTATTCCTTTTACAACTCAAGTCATGAACTTTCCCCGACCCATAAACTCTCACACATGGATCTTTCCGTCAAGGACTTGCGACATGACAATGCAGTATGGCGGCACCATATCTGCTACAGGTAGGTCTCATCGTGAAATGACTGAAATAATGTTGAAAATGATGTAAAACCCCAAACAAACAAAGGATCTTTCAATATCACCATAGCATTGGCACCTGAGGAATCGTGCAAAATACAAACGACACCTCATATAATATCTTATCTGACAGCGATTTTAACACCGAGTCCACCACCATCAGGTCCGTAACTGTTTAACACTTTAGATTAAGAACCTTCATCTGTGAGCTCAGTGATTCGCATCATTAACTCTTCTCTACCCACCCACTGAATCGATCCACTTTGAGGACAGACGATGTTTTATCATAAGTCTATAAATTTACTCCACATTTAACGACTCCACCCACGCATTGTACCCCACTGGTATGATTTTTATATGTGTATTAATTTCAATGCAATGTTAGATTTTTTTCAATATAAAGTAAGAATTGCACAGGTAGTACTTAAACAATGTGTGATATATATAACTAATAAAAGGGATTTCAATGAGCATAGTAATAACTTTTGTGATACATATTTTTAAATATAATTCTTAACTGTTACTACTTACCCAAACCTTTAACAGGAACAAGCAGGGGAGGGAATTTTAACTGATCCCCTGTTGTGCATTTACAGGTATCAGACGGAAAGGGAACATATCAGATACATATAAATACATATCTTCTAGATTTTCTTTCTTTCTTTCTAACACAATAAAGAACTATTTATACAGCATTACTACACATTACAAAGTTGTGTTCAGTATATTTTCTAAAAGAGTGAATATATTGGGTCTCGGATATCTGATGTCTGTTTAATCCTGGTAGCTTAATCTAACAATCAGCCCTGATTTGAATATCACAAAAAGCGTGCAGACATGTCAACGGACACACCACTGTCCCTGTCAGAAGTTTAATCACATTTTGAAAAAAAAACCTACATATGTCATGGTATTAAATCGATTTGTAATTGCAATTAAATCAATTTGACACAATTCTGAAAATGTAGGTCAGACTAACAGATAGATAAGTTACACCAGCCATAGCGTTCATTTCCTCTACTTCCCTTTACCACCGAAATCAACATGTCATCGCATATCATCATTTTTGCTCTGACAAGGTCATTTTTGATGATGGCTCATTCTGTAAACGAACAAAACACAGCGTATCGTATCATATTATACTAATCTTCTCCAATTAACCACATTTTTGAAAAGTTAGTCCCCAAGAATTATTTAATACCACATTCGCGTAAATTCGTTTAATATTCTCCCCCAATGGATAACTTTCTGAATGATACCTGTTCACTCTTGCCTATCAAGTTCCATGTATTCCTTCAGCCAGTCTCTCACTTTAGACGTATCATATCCCATTGGCCCCATGTCGCCAACAAATGCAATTCGAGCTTTATGGATGACAAAGAGTCTCTCAGGAAAGCCACCATAGGCAATGCTGGTGCTGTTGGTCATGGAGTCCACATAGATAGGACAGGGATGATTCAACTTCTCCAACAACTTGGCTGCGTGCACTCGGTCTTGCATTGATTTGTGACCATTAAGAGTGTAGTAATTGTTAGTGAGTGTCCAGCCCTCATCGATGGGATGAGCTTCCTGTGTGTACACAGTGATGAAGTCTGCCACGACCTGGAACTCGCTCACGAGCTCAACAAAGTCCTGGCTTGCGTCCAGAAATGGAGGTCAGCTGACACTTCCAAAATTTAAAACAAGCGGTCTTTCAAAAGTCGCGAGGTCCAACAACTTGTGAGGCCATTCTCCACACAGACTGAACACCGTGGTATTTGGTGCTGGTTGGGTCAGATGAGCTTGTCTGCAAAACAAATCCACATACACATTTTGTATGATAACTTTAGCCATTTTCCACGTTCCATATGTCCAGACAAAGTCATCAATTTCCTGATATTTGAATCCAACACTCCGAAATTTGGCCCCGAATATCCGTTTATACGAAGCAGGGAAAACGTTTTTCCATACAAACGATACACAGCACATAAATGCCATGAACAAAATCCATCTAATGAGGACGAGGTATTTAATGATAGGATTCATCATGACTGAGTGCGTGTGAACTAAGTGTGAAGCAACCAAGTGTCCCCATCAGGCCGCCAACATTGTCCCGACGTGACCTCTGTCCCCGAATGAACACTGACGTCACACCATCACCTGGTATGCAACGTACATGAAACATATCCTTTTCACCAGCATGATAATAAAAACTGAGAAGACATACCAAACAATAACATTGCCCTACTTGTACGTGAGATGTAAAATACATACCCTGCTAAAAGAGGTAGTCAATCCCCCACATTGTTATTGGTGGGTAGAGAATTGACTACCTTTGTTATCAAAGTTAAAATATTCGGCACTAGATCTTGACTATCCTGCAATGCAACCTGGAAGTAGCCATCCAAGACGAGCGGGATTTTTAATTTAAAAACATGACGCAAAGCTTCAATTATCTTTAAATATTAAGGGGATACTGCCAGGGGATTCTCCTTAGTAATGTAGATCCTTGGTTTAAACCAGGCTCTGCAAGTAAAATGACACAAAGGTCTTTTGAGTCAGACCTGGGAGACCACACCCAGTACAAGCATTCATGTGATTTGGTACTATTTTTAGAGTATAAACATAAACAAACTTGCACTTAGATCATGTAAGGGGCTCGTCATTTGTCTATCAGGGGGTATGTTTTTCCCAAATCTAAGATTTATTTTTAGTTTGATAGATATTTTTACTCCACCTGAACTATACCCCCCATATAAGAGGAAATTAATATCTTAGGTCATAGTTGTGCCTCGTCATACCTTTTTAGTTATGTGACCTTTGACCTTGACACATTGACTTTGAATTAAAAAATTGTGTACATAACTATATTTAAAATTCTTCTCCAAAACTACCAGTAATATGTGTTTCATTTTTTGTATTGAGGTAGATACAGAGGTGAAGATTCTAATTCCTTCAAATCGTATAAGATGATTTAATAAGAGGGAATTAAAACATGGTATACAGAAATGTCTTAGGTCATCCCAGCTAACAATTTTACGTTTTTCCTACGTTATGAGCACGTTGTGTTTTGGTGCTGAGCACGTTGTAACATGACGTTGTATGAACGTAGATCTGTGAACACCAGATAACGTTGTGAGGACGCTGTTGTACAACGTTGTGAGCATGTGCTGAGCACGTTTTTTCTAATTTGTGAGGACGTTGTGAGGACGTTGTAAACTGACATTATGTTTTGAATATGTTGTGATAAAACAATGTAAACATATGCTCAGCATATTGCAAGCACATGGTGCTCAGCATGTTGCAAGCACGTGGCACTATCTTTGGCCAAATCCAGTTACTCAGTTGGGATTGTCTCATCAGCGACCTCTTCTAGCATATCAGCTGGCATGTTATGCTGATTTTTTGACATTGTCTAAAGTTATATGGTAATGGTAAAATCGGAATGGTAAAATGTAACCTAAATTTATAAAAGTAGCACGGACAAAAATATTTTCAATCTAGCACATGCAATAAAGTAATTTTTTATGTCTGAGATACCATTATAGTTTTGAAAACCAAGCGTTTCATGAGAATCCAGTGTTTTGCAGAATTAAAGGCTTTTTAAATTTATGCATGTACAAAATATGTAACAACCCTCCTTAACGATGATCATCAGTGAAATCTATGTGACAAAGAATTCAATAATAAAGCCAAATTACTCTCATTTCATTATTTTTGAAGGATATGGGTCAAAACGTGAAACAATTCATCACATCATCATCTCATTTCAATCTTTATTCCACTTGTTTTAACTGGCATCATTCAAATGACCACATTTTGCAGGCAGTAGAAAGGGGCGCGAAACACTGCAACTAATGATGTCACTGTACCAGTGTGCCCATGATGTCCTGAAAAGCTGCCACTGTGATTAACTGAAGGCATTCCATAGTGTACACTGTTGTCCAGAACACAAAAATAAATCACTTGATATACTACAGTACAGTTCCTCCAAGTAGGAATGCAGGCCGTGAAAGATATTTGAATGAGGCAGGTATACAGGCTCTGAAGACTATCTAGTATGTTAGCTCCAATGGATATTTAAGTTTTTCTGTAATGGGGGAGAGGGATACGTAATGATGAAGGATGGACAGTAACAAGGGGGATTTTGTCACATTGTGGTGAGGGAGGGACAGTCTAATAATGAGGGATAGGGTCACATAGTGGTGAGGGACGGACAGTCCAGTAATAAGGGGGGGGGGGGAGATTGTAACATAGTGTTGAGGGATGGACAACTCAGTGATGAGGGGGAAGATCACATAGTGGTGTGGGAGGGATAGTTCAATAATAAGGGAAAGGGTTACAGAGTGGTGAGGGAGGGACAGTCTAGAAATAAGGGAGAGGGTCGCATTGTGGTGAGGGACCTACAGGTCAGTGATGAGGGAGAGGGTCACATAGTGGTGTGGGAGGGACGGTTCCAAAACATTAGAAACCGACGGGTTCCCGCGACTCTTCAGTACCGGGGCCCATCCCTACTGTAGTCATGCTTCATTTTTATCATGCATTTCATGCTTCATTTTTGTCATTAAAGGGGGAGTTCCTAATAATCTAACCTTATTTTTTTTTAACATGTAATGAAATATATGGTAATAAGATATCATATCACACACATCCTACATTAATCTGGCCAACTGTTTATTTACAAAGTGGATCTTTGTTGTGGCAGCAGGCTGTCCTGGAAAGAAAGGTCGGGTTCGGGAGGGTAATAAAACTTCGGAGATTATACGTCACGGGTGTAACTCCTTATCCCGGGAAACTGGGTCTCACAATGGTGGGTGAAGCTGGCCCCTCAACATGTACTCAAAATAAGCTGCTCTCATTGTCAGGGGAATTGTATGTCATAAATATTTGCGACAAAAGTAATTGACAAGGGATCAATGTTTTCAATTCCCCAAAAATTGTGGCAACAAAAGTTTGAAATACACAAAATATGCAGGTTTGAAACACAACCAGGGTTATCTATGAAGAGAATATTTTGTTCTTGAGTCAGAATATGGTAACAGTTGGGCCTGAAACAATGACTACCAGAGGTTCCCTAGACTAAAATGAACTGTAATTCTTATTAGACCACATCACAAACCTAGTGATGATTAGATTAGCTGAACAGAGGTCATTTCACAATCCTCAAAACAGAGGAAAGAAGTTCTAGACAAGTCTCCACTACTGATGCCATGATCAAGTGGCAGTGTCAGAAACACTAGCATACAAGGTCAATGAGAGGTGAATGTAGATACCTCAGTGATTCAATGTGTTGTCCCCAGGAAAACATTTACCAAAATATTGTCAAATTTAAAGAAAATGGTCCTTAATTTTAAAACCTCTTTTAACTTTTATTTTATATGAACATGTTTGTGATATGCAAGTCTTTTCAAGATTTTAAACTTTGAGTATATACTTTGTGGTCCATACAAATGACTGAAAAATAAGATAAGTTAAATCGCATGGCCAAGGTTCGTGTTTTGTTTTCAAAATTGTTAATTGGCACAGTGTGATATGTTGTGTCATAACATACTATCTGCTATCATAACATATACTATTTTGATTTGTTGAAGATCATCCCCACTGTCAGACTCTTGTCAATCACAGTTTGCAGGCTACGAGTCTTGTTTGTTGTGGGGGGTCAAATTGCCATCCCTGAACTTTACCCTGCTCAATAAAGCTACCTGAAGGTGGCTCAGACCCACTTCTTTCATCCTCAGATGATCCACATAAACTTTGGACCTCTATTATGTCAGAAACACTTGTTGAACAATCACTATCTGTAAAATCTCCCTCCGACTCCATGATGCTGGGCTAGGGGTTTTCCCAAAATGTTACACTCTCTACGTCACCACCCCACGTGACAGGGGGTAATAAAATTCCGGACTGACTTCGGAGATCTGTCATGATCCAAACTTTGAAGTGAAATTTGATCATCACAACGTTTACAAGATACACTTGAAATTTGTGAGATGACTACTGGCAACCAAATGAATGATTTTATGACAAAAAAACACATGGTTTGGGGTACAACCCAATTATTAGGAACTCCCCCTTTAATACAAAAGTCATGCTTCATCCATCTACTATATTTATGCTTCATCTTTGTCATCAATACAAAATCATCTACTCAATACTGTAGTCATACTTCATCTCAATACTCTAGCCATGTTTTTCTGGCTTCAATAATGTAGTCATGCTTCATTTATTTTGTAAATACAAAACTCGTTCTTCATTTATCTATTCAATACAAAAGTCATGCTTCACCTGTCACCAAAACTGCAGTCATACCTCATCTACTCAATGTTTCAGTCATGCTTCACCTATATCACTACAAAAGACATGTAGTCATGTTCCTCATCAATACTATAGTTACATCTAAATAGTCAATATGGCAGTCATGTAACCCCTTGCCTTCACTCTAATCATACTTTAACATTTAAATGATCATTTCTTATTAAACATCTCACCATAAACCTCCGCCACTAAGGTGTTATTGTCCGAAACAACAAACAATCTATAATAATAATAATAATAATAAGTAATTTATAGAGCGCTGATACCAGACAAGTCTGTTCATAGCGCTTTTTCCAGAACATGAGTTCTGAAGAGGTATGTTTTCAGTTTCCTCTTGAAGAGGTCAGCTGATAAACATGTTCTGAGGTCAGTGGGAAGGTCATTCCATAACTTGGGGCCGATGTAGGAAAAGGCCCTATTCCCCACTGTTTTCAGGCGCATTTTTGGCACACAGAGTCCCATCGCTTGATCTTAGCGAACGTTCTCCGGTCTTCACCTCCAGGAGGTCAGTTAGGTAAGATGGCGCCTTACCATTTAACGCCTTCCAGGTAATCAGAAGTATTTTAAATTCAATTCTGGCATGGATAGGCAGCCAGTGTAAGTCTTTTAGTTTTTGTGAGATATGATCAAACTTCCAAATTTTTGCCACAACTCTTGCCGCCGCATTTTGTATATATTGCAATTTTTTAATTTCAGATTTAGGGAGTCCAGCAAGCAGGCCATTTCCGTAGTCCAGAGTTATTGCAGTCTTCTCGTCTAGACAGTGTCTGATGGCAGATAGGTTTCTTATATGATAGTACCCATTTTTACACATTTTTCTTATTTGCGACTTCATATCCATTTTTTTTTATCAAAGATGATGCCAAGGTCAGTCACCTTATTTGAGGGCTTGATAATGGAGTCGCCCACCCTTAGTGAGGTGCGGATAGGGTATTATTGGGTACCCTGTTGGCATACCGACATTTCAGTCTTACCATCATTTATTTTCATTTTGTTTGATATGAGGAAGGCTCGGACTTCCTGTATACATCTCTCCAGGTTGTTCAGGCTTAGTTCAGCATTATGATTTGAAGTGTGGTCAATAGGGATGTAAATTTGTGTGTCATCCGCATAAATATGATAGTTTAGTTCATACTTGGCTAGTAGGTCTGTCAGAGGTGACATATAGAGTGTAAAGAGGATAGGCCCCAAGACTGACCCTTGAGGGACCCCATAACTAATGCTTTTAGGTGAGGATCTCTTGCATCCTACCTTAACACATTGTTGTCTATTTTGTAGGTAAGATCTGATCCATTTGAGTGCATTTTCAGTAATTTTATATCTGGTTTCAAGTCTGTCCAATAGCATTTGATGGTCAATAGTGTCAAACACAGCAGATAAGTCTAGTAAAAGGAGAATTACCATTTTTCTTTTATCAAGGTCTTGCAAGATGTCATTTTGGACCCTAAGCAGAGCTGTTTCAGTGCTATGGTACTCTTTGTAGGCAGACTGAAATTTGTCAGAAAGGCCATTTTTCTCTAGATGTGGTATCAATTGGTTCGCCGCAGCCCTTTCTGTGAGTTTGGAGACATAGCTCAAGCTTGAGACCGGTCTGTAGTTCTTCTCAATGAGTTCCAGACCCAGTTTTTTCAGTAGAGGTTTGATTATAGCAATTTTCATATTTTCTGGTACCTCTGCATCAGTAAGTGATTTGTTTATTATAGCTGTTATAATTGGTAGAAAGTCATCCATGAGCTCATGCAGTAGCCATGTTGGAATAGGGTCCAGCTCGCATGACTTCTTTGGTGCACTTTTCAATAATTTACGCACATCATTTACTGTCAGAGGCATAAATTTATTAAAAATTGCCGTATCTGTATTGCTACATTGTGCAGTGCCATCTGGTGGCCTATCTATGCTGATACATTGTGCAGTGCCATCTGGTGGCCTATCCGTAGGTGGGGGTATTCCATCATTGTCTTGTGCAGTAACATCTGGTCTTGAGTATTCATCAATATTTTTGCGAATGGTTTCTATTTTATCAATAAAGAAATTGTTAAACTTTTCTGCTTGTGCAATATCACTGTTTGACACTGGCATGGGGGTGTCATCCTTTTTGTACATGACTTTATCCAGGACCTTAAAAAGTTTTTTGGGGTCATGTTTATTTTCTGCAACCAGGTTTGAGAAATAGTCAGATTGTGCCAATTTCAGCATAGAATTATATTTATTTCTCTGGGTGTTATACATTTCCTTGTCAATATCCAAGCCCGTTTTATTCATTTTTCTTTCATATTTTCTTTTCACCGCCCTTTCCTTTTTAATGGACTCATTCATCCAGGGTGCCGGTTTACGCCTGGATACATTTGCAACCTTGATAGGAGCATGTTTATCCATTAAAGATGTAAGTTTTTCGTCATAGTAATTTACCATGTCGATTAGGGGTAGGTTCTCCCAGTTGGTTTCTTCACACATAGACATTTTTATATCCTCCCTCAGATTGACTAAATTTATATTTTTGTAATTCCTGTAGTTTATCAATTTCTTTGCTTGTTTTGGGGGTTTATGTCTAAATGTTTATGTTTAAGTCCGTTAGTATCAGCTTATGGTCCGATATGTACTCGTCAACAGCGTGTCTGGAAATGAACCTATTTTCCTTGAAAGTGATGATGAGGTCTAATGTATTTCCCAGTCTGTGGGTTGGTTCATTTATCCATTGTTTCATATCAAATGTTGATAGTATATCATTGAATTTTATGACATCAGGCTTGCAGGGCTTATTCATATGAAAATTGTAATCACCCAGAAAAATAACTTCATGATTAAAGGACCCATAATGGGCCACCAGTTGTGTGAATTCATCATAGAATTCAGAGTAGGTATATTTATTTCCACCAGATGGCTCTGGCCTGTAGATGGTGACAAAAGTTAATTTTTTTCCTCGCAATTTTAATGAGGTTTCCATCAATTCCATAGTGTCAACGGTTGGGGGGTTTATTTTATTTACCACAAAAGGGAGCTCCTGTCTACTCAGTAGAGCAATCCCACCACCCCTGCGACCTATCCTAGGACGTGAGATGAATTTTAGGCCACCCTTTTCTAGTTCGTTTTGAATCCTCTCATCTACCTGTTCATGCAACCATGTTTCAGTTATGAAAAGGGCATGTAAGTTATTTTCTTCAAAATAATCTTTTACTATTAGTATTTTATGTGAAAAGCTTTGAATATTACACGAACCAATATGAATACTAGTATTTAGATTTTTACCTTTATATTTAATTCTCTTATTTTCATTTACTTGTGATTCATGCGAGGGTGCACTCTGAGTTGGTTTCATTAAGGTCGGGCCTGCACTATTACTGTTGCGCGTGTTAGGCGACGGGCCATTAAGCATGTACTTTTCACCCCTACTAGAATAGATATGACTAATATGATTTTTCTCACCAGTGATAATAATTTTAAGTTTTTTCTTCATGATCGTTAGGAGTGCTATTTGAAAGTCATTCTCATTTATTTTATTGAATGAAACTGGTTTTCCTATCGAATAATTTGATGAGAAATCATAGATAATTAACTGTTCTATATTTGAACCTTTTGATTTTAAACACATGGGATTTTTTTTGAACATTTATAGCGTGCATGAAGAAATGTGTTGTAGTTGTTTTTATGCCTGATTCCCCCATAAGTGAAGGGAATTATATAATAATTTGTGTTCATATCGAGTGCATTTATGATAATTGATGTGATGTGATTTATTATGCCTTGTGTGTCTAGATTTGTTGTGTTGTTTATTTTTAATGATATTTGTGTGACATCTCTTTTACAGTTACATGGATTGATAATATTTATGAATGATAAACACTTGAGACATTCATATATATTGAGATCTTTATTTCTATCTGACAGGATGGACAAGTCAGCCATTCTACTTATATACACATTGATGTCTTTTTTCACACACATATTGTTACCCACTAATGGAGAGTATCCGTCGTTGGGGGACGTGGACGGGGGATCAATACTCTACCATAGATAGATACTCTACTCTACTCTACCGTACTGTACTGTACAATAAGCATAGCTCGCTAACTCGCTGGCTGTGAGTTGGGCACGGATCCTAGCTACCCTATATACCCAGGCAAAAGTGGCAGGTAATAAGGACTGCAGACACAGGATATACACGACCCAATAGTTACCTTTATTCGGTGCTGTGAGTCTTCCTTGTCTGGCTAGGCCGGCATGGCAATGAGTGAGGCATGTGAACTACACGAATGCATGATACTTATGAGATCCTATCTATACACAAAACACCCAAGTCTATGCAGTCACGATACTGAGAGTCGTGGATCTTCTGTGGCAAGTGGTCGCTCTATCTCCGTCTGTGCATCTCCCCCGATCCAACGGTTGCGGGCCTCTTTGAGGGATCAATCTGTGTCCTGTGTGGAGTTTGCCTATGTGGCTTCCTCATGCGTCACCGAATGGACTCGTCTTGCCTGCGTATCTGCACGTGATCTCTCAGAGTGGTGGTTATGGTGACGCATCAACCATCAATAGCGTTCGTGATTGTCTATGAATGTCTATATGTTTTCAAGAGTCTCTGGGTGTGTAATCTATATCCTACAATATGACATTTAACAAAATTGATCTTTTCTCTCCACGCACTGTTACAATGTCAATGATTTTGATTTCTGTCCCTGGATGATCTGCCTGAGTTTCCCCTGGGTCTAGCATCCCTGCCTCTATTTCCCCTTGGGTTCGAGTGAAGATATTGGCAGGAATTACCATTCCTATATTGCCCTTTGGCAAAGTGATAACATTTCTCCTATTGCCTGGAGGTTTTCTTCTCAGCTTGAAATTCTCTTATTACATCCCTGATCGATGCTATGGCATTTGCTATGCCCAGGGGTGTCCCTATGATTGTGACGATGTCCTCATCATCATTTGTCCCACTCATCTTGGTAAGTTTGGTTCTTGTCTTCTTTGCCATTTCTTTTATGTTCATTCCCCCAGTTCCTATTAGTTTGGAGGATGATCCTTTGGGTATGATTGTCGATACTTCTTCCTTCTTATAGTTTCTATTTACAAAGTTTATCTTTTCATCATCATCATCATCCGAGTCATCATTTGGCGATTCGCCATCGCTATGGTCACTGTCTTCCTCCTCCCCATCACTCCAGTGCTCAGTGACTGGACCTTGATGAGAAAGTGGTGCCTTCTTGATTTTTTCCATGAGATTCTCCATTCACTAGCCGGGCCTGGCAGCATCTTGTGAGTGATTGGTGATGGGGTGACACTTGATGTAGGAAGATCTGTTATTTTAGGTGGATTTTCGATGATGACTATTTGGCCTTCTTTATGGTGATTGGTCAATTTCTTCAGGTGATGGTTCATGACAGTATGAGTGTTTAGCTTCACATCCGTGCAGTTTACAGAGATTGGGGGAAGCTGGCAGATGAAGATTGTGCAGTCGCACAGTTTAGCCATTTGATAAGCTGACTTCTTCACTGTACTCGCTAGACTTCTGCCATACAGACCTGCTTCCACCTCATGAAGCCTGATGCACAGGATGATTGCTGAAAAATGCTTGAGGGATTCTGAAAAATCCCTAGCCTTCATGGCCTTCTTCAGATCAGTCAGACTCTCAATATCTTCCTTCAAAACCCACTCCCAATCAGTCTTCATGTCAGGATCGTGGAACATGGGTTTGTGGGCATTATTTATGATGACGAGTACTCTTTTACTGGCAACAGGTGTTACATTCTTTTTAGAGGTCTTTTTTGTGGCATGAGATGAACGAGGTGCCTCTGCCATGGCACTGACTTGCCTAGCAAAGTCAACACATTTCTGCTCAAGTTTTGTGATATATGTGCTGTTTTTGTCTAACCTCTTATTCAGTGCAGTGATTTTTTCTTCACACCTCTTGACCTTACTCAACTCATACCTCCACTTAGTTTCTGCAGTAGCCACAATCCTATCCATTTTCACTGAGTTTTTTTTCCAATTCATTTATCTTCTCATCCTTCTCATTATTATCAAGTTGTAGTTTTGCAAAATTTTCAGTCTTATCAGTTAGCATGTCAAGAAGTTCATCTAGTTGATGCACAAGGCTTTTATGGCAGTAAGTGTCAAGAGAATAGATACATTTCTTGGTATCAGAACACAAAACAAAGATAGCGATCGGCCACCAGGGGGCACTCAGCTCAATCCAAGGGAGCATACCTTTTACCATAACTAACAAGCAGGGAGCGTAACATACCGTATTATCCCTAATTGCCGCCCCGGGGACAGAAGCATTGCCTCTGGGACACTAATATGTGACTAGCAGACATGCCAAGGCCATGGTTCAAAATTGACTGTTTTTCAGATTCACAATAGATGTTTAGTAACTAAATGGCCACATCTTGTTGCACTTGAAGAGAAGTTTGATGGCAAGAATAATTGTACAGTACAGTATTATTTAATATATTTTAGATGAACTAATAAAAATGAATATGTCAGTCCAGACACATAACAATTAAGCATGTTTAGTAATGAAAATGATAATCTGTTGAGTTCTGTAGTTCCCCCACTTGACCACATGCCTGTAGGGTAATTAACCAATTAAGTCTGGGGTGTGCTACTGGGCACCATACTGTGACCCATATGTGACCCTCACTCAACATTCAGGTGTCAGATCTTACAAATTGATGCTACATGGGGAGTTAACTACAGTGTAACATCACTTGAAATTGAAAATGTGAAAAACAGCACAAGGGGAGTGTTTTCTTTGATATGTTTGCATGAGTATTGCAAGTGAAGCTGTGAGTACTGTTTACATAATTACTGAGATAGCAAACCCCTGTGGATTGTAAGCCTGCAGCTCCACTACCCCAGCCACCAAGGCCTGGTTTGCGGAGGGGGGTGCAGTAATTAGGTAGAGGGCGGCTAATAGGGATAATACGGTACATACAATGGCGCTCTATGATGTAATGCACAATTTGGTTAGCAGTATCTGATAAAATGAGCATATAAAATCAAAGTACAAGCTTGTGATTTATATGTAAACTACCTGCATTTGACTTCCATTAATTTTCCAAAATGTGACGCATACACATCACATTCTTAGAGCTACAACACCAGAAAACATCAGCGAGAATGAGTGACATAGCGCATGTAACGGGTTTATAGCAGTGGGAGGAGCGGACGTCCAGAAAGCACCCTGCAGAGCACTTTCAGTGACATGTAATATTGGCTGTGTTCGACTTCCATTCTCCAAATCAACCACATAGAATGCCATTTTTTCAAAAATGATCCAAAAAAAATAGTATAGTATAATAGAAATGGGCATAAAATTATCCAAATAGTAAAAGGGATTATAGGCCATTTTAATGATTGGCCACTTTTAGTGATGTGTTTCATAGACATATTCATAAAAGGATTTCACTAACTTCCTCATATTGTTGAAAAAAATTATATACGTGAAATTTTTTAGAAAATACATCAGCTACTAAATGTTATAACCCAATTGACTCTACATTCAATATATTTTTATTATATTTTTTTCAATAATTTCTATTCATACTAATTTTCTTATATTTTTCAGGGAATATTTCTTCTTTTTTAGGTATTATTTTGATAAGAGCAACTTATTGCTGATTATTTTTTGAAATCAGATTAATATTTAATTTATCTAATACCTCAAAAATAAATGTGAGGTCAAATTAAAGTCCGTCAATTTGTCACTTTTGTAACCCTACCAATTTAAGCTATTTTTAATCATTTTAGCTTCATAATAAATCTTGAAATTGACAAACTTTTTTTTCAATTTCTTTTTAGTATTAATGTGTTTTTCTGTGCAGTATTCTATATATTTTCATAAACTAACCCCCAATAAGCTGGCATTTTTATATTATTTTAAAAAAAACTAAGTATTAGTATTTTCCTCTGTTTTCCCTTATAGATTGACCACAAAACTATAAATTGCTCTCAAATTGTTAATTATGAACAGATTTTGATGAATAAGGACTCTACGAGCTCGTATTTGAAAGATGTAGATGATAGGATAATAAAACATGTAGATAATTTCGTGGAAATAGGCTTTCTATTTTCAAGGTCATTGAAAGGTCACTTCAAGGTCACTGGCAATATTTGATCAAAATAGCCTAAGAAGGTTGACATTCAATCACATATCATTTGTAGATGTATATTGAGTAGTAAAAAAGTTATATCCCTATGTCTGCCATTTCTAGTGATGATTGGGCTGTGTTTTATTCGAAGCGATTCCATATTCAAGGGGTCTCTGTCAGAAATAGATAAATCTTCCAGGGTTCCAATGCACCATGTGCCGTAATTGACACTTATCTTTTTTACAGAATATATATCCTTTATATAACGTTTTTACCCATATACCAAATGGGCATTGAGGTATATATAGGTATGTTCTATTGATATATGCATTACAATTGATTAAAAGAGTGCCACAACGCTGAGAAGGCCATAAATCGTGCTGAACAAATTCATTGATCACAGGAAAAGAGATATATCCGTTTTTGACAGGATATATATCCTTTTACATAACTTGTTTACCATATCCGAAAAGGATATACTTATCATATATGTGACACAGAGACTCCATGTTGATCTAGAACTCTTGTTTATTTGGGGTTCACACATAGTATAACAAAGTCCCATTAGAGGGCACCACTATTGTAGTTGCTACCAGGGGACACCACTATATGACATCCTCCCCGTTTAAAATAAAAAACTATGTTTCATAAATGTCTTTGGCATTTTAAACTATAATAAACATTCATATACTGTGGTAGAATAAGAATAATACTGTTCTGTCCATTTCTTGCTTTTTCCACAGAAATTAATTAACACTTTATAACATCATAAAATTATCATGAGTTCTCTGACTGATTTTTTCTGTCACTGAATGCTTTCTCTCTTGTCGGATGGCTTCTCACCTGTGTGAGTTTTCATGTTGGCATGGCTTCTCACCTGAGTGTAGTTTCACACAAAACACAGATCAAAAGTTCACATTTCACTGTGTTAATATTAGCATTCTCATATTTGAATTTCACAATACTCAATTTCACTTTTCCACTTTTCTCTTCATAGAAATGACACATGATCAGCATTAAGCTCATGGTAGATACATGGTAAGCACAATTGTATGATATGCACATGGTTATGACACAAAATGAACACTTTATATGAAGTTCACACAGTTTCATGTTCACATATTGTAATCATCATATCTCTTTGGCCTTTTGGTGACTCTGGCACTCCTTCTCAATGGAATTTCTTCTCTCCTTGGAGGTGACCTAGGTGCCTCCATATTGGCCTTCTGTGACTGTGCTGATGGTGGCACACTGGGAGCAACATTTTCCTCAGGAGTTTCTGGCACACTGGCTACTTTGTTTCCCATTTTTGGCACAGTTATGACATCTGGAGGTCTAGTGTGCATTGGCGCTTCCTCATAACTCCTTGGAATTATGAGTGGTGCTGGTTCCTGTGTCTTTCTCAGGAATCTGGTGTTTCTCCTGTATGTAGCTCCATCTTCAGTAGTCACCTGGTATGATCTGGGGGTTGCATACTGGTCTGATACTACTCCTTTTTGCCATACTTTATCTTTTCTCATTCTCACTGTGTCTCCAACCTTCAACACTTTCCTCTTCTTGGCATTTCTATCATAGTATCTCTTCTCTTTTTCCTTTTTCTTCTGGAGGGCTTTTCTTACCCCTTCTGGCACTTTTGGCTGTCTGAGACTTCTCTTCATGGGCAGCCTGTCTCTGAGCACTCTGTTCATCAGCAGTTGTGCTGGTGAGTACTGCATGCCTGTGATTGGAGTATTCCTATACTCCAGCAAGGCTAGGTCAAAATCTTGACTCACATCATTGGTTTTCCTCATGATCTGCTTCATGATTCCTACAAATCTCTCTGACTGTCCATTTGACTGGGGGTAGCGTGGAGATGATGTGACAATTTGGAATCCCCATTCTTCTGAGAATTTCTTCATTTCCATACTGCCATAAGGCATGTTGTCTGCTACTAACTTTTCAGGAATTCCATTTCGGGCAAAAATTACCTTCAGTCTTCTGATAACTCCTGAAGCCGTCTTTGAGTTTAGTGGCATGACCTCTGGGTATTTGCTGTAATAATCCACCACTAGCAAATAGTCTTTCCCAGCAAACTCAAGTATGTCACTGCCTACCATTTGCCATGGTAGCTCAGGTATCTCCAACTGTATCAGTGGCTCTTTCTGCACTTGTCGCTGGTATTTCTGGCATATTTCACACTTTGCCACTAACCTTTCAATTTCTTCAGCAATACCTGGCCAGTAAACACACTGTCTGGCCCTGGCCTTGGTTCTGCTCACTCCTTGATGGCCTTCATGCAGAATTTCCAGTATTTCTCTTTTCATGGATTCTGGAATGCACACTTTCTCTTTGAAGAACACTATACCACTTGTGTAATGCAATTCATCTCTGATTGCCCAGTATGGCCTGACCTCTAGTGGCACTTTCTTCTTGTACTTAGGCCATCCCTGCTGCCTTATCTGAATCAGCTGTTGCATCACTTCATCCTCTTCTGTGGCAATTTTCACAGCATCTAGCTTCTGATCTGTGAAAGGCAAACTGCTCATCAGGCTATGAATTCTCACTTTCATCTCATGGCTAGAATCCTCTTCTGCCTCTGGCGGCTTGTCATCATGTGCCCTGGACAGAGTGTCTGCTATATACAACTGCGATCCTGGCTTATACTTCACTGTGAGGTTGTATCTCATGATTTTCATCATCATCACTTGGAGCCTAGGACTTGCATTTTGCACAGGTTTCTTCAATATTGCTTCTAAAGGCTTGTGATCACTCTCAACCAATACTTCTTTCCCGAAGAGGTACTGCTGGAACTTCTCTGCTGCGAATGCTATTGCTAACATCTCTTTTTCTATCTGATAGTAGTTCTTCTCAGCATCAGATAGAGCTCTTGAGGCATAAGCAATTGGCTTTCCTTCCTGAAGTATACATGCTCCCAGCCCAGTTGATGATGCATCACACTGTATCTTTGTTTCCTTATTTTCATCAAAAAAGGATAATGCTGGAGCTTCTTGCAGCAATTTCTGTATCTTCTGGAATGCCATTCTCTGCTCATGTTCCCACTGCCATTCTACATCTGTCTTGAGCAGCATTCTCAGTGGTGCTGTGACAGTTGACATGTGGGGTATGAATGGTGCTAGGAAGTTCAACATTCCCAACAGTCTTTCCACATCTTTTCTGTTTGTTGGCTCTGGTAGGTCCTTTATACCTTGTACCTTTTTCTCATCTATCTTCACTCCCTCGGAGGTGACCCGGTTGCCCATATAGGCTACTTCTGGTATCTTGTATTGCAATTTTGTCCAGTTGAATTTTACTTTACTCTTGCATGTCCTGGACCTTTTCATCACATTTGCAAAGATTTCATCATGTTCTGGGTCATCATCTGCCGCTATGATCATGTCATCTGCTATGACATGCACTCCCTTTATGTCCCCAAAGGTTTCATAATTCTTCTTTTGTAGAACCTCGGCTGATGAGGACAGGCCAAATGGCATTTTGCGGAAACAGAACCTGCCAAATGGTGTATTGAATGTACACAAGAGGGCGCTTTCTTCATCCAACTTCACTTGGTAGTAAGAATCCTTTTGATCTAACACTGTGAAGATCTTTTTCCCTCCAAGCTCACTCACCACTTCATCAAAGGTAGGTATTGGAAATCTCTCCCTCTTTATGGCTCTGTTGAGGTTTTTTGGGTCTAGGCAGATTCTAATGTCTCCATTTGCCTTTTCAACAATCACAATACTGTTTACCCAGTCTGTGGGCTTATTGACTGGTGCAATGACTCCCGCTTTCACCATTTTTTCCAGTTTGCTCTTTAGCTTTTCCCTCATGGCCAATGGTACCTTGCGTGGAGGGTCAATTACAGGTGTGACTGTGGGGTCTATCTCAATATGGTATTCTTCTTCAAACTCACCAATACCCTCAAAACAGTCCCTGTACTTGTGCAATACATCATCCTTTGTGAGACCGGTCTGTGGCCCCTGACCTGTCATAGTGTGTATTGCCTGATCTGGCTCTGGTACCAAGCCAAATCTCTGACATGCTCCAAGGCCCAATACTGGTGGTGATTTGGTGTCCACTATGAAGAATTCCTCTTCACTCACTCTTTTCTGTATCTTGCAGTGCAGTTTCACTGTTCCTTGGTGTGACACCCCTTGTCCACCATATGCCTTCAATGTGACATTAGTTTCTTGTGTTTTCATGGCTTTTCCATTGTGTGACTGGATTTTTGCAAATGTTTTTGCTGGTAGGATATTCACTGCGGCCCCAGTGTCGACCTTGAGCTTGACCTTGGGCCCACCTACCTCAGCCACTACATACCATGCAGAATCATATTTTGTCTGGACATCTTCAATAAACAGTGCTCCAATGAAGAAATCATCATCACTGCTCCACAGATCATCATTTGCTTTTGCACTGACTTCATGAGTACTTGTGTTTCTCTTTCTTGCTCTGCATTTTTTTGCAAAATGATTTTTTCCTTGACATTTGTGGCATGTATGTCCCCATGCTGGGCACTTCCTGGGTTCATGGGATGTTCCACATCTTCCACAGCCTTTTGCTTTCTGAACACTGGGATCCATTGCCTTGGATTTTTCAGCTTTATGGCCAGCTGGGCGGGCACCTCTTGGCTTTTTCCCCCAAATAATGCACCTCTTTCCCACTGCCACTAGCTCCCATGTTCTTTATTTCCTTTTCTGCTACTTCTGCTGCTTTGCACAGGTCACTTGTTTTGCCCAAATCCAAGTCATACTCTCTTAGGAGTCTCTCTTTCAGTGTCTTTGACCTCACAGAGAAAACAATCTTGTCCCTGATTAAGTTATCAGTTTCTAGAAATTCACATGGCTGGGCCAATATCCTGAGTTTGTAATAAAAGTTATCAAAAGTCTCCTGTTCTCCCCACTCAGCTTGCCAGAACTGGTATCTGGAAAACACTACTCTCTTCTTTCCTTTATACTCAGTATCAAATTTGCCAAGTACATCTGCATATTTGGTGTGATCCTCCCCTTCAGGTAACTCACCCTCATTATTTGGGGGTTCCCATTGGAAGTGGTTGAATCTTTCCATGCTTTCCTCACCAATGCATGATAGGAAACATGCTATTTTCACAGAGTCTGTCTTCTTGTCCAGCTCCCTGGCTTGCAAATATAACTCAAACCTTTGCTTCCATCTTCTCCAATTGTCAGACAGGTTCCCTGTCAACTGTAGTGGGGGTGGAGCTTTGACTGGATGTTCCATGACTGGCTAAAATCCCAAACTTTCTGACACCATATCATATATGTGACACAGAGACTCCATGTTGATCTAGAACTCTTGTTTATTTGGGGTTCACACATAGTATAACAAAGTCCCATTAGAGGGCACCACTATTGTAGTTGCTACCAGGGGACACCACTATATGACAATACTTGTATTTATATACCTGTAGGCCTGTAGTCAAATATCAAATGTCAAATGTCAAAAGAATTGATATGGTTTTTTTTGCAAACGTCAATTTTTTTTTTACAGAAAACAAAGATTAGATCTCCATAATGTGGTTCTGTTTGAGCGATATCCTCTTCTGACATTGACTAAATGTGGATCTTTCATTTTCCCGGCAACACTCAGGAAGATCAAAGTACTTTCTGGGAAAGAAAGAATGTCAGCTTTGACCCAGTTTTGTGACAAAGTGCACATTACACCAGACAGCACGCAACAAATGCATGTGGTGACAGTGCTATTGAACAACAAACCCTGAGTGAGGAGAGAACAGATGAAGAACAACATTGGTAAATCCTGACGGCAGATATACTACATAGAGAAGCCAGGCTTATTACCGTGTACTACGTCTTGCACGTTAGACAAGTGAGTTGGATACTGTTCGTACCAGGAACTAATCAAAACATTCATTCTAATAAAATCAGGTTATGCACAATGTATTCTCTACCTCTGTGAATTAATTAATGAAAGCAATTTTATTTCTTTTAATTTTCAGTATAATTTTGCAATATTTGCTGATATATATTGTCATATTATATAATAATATGACAATGACAATAACCGTACCACATATAATAGGAATATTAATAGTTTACCCTAAGATATGTACAAAATCATGAGAATTGGGAATAAGATTATTACTATGTTACAAGATATCTGAAATTGTTCCATATTTCCAAGTACATGTACTACTATTCGCAAGGGATTTCTTTTTGAGCAGGTGGTTTTTTGTTCCACCTTCTCGATGAGCGGGATGGACGACCCAAGAGGAAATCACGGACCAGACGAGACTGCGTCTCATCCACAACTCCACCAACTGTGAGTGCCATACATTTTCAGGGAATACAACTTGCAGAACTCTATCATTAAGTCCTCTCTATATTAGAAATTGTGATTTCATTTTGAAAAATTAAATGATTTTTGACTTTCCATTATTCCAGATAAATTTCACTTTCCCAGAAACAAACCATTGAGATATTGACTTGGCCGAAGTAAACTCACCGTTTCAAACGAGTCATCAATATTTAATCTGACCATTTATATGATTATATATGTATACACACACACGCACATATTATGTGTATGTCACCAGGTGCATTTTATGCATCTTTTCATATAGTTTTGAAGGCTCAAGAGCATACCTTGTTATTCCTTTCGGATTCAGATAGATATTTAAGACATTTTTAGTTTCACTTTCCCAGCATTATATGATGACCAACAAAAATTTCCTTTTCTCATATGCTGGGAAATTGATAATGAACATATCGATGCTATTCAGTAAGATAAGGAATCTATTGTTATGATTATATGGATTCTTTGCTAGTGGTCACAGTACAGTCTTATAAGATAATGAGTTGATATGCAATTGACACGTATTGGCAATTTATATTTTTTTGTTTTAATTTTTGTTTTGTTTTAACTTTGTGTTGTTCCTTTTATTTTTTGGTTCGTTTAACTAAATATTACTCGACTTTCTTATTTGTTTTATGTCCTTGTTGCATGTGGAACACCATCTTTTCTTGTTTAGAACAAACTAATTCATCACCCAATATCAACCTTTGAAATCCCCAAACATTTGCCTCGGGTATCAACAACATATCTATTACATTTTCCTCACTTAATTTTGCAAAGGGTCTATCCATATCTTTATCAAGTATAAAATAGAATGCAGCATTATTTCAAGTATAGAATACAACATTACTTTATTTAAAAAATAGTCTAGGACATACTTCTAATTGAAAAATTATTTCTCCAAGGATGGTCACTGCCTTGTTTTGAATAGAATGGCCAGGGGGAGGATTGCTTAATATGTTAATCATATGCCAACTTAATGAGAATTGGTTTTGACAGATAATCCTTTTCAAAATGAGTATTTATATTTTTCATACAGGCCTCCACACCAGCCAATGTCAAGAGAAGAAGCGATAGTAAGTATCTGATGAGGACACAGGTAGTAAAGGCTTAAATAAATACTATTCATAATATACGATATTGAACTATAAGCAAAGCTTTTTTGTATTTAAAACAAAGGTATACAACACAACCTTGGATGTGATCATTTTTATTCCATGTATAAGGTTATCAATTTTGCTTTTATGACCTTGAGGTGTGGATATTTCTGATCTGTGCCATCTAACCCTTAAATTCAGTGTTTCAAAACATAACCTGGCCTTACCTTAATTAATATTTCTGCCCAAATCTGAAATCACTTGTACAGAAATCAGAAACGCCTGTGATCCAATGGAGGGAATGATGGAAATCAATAGTGTCCCAAAGAATACCATAATCATGTGCTCAGTGGGGTGTGACAATGCCTAGTAGTTCTTTGTGAATATTATGAGCAATTAAACAACAGGGGGCGCAAAATGTGTTAATTTCCTACAGAATAACATTATTCAGAGGGTGTTCCACCACCCAATCACTGGTTTTTAGCTCTGCTTAGACTTTAGCTCGCAGAGCTTTAGGAGGGGGGAAAATGTCTATCCGTCCATCTGTCTGTCTGTTTCTTTAAAAATCTTCTTCTCCAAAACTACTAGTAGTATATCTTTCATATTTTATATAGAGGTAGATTTATAGGTGAAGATTCAGATTCCTTCAAATCTTAGTGATGTGATGTCACCATTGACCTTAGTGCAGTGACCTTGAGGTCACAAATTTTGTACTGAGCATATCTCAGCAACTACTTATTACAGGATATTAAAACTTGGTATGCAGAAATGTCTTACGTTAAAACTGTGCCTCGTCATACAATTTTAGTCATGTGACCTTTGACCTTGACACATTGACCTTGAATTAAAAATTTGTGAACATGCCACATACCATTAGAAGTGAATTAAATGCACTTCATACCTGTTATATACCAGCACTCTGTTTAAAAATCTTCTCCAAAACTACCAGTAATATATGTTTCATATTTTATACAGAGCTAGATAGAGAGTTGAAGATTCAGATTCCCTCAATTCTCAGTGATGTCACCATTGACGTTAGTGCAGTGACCTTGATGTCACAAATTTTGTAAGGAGCATATCTCAGCAACCACTTATAAAAAGAAATTAAAACTTGGTTTACAGGAATGTCTTAGGTCATAGCCGTGCCTCGTTATAATTTCTTAGTCATGTGGCCTTTGACCTTGACACATTGACTTTGAATTCAAAATTTGTGTGCATGCAAAATCTCACAACCATCAAAAGTGAACAAACATATATCAATGGCCTTTGAGCTGTGCATACCATTGCTTTTTTGTAATTTTTTAAAGATTTTTTCCTAAATGATTATTTAAATCCTTTTCAAGAGCAGACTTGAGCAGATGATGATTTTGACCAATCAAAATGCATGTTACATATCAAATTTGGCCCCAACTTGTTATCTTGATTCTCATTGGCTATGTTATTCAAAATGGCAGCCTCCTTGACAACACACTGTCCACCAGAGGCACACGCAAGCTATTGTGATAGGTTCACCATGTCGCCCTCTGGTGGAGTTTGCCTTGACAACTTAGCTGACAGCTATTAGATTTTTGAAAATATCACAAATTTTGTGCATGAAATATTGCATTGGTAACAAGATAATGATTTACAAAATATTAATGAATATCTCATCAAAACTGAATTGGGATCTTGTATGGAAAATCATAACCTGGTTGCTTGTTGCACTTTATCTCAGTTCATGTGTTTTCATTTAAGTCAGCCGAGCTATCAACCCATAGGGTTATGTTTTCTTATTTCTCTTGGAACACAATTTTCAACTCCATCAAAGAAATATTTTTAAAGGTCATAAGGTAAGGTTTTCAATTTTGAAAATGCTGTGCTATCTCAGCATTGAATGGATAATATCCTTTAAATTTTAGGATGTACATAAGTATTTTTAATCTATTTTGAAACATCAGGTTGACAGTAGTGTGATGCAAGAGCTTTCATGCCCTTAGTTTTTTTTATATAGTAATGCTATATATAGACACATGGCTGAGATCAAACCTATTTTTATCATTTGGTTTGCAGACAGCTCATGGTCTGTGATAGGAAGGCATATTTGCCTTTACCTCCCATTGTCATGAGTTCATTTAACACTTCAAGAAGGAACTTTCTTTACTTATTATCAATCTTGTCAAGAATGTGAAGAAAACGATGAATAAAATGTCCTCTAGAGTATTGTTGGCTTATTTTCCATAAAGTACAGAACCATAATTATGACCTGAAACTGTATTACCGGTAATTGATTTTAAATTGAGCCCTACTCATGTGTCAACAATTAGCTAAAGGTAACTGATAGATGGTCAATTTTATATATGCATATATATATATATATATATATATATATATATATATATATATATATATATATATATATATATATATATATATATATATATATATATATATATATATATATATATATATATATATATATATATATATATATATATATATAATGTGATGATTTCTTTGTCTTCAAGAAAAATGTGGTGGCGGAAATGGCAGGAATGTACCATGATGCTGGAAACCTTTTTAGCGGAGGTGTAAACTATCCCATGGCCCTTAATCTTATACAGGGATCAATAGATCGTTTCCTTCTCCTGGAAAGAGGAGGTGTAGATCTCGGACCTTTGACTTGTCAAATCAAGTTTAACATGTACATACTCTATGTATCTATCCTCAGTGTTTTGGTGAGTACAATATGATTATTATGTGTAACAATATCTTGATTATTCTGTGTACAAACACTTGTATTAATGTTGTAAAATTCTCATCCTCGTTGAGCAATTCTGTGCATTTATAACATCGCATACCATATTCCAATAGCCCATCATAATCGTAAATGAGAAGAATAAAGAACAGATTGAAAATATATTTAAATCTAAATAAAGATAAGGCAACAATTATACCAGTTACCAAGTAGTGTATAGAATATTCTTATTCATTATTATTCTGTTTCTGGATGTTTACAGATGGAATGGAGTAGAATCTGCACAGTGTGTGAATGTTGTAAGTAAATTTTGGATGAATCTCAATCATCAAGGCAGCTCAGATATTAAACAAGATGGATTACTAATTATCACTTCACAAATGTGTTCATACAGCCTTATTAGAGATACACAATATCCATATAACAAATATGAATACATGTCTCTGTCTGTGTACCTGGACATGCAGCCCTAAATAGTGATTGCATTGCTTTAATATAAATTATACCCCCTCTTGATTGATCGAATGAATTTAAGCCTGAATTTATGCCTGATCATCTTGTAAAGAAAAGATAAATTGAAATAAACCATAACTCAGAATGATACACATGGTCATGAAATAAATGCAATTTAAATCTTAATTCAGTAATTAAAATAGCAGCAGATGGGGTCCAAAAACTGCAGGTCATGTCACATTGGCTTAGCGCTCTCTCAAATGACAACAGATGGACTGAACTAGAGCAGATCGCCATAGAGGCAAGATCTATTCTGGAAATATCCATAAAGGATGGCATGCTGGATAATGTTAATACTCTCACTGACTTGGTAAGTACTTTATATGGAATACCTTGAAAATGTACATAATTTGACAATTTGATGATTATCAAGATTGATAATAAGTAAACCCTTATAATAAGATGATCACATATCCACCACCAAACCCCACAGCTGGTTGACTGTAGACTTTTCTTGGACACCATGGATCATCTATAACAAATATCAGGGCAGATGAAATTCAGCAAATCTTATTTAGTGAGAGTTTTTTTGTCATTCTCTTTTTCTGATGAACATGATTATATGCTGTAAAACTAGTAGGTAGATTTCTATGTTATTCAGAGGTAAGAGAGAAATATCTTGAGATAAAACCTATATATCTATTTTCCACGAGGCTCAGATGATTTTTTAATGCCTTTTCAAATAAATAGCGATTTAAATTGTTTTGAACTCAATATCTCTCATAATTCCACAGAAATAGAACATTTATTTATTGTTTCCAACTTTAGGTTGTCTTGACATCAATCCCTTTGGTGTCCTCTTTAGTTTCTGTTCCACTTATCATTTAAGAAAAAAGAAAACCATTTCAACGATGCGGGTTTCTGGAGAATAAAAACACAAGATGGCTATTTGTTATCTTGCATGATCTCATTAACACTTATCATAATGAAACATTCATTCCAAACATTACACATTTATGTACATTTTAGTCTATTAATGTCAGGTAACAGACATATTACATGATGTTGGTGGAATACATCCTTTCCAAGATATAACTAAAATATCAAGCTCTCCTATTTTTCTTAACAGGCCATTAGGGGCTTGCGTCAAAGAGACACATATACGCATTAAATATCATTCATGATAATTGTCACTTTATATCTTTACATTTTCAGATTGAAAAAAGTCTAACAAAAGCAAAAAGAAAGCAAAAGGAAATGAGTAATGAGTGGCTGACTGATCAACAGAAAAACCAGGTTTGTACACTAATTTGTTGTTTCTCTTCTGTGTTGTCTGTATTGGCATCTATACCTGCCTGAAAGCCATATCTTTACTCTTTCTATCACCTATAAATGTGTGTCTGTCTCTCACTTGTGTGACTACTATACTTAACTATGACTGGCTTTTTCTTGTGTATCACCGTTGTCATTGGTCACCAGTTTGTGCAAGTCATTATTAAATGATCCAAGTATAGCGTAAGTTTGGAGTGCGTATGGAATATCTAAATTAATATACTTTATAGAGTGGTGTGATTAAATCAAATATCACAATTTAAGGAATGTGTGATCCTGTCTTCCCTTTTGAATAACTTGGATTTGATATGTGGTGGCAAATGACTGATCAGGAAAAGGGATTGGCAACTTTATATTGTTTATCACTATTTTTCATTTTGGCTGTGGAGATGTGCAATCGTGATAAAAGTTTTGATTTTTGTCTTGCATATTGAAACTCAATTATCATTTATCCTGATGGCTGGCGGAATCAAAAAAGAAATTGTAACAAATTTGAGAATTGTAAAATGCTAATTTCTAAAATAATTCAGTAAAATTTTGTTTAATTAGGAACGGTTGCAAAGTAAACAAAAACAATATCATGAGTCATTTAAAAAGAGGAACACCAAAAAAGGCGGTAAATTCAAAATCATCCCACATAAAGAAGATACAGAACAGTGCGATACAAAAGGCAAACCTGCAGTAAAATCGGCACAGAGGGACGGTCCAGCACCGCAGTTGACTCACAATGCAGACGTTAGCGAAAAGAATTCTCGGCTTGATATAAGTGCAGGTTCCTCGGAGTATGATTCCTGCTTGTCTGGCGTGGAAGATGACAGTTCTGCTGTGGAATACAACACTGCATCTTCAAGTTTGCAGAGCAGTCCCAAAGCACCAAAGGAATCCTCAGAAAATCCCATGCAATTAACAGATTTCCAAAAAAACTTCAATTGGGACACGACTGGAGCAAAGCCAAAGTCATGGAAGGCTCAACTGCCAAAGGTCAGTTTTGATATTTTAGTGATTCAAAATGGAAGAGAATAGTTCCTTGAGTCTTAGCAGTAGGCAAATATCTGACTGAAAACAATTGTTATCATGATAGGCTTGGGACATCACTCATAGATGTTAATTTTGATTAAATACCTTTTCACTATTTTTTCAATTTAATTATTTTCTTCTCCAATGAAACATTTTTTTAAATTTCCTTGTTCAGGAATCTTTTCATTTCAATCCAGAAATCATTATCTCATTACTTTATTTTTTTGTATTTTCAGCAAGAAGATCATAACTTACCAAAACCAGAAACAGAAAATACGGGAGAATCCTACAGAAGAAAAACAAACATTTCCTTGAATCTGGGTATGTGGTTAGGTTATTAACTAGCATTATAAGAATCCTATTTTACATGTAAATACAGATAATAACCAAGCATTTATATACAGATTCGTCAGATGTAGATACCATGTCACGAGCCAGTTCAGTTCAGAGCCTGTGTGAAAGCACAACACAGAAGAAAAAAAGGAAAAGAAAGAGGAAACAGAAAAATAACGGTAAGAACAAAAATATAAAGCACAACAATATTATGGAGAGAAAAGCACCTTTTTTTTTTTTTTGATTTATTGTGATTCTTCATTCAGTTATGCTTGGAGATAAGGACGAGATACAATAATATGATGATTTGTAGACCTGGGAATTTTTTTTGATTGAACTTATTGTGTGACCTTGGTTTAAGGTCAAGGTCATGTCAAGCATAGGAGCAACTTTGTTTGTGAATGCTTTTTTTCCAAAAAATACAGCAATATCAACATGACTTTTAAGTTTGATATTGGGTGACCTTGAGCTATTTTCAAGGTCACAGGAGCTGATTTTCAAAATTGGCCATTTGTGATATTTTGAAAAACACTATTACATTATGTGTTTTCCTTTAAGCCAAAATACCTGACAAAAAGAGGAAAGTCTCAGGTCAGGGTACCAGCAGTAGAGATCAAAAGTATAAATTTGCATCCTGCAGAGAACAGTTGCTTGCTGAGATTATACTCAGATCAATGGGGTGTGTGGTCACTTTCGTATGTCTAAAATGGTATAAGGACATTCCCCACCTGGACATTCCCCACCCGGACATTCCCCACCTGGACATTCCCCACCTGGACATTCCCCACCCGGACATTCCCCACCAGGACATCCTCTCAGCCCCTCAAAATGAAATATCAATTTTATTAAAAGTTATAGGATGCAATATATAGCTCAACTTAAGCTACTAAGTAGTTAAGATTTCTATATTTGTATCTATACCCCTGTCAAACTGTGATTGCATTTGAATGTGAAATTCTTCTTTAATCATCTTACTTTCCGTATCAATTTCTTCAAGCTATTTCACCTAGAAATATTATTCTTATAGCCAAATGGACAATTCTATCATGTTAAGCAGGTCTTTTTACCCCATGTGTGTTATTTTCAAGTAGATGTGTGAAGCAGAAATTATTTTTTCAACTTGATCAAAACGCAAGTAGCGCTAAGGAATCCATAGGCGCTCAATGCACAAGTACAGTAGTTCTAAATGTTCACAATTATGAGGTGTAAGGGTAAACAGATACCTAGTGATTGCATCTAGGGAAATTGAGTCATACACTAAGTGGGTGGGAAATCTCCGGGTGGGGAATGTCCTAGGTGGGGAATGTCCTAGGTGGGGAATGTCCTGGTGGGGATTGTCCGGGTAGGGAATGTCCGGGTGGGGAATGTCCTAGAACCGTCTAAAATAGTGTGCAAATCACTATACATACATCTGAGCATTATTACTACACATATTTCTTCAATCCAATGGTGGTTTGATTTGACAATGCTTGCAATATTATATTTGAATATGTTTAATATACATTTGTGAGTCCATGCATTGCTGGCTGATCTCACTGGGAAACATACTCAGCATTACATAGGTAGTATTCAATTACTACCTCTGCAGTCTTGCCCTGTTTTTGATCTCATTCAATGACTTGCGCTGGATTCTGTGCACACATTTATAGCTTTGGTGGCAGGGACTGATATGATAGTGATGTCCTGCTATGGAGGGTATGGGAAACAGAACCCCAAAATGAAGATTTCACCTTCAGCATGAAAATAGTTTTTTTCCCAACAGGGATTCCAACCTCAAACAATTAGCAAAGAAGACAGACATCAAAACCATGCATCACCCCATGGCAGCTTTGTATATACTTTGGGGTAACAGCATTGCATAAAAATTGAAATTAGTTACCATTTCTATACTTATGTGTTATTGCTCAAAAGAAATCCAGATATGTTGATGCCATCTTTGTTTTCTGTAAAAAGACATTTTATTTCATTTTCAAGAAATTATATGTTCTGACTTTCATATTGCTCAAATGAGATCCCAACATGAAGATTTCACTTTTGTTTTTTCTATAAAGTCATTATTTTTTATACTTTTTGCCAATACAAACATATTTCAATTCTATATGTTCTGATGTGCATATTCCTAAGGAAAAAAACATGAAAAAAATACTTTTTCCCAACCGGGAATTGAACCCCAGACCTTTCTTACCCGCTGAGCCATGTTGAAATGTATGATTTGATCTTCTCACTTGGTAAATCAAACAAACAGTCAACATCTTTATCACTTAATCAAAATTTTCCAAAATATGTTTGTAAATTTTCCAAAATATTTTTGTCTAAGATGATATCAAAAGTAATGCCAACAGATAAAAAGAAGGAGTAGATATCTAGAACTATTTTCTTGTTGATTCTCAGTGTGTAGGTATATAAGGTTAGCATGTAATTACTTACATTGAGTATCAAGGGTGTCATATAATGCCCAGACACAGTTTACATACTCAGCTTGAACTCATAAAACAGAAAATTGTAATAAAACAAAGATAGTCAGTGACTGGAGTGGTGCATATTTTCTGGAGAAGTCTTATGGAAAGTTGTCCAGGGTGTTAAGCCAGGAGTATTGGACAAACATTAATGGACAAACAGGGCTCTGTAAGCCAAATCACTCTATTGTATGTTTGTTCATAATGTTTAAAAAAAATATGTAACTGGGTCACAGTGACCGACTTAAAGGCCACATAGGTACAACTTATTGAGAAGCCAATCCTTTACAAATCAATAAAAATAAAATAATAATAATAATAATAATAATAATAATAATAATAATAATAATAAAAATAATAATAATAATAATAATAATATATAAACATTTTATAGAGCCATTTCAGACTATGTCTGCTCGTAGCGCTTTTATATGTGATTGAACTAGGGTTGGCTCAGAGGGGTTATCAATGTAACTACGGTAGGTCACAGTAACCTATTCAAAGACTAAACAGGATTTTGACATTTTGTGATATTTTCAAGGTCACAGGAATGAATAAGCTAAATCATTTAAATACCATATTTTACATAATACCAAATATCACTATTGCCACTGCATGTATCCTGTACAATATGTTCATAATTTAGAGAATAATTTATGTACCTAGGTTACCTCCTTATAGCACAAAAGCCTAGGTTACTTATATGCATCAAATATTGTGCTGACTCTAGTTTTATGCCACTCACAAATAATTATTTGTCGAGATCTAGAACATTTATTTAGTATTTTTCAGCTACAGAATATAAGATTCATTTTGGGAGATTTTTTGATAAGAAAAATGGATATGAGGCTGACATTAACAAACACTTTTATTTTTATCTGAATTCTAGACCAGGAACATGATCAGAATGCCATCAACACTTTACAGTTCCCGATTCCAAATTCAAGTTTCAAGCTTGTCTGCAATAAATGCATATATCCTGCAAGAACAGACAGAAAAGGTGAATATAGACTAGTAGTGTACCCTAATCATCATTGCCCTGAAGATCTTCTGATAGTCAAAAGATCATCAACCTGGAATGTGATTCGTGAAAGAAAGCATCTGACGTCATTTTCTGGCAATCATGTTCTGTGTCGGCACTTCACTGCTACACCTCAACTGAGCTGTGGAGTGATGGGCAGACAGTGCAGATTTCCCCACAGCAAGGAAGAAAAAATCCTGTGGGACAGAGAGAAAGAGGGCACTTTTAGCATATCAGATTTCATTAAAGATAACAAATCCAACCAAAAGAGGCCAGTAGGTGTTGATTATACTAGTTTTGTCCAGCAGTTTCCTGGAAGTTTTCAATTTGATGAGAAAGGAGAGCTTATCCATATCCTGATCAAAGGCAACTCAACAACTGATTCCTCTTCACCATTAACAGCTGTTGTCAATAAGATCAATCCAAAGGGCAGTGACTCATCACTCTGTCCGAATTTGAGGCTATGTTTGGATGAAAACTGCAAGAAAGCTCACAGTGAAGTAGAGAGGGCTTTTTGGAAGTTGCAAAAAGAGACTGGTAGTTCGCAACAAGACCTTGTCTCCCTGCTTGGGGACCTATGTGCTGAGGATGTTCCACTATTGAAGAGTAAACTGTTTCAAATACAAAGAAGTGCACAACAAGAGAAAAGCAAAACAAATGCAAAATTGGACAGTGAATCAAGGAATAGGTCACACAAAATGTCTCCATGTCCGTACTTGGTGACATTTATATGTGGCCAGTGTCACCAGCTAAAACCAGGAATTCAAATGTCACAGGACCAAAGCAAAACAAGATGTAGCAACAAACAGTTGACCCATGACTGTAAAAGCAGTCGCATTGCTGTAATTACAGACGATGGGAAATGGATCAAGCAGATTAAAGAACTTCCAGAGATTGCCAGGTCAAACATTTCCTTCAAGCCCAAATTATGTGAAAACATGGCGAAGCATGGTCAATGCAATACTTGGAAGAAAGGCAAGACATGTACCTACGCCCACAGTGAAGAGGAAGGAAGAATATGGGAATGGCAAGCCAAAAACAAAGGTTGTGGTAGTTTTATTAAAAGTTATTAAAATTTATCAAACAAGGGTAGTTTTATTAAAATTGTTAATGGATTATCATAGGCTCCATGTGAAACATTTATCAAAATGATTTATATATTTATATACATGTGCATTTGATTGTTATCATTCTCTGGATATAATCATTTTCAGTCTTTACTCTGGATGGACTAGTGGAAAATAGCACTAATGTTAGATCACAAGTGAGAAATGATATAGCCAACAATGAGCCCAGAGCAGGGAGCAGAAATATCCACTCCGATAACGCAAAATGTCAAGCAATGCCAGGTAACAAAAATTCATGAATTATTTTAATTATAATTGTGATGAGTTTCAGGGTGTCTGCAGATAAATAATTTATTCAGCTCAAGCTCACGTTACGTTCTTGCTCTGTTTACACAGTGCCTACCGCTGCCGCCGCACTTTGTTTTCTTCCTCATTCAGTTACTAGGGACGAGATACTATAACAGGAGTTTTTGTGACCTTGGGTCATGTTCATGACCAACACAGGAACAACTTTGCTTGTGAATGCTCCATTTTCTGACAAAATACAGCAATATTGATAGAACTTGGTAGATGTGATTAACCTATAAGGGGCCTAGATAAGTTTGGTATTGGGTGACCTTGAGCCATTTTCAAGGTCAACTGAGCCGATTTTCAAAATTGGCTTTTTGTAATATTTTGTAAAACACTACAAATAGCATTTATTCCCACTACATATATCTTGCACAATATCTCTGGTCATAATTATTAAACAAAATTATGTAATTAGGTCATGATATTGATATTATGTAAATATTGGTAAATATCCATGGTCATTTTATTTTTAATTTTTATGACCTTGGACCAAGGTCAAGGTTTTAATCAGAGGAACTTTGCTTCTGAATCCTATATTTTCTGCAAGATTACAACAATATCTTATTTTATTATATTCATTATTCACACATCAATATGGTACAAATAACTTACATTCATACCTAAATAACTTTAAATATGTTAGGTAGAGCGTATTTATATTCGATCATGCCCTGGGTGTTTTTCCACAAGCGAATATATCTGATTACGGGGGTGAAACATTCGGGGAAAGAATAGTCATGGGAGTAGATAGTTGAATATGGCAGAGCATCAAAAGCATTCGCGCCTGTTGTGTTATCATCGCCAAGCTTTGAAAGCACCAAAACCAAGAAGGGCGAAAGTTAGTCAAAGATTGCATCAAAATCTCTGAAGCGCCTTGCACATAATATCTGTAATCTCTTGAGGTGAGAGGTCCAGCAATTGTATGCTATTTCATTGAGCTACGACTACATAATTGCACCATGGCCCGAAGTTGGTTCGAGTGCAAGCTTATTAGCAACAGTCCTTTGTGATGATCCAAAAGTTTTGTAGGTTTGATTCCCACCTTGCCAAGATTAATTCATGTTACAGTTTCTCATGTGAGCTAAGGTCCATGCCTGAAGGGTAACCCGTTGTCCTTTTAAGTCTTTGACTGAGTGGACTGCCATGTCAAGGACCTGTGACATGAGTATTTGACCCACAGGAAATGACCACACTTTCCCCATGATCATACCAATCACAAAGTAACAGAGATAGTCTCTCTTTCGGGATCTCAAAAGAGGGACCGTCAGCGTTACAAAAACAACATTGTCGGCAATTCTAACGAATATATATAGCAACTAGAAATTTGATATTTAGTTGATAAAGAATGCTCTTGGCTTTCTGTTGGTGTTGTTATAGATTAAATGGAAATAAACGTACGAGCATCACCTACCTGTATCCATATATTTATCTAACATTTTAGATGTTTTTGAAAATTGTTTATCATCTATATAATCCAATACTATAATACTTCACAAAACAAGGCCTGCACGCTTATGAATAATTGGTCACTTCACTGGTTAAAATAGGGCATAGTTGCAGAAGTTGGTGTGTACAACGGACATGAAAGTATGCATTTATCTGCCTTGTGCATTCCATTCGGGCTTCATAAATTATGTTAGTGAGGTCACGTGCGCATTGAACACCACATTTCTCCTGTGTTACCACGATGGGTGTTTGATACTAAATGCTATGATGAGTGTGAAAGAATACTGATGTTGATTGGGAAAACTCGCCCCACCCCATTCTATTCTGCTTGATTTGCCCATTTTGGTAAATTTGACCAATAATAAAAGGAATGCATGGTATATCCAATTCACCCATCTTTAAAATTTGGAGTAGGGGTTGTGTATGAAATATTTAATGATTTTATCATTCTTTCAACATATTATTGATATAAGATAAAACATTAAGATGATGCAGATTCACTAAGGTAATGAAGCTTTGACTTTATTTTTACAGTTACTTCACAACCAAAGGGAGGACAACCCCCAGTTTCCTCCTCTCATCCAGTAATGCCGTTGTCATGCCCAGTATCTTTGGACATGTATTGCGCTTTATGCGATGTGTGGTGCAATGGGCCGTTACAACTGCAGGAGCATTGCCTGTCTAAAAAACATCAACTGCAGTTAACCATGGATACAGAGCAATGGCAATGGAGAAAACCACCCTGTGCTAGCTTGGAGTATAAGATGTGCAAAGAGTGAGTTTTAATTTGGATTTAAGATCATTAATCTGTATCATATTGTTCAAATACTACAATAATGCTTTGTCATTGTAAAAAAATATGGCATGGTAAGAGAACTCTGCCATTAGATTCCTTTTAGTTCGGTAGTGTAAAGCCACTCCATTAATTGTGATATACATCAAAATGATAATGTAATATACTTATTAAAGTATGTGGTCCCTGGTCTTAATGATAAACAGTGTGTCTCAAAATGGAAACTACTACGTATGATTTATTTGATTTTCATTATTGCAGACATCTTACTAGTAGATGCAAATATTCGATGGTCATTCAGGAAAACAACTTCTGTCCATTTGCACATGACAAAGATGAGCTGGAGGAATGGAAGGAGAGAAAATCTATCTCTCACAGAAAACAGCAGTTTGCTAAAAAGAAAGGATTAATTACTTATGCTGAGGAGGTATTGCATAAGCTGGAGTTAGCTGACAATAGGTCCACTGTGGTAAGTCGATGTATTAATCGTTCACAGAATGGGTTTGTAGTTTTGGAACTTATATAGCTACCTTTATTGAAAAATGGAAATGTTGAATTTGTGTTACTGGTTTATTGGCAGATGACCGAGGAACTGGACAATGTTGATGTGAAATGCAACAAAGAATTTTTATTACAACTGCATGAGAAGAATACAACTTGTTCATGGATTTTCAACATCAAACTATTGGTATGTTACCTTTAGTTAATGATATCAATTATTTTTAGTCAAATATATCAATTATCATCAGTCAAATATATCAACTATCATCAGTCGTTAAATATATCAACTATCATCAGTCAAATATATTGATTATCTTTAGTTAAATATATCAGTTATCTTAAGTCAATAGTATTGGTTTTTAACATTACACAATAGAACGAATATGAGACCAATACAATTGTTTAATATGCCATTAATGTTGATAATGCAGGAAGGTTTACACTTGAAGAAGGCATTTTTATTGAACAACAGACACCGCGTGTACTTCAATATTGGGGGAGTTAATTCCTTAGCTTCAGGACAAACTCTAGATGCTAGTGTTCTTTCAACTTCCATTGGTATGTTCTGTTTTATATCAATGTAACATTATAAGCATTTTTGAGTAGATAGTGCACTATGCTTTAACCTGAAAGTAATCTTTTATCTTCTACACTTGGTTTTTTGAAATGTGGTTAATTTGGTCTTTTACCAAATGATAGTTCAACATTTTATATAATCACAAATATAATCACCAATCAAAAGATAGCTATCTCAAACTTCATTTGTTATCTGTATTTCAGAAAATGAGTATGAGATAGAGGTGAACTTTAGCGGCAGCAAGGTGTTTGGGTCATATTCCCAAGACCTTCTTCTTGACTTTGGAGTTCTTCCCTACCTAGTATGCCACCTGCAGGTCGATGTGGGTACTTTGTTGGAGCAGGAAGAAGTGGCAAACCTCAAGAAAAAGCTCCACCTTGAGCACTGGACTGAGAGCAAAGTGGAAATTGTCAGCTATGAAAATAAAGTGTTGAAACAAACTCCGCTCAGCAAATACAAACTCCCCAAAGACGGTGCAAACGTGGTTGATTATGATTTTATCAAAAATGAACTAACGGCTAGACATTATGCAGATCGCATGCATAAGTTATTATACATAGAAGAGGTTGAACAGCTCAAGTTAGTTGACAAGTAAGTCATGTACAGTACAGTAATTGCATCATAATAACATATACCAACTGTATCTGGTAATATCATTCAACTAAAAATGCTGTTATAAAATGAATTTGTCATCAAAGGTTAATATGCTTTTCCTTTTGGTACTATATGACCACATATGGTATGTTATCTGTTGATTTTAATTGATTGTCTTTATAATTTCAGTTACAATATGGTGGAAACATTGGAGACTGTGCTACAAGCAGTAAACCCTGATGAGGGTATATTCCTAGTAGCTCGGCCGGGGTGCTTATTGGCGCGTATTCCAATGGTTAACCAACTGTCTAATGACTTCCCTGCAGGAAAGCTCATCCTTCGCAACAGTACTCACGTCTTAATTGGCGCTATTGAATGGCCAAAGGAGTCAAAACGCAAGGTATTCGAGGCTCAGATAGTTATGTTGGAAAACTATGGGGTGGATGGGAGAGGCAAGGACTACATATATGTCACCTTGTCACCTATGTTTGTGAACAAATACCAACTACAAGATGGCAGTAAAATAGAGGTGGAAATACAATTTCAGTTAAACAGAATACCAATTTGTGAAATGCATAGTGCTGTGGATAACTTGGAGCATTCCAAAAACCTCCATCTTGTCTTTCCTGAACCGCCAGCAGATGAAAAACAACTTTACAGTCTTGAGTATATGCATTTTCTTTTGTTATTCTGCTATTTTAAATCCATTTAATAAGGTGTTTTTTTTCTAAAGGATCTAACTTAATTCAAATATATGAAACATCATTGAAAGCTTTCATAAAGTATTCATTCAATGTCGAATAGGTCTGAAGATATCAATGAAAATCAGAAGAAAGCGATATTGGCCATCTTGCATCAGCCTGAAAAGAATGGTCCCCTGATTATTGCTGGTCCCTTTGGCACTGGCAAAACAAGAACGCTGGCAAAGTCTGTGATGTTACTCACTTCTCAAAGAAAGCGTTCGCGTATCCTTCTTTGCACTCACTCCAACAGGTATGTTTTCAACATCTATGAACAGACATATTGTTGAGAATTACCGGTAGATGGTTAATTATTTTATCAAATATTCATAAATATTTGATGTTAATGTATTTCAGTGCTGCAGACCTATATATAACAGAACATTTTGATGATTATAATGAACATCTTCACAAGAACTGTCAGTCCAAGATCAGAATCTGCAGAATATATTTTCAAGGGAGACGACTGCACACAGTTCCTGATCAAGTCCAGAAATATTGCAATATTATCGAAGACACATTTGTGATCCCAACCTCTGAGGAAATACGCCAACATCAAGTGGTTATTGTGACAACAAATATGGCACACCAGTTGAGAAGGTTGGATTTACAAGGCGCATTCTCTCACATCTTCATTGATGAGGCTGGGCAGGCTCTTGAATCAGAGGCGATCACGCCATTGTGTCTCGCTGCCCCCGATACATGTGTCGTCCTAGCCGGAGACCACAAGCAGATGTCTCCCGATGTATTTGGTCAGGAAGCCAGAAAGTACAACTTGCATATATCACTTCTTGAGAGATTATTCATTCACTATCAGCAACAGGCTTTGAAGAAGCAACCAAAAGGAGAGGAAGTCACGATCATCCCAAATGTTATTCTCTTGAACCAAAATTATAGAGCTGAACCAACAATACTCAAGTTTCTTTCCAAAGTCTTCTATGCTGGGATTGACTCGTTGAAGTGTTGCAGGCCATGCCACCACTCTGCTATGGTGGACATGCCATCATTGTGTTTCTGGAGAAGCGATGGTAAGGAAACTCAGGATGTCAATGCTACGTCATACTACAACACATCTGAGGTGGTTCAGGTGGTGGAAGTGGTCAAGTGGGTGCTGGACAGGTGGCCAGCAGAATGGGGAGACAAGAATCCCAGTCGCATTGCTGTCACAACAGCCTACCCATTACAGGTAACATATTATGTATTGATGTTTCCCATATTGTATTATACAATTAAATTAACCATGAACTTCATTAAAATCCAACCCATGATACATGTCCTTGCATGTACCATATATATATATATAAATATATATATATATATTATATATATATATATATATATATATATATATATATATATATATATATATATATATATTATATATGATATTTCTCTCCAAGCATTTGTCATACAGTATATACTTAAATATACAAAATACAAAATAAGATTTCTGTCTTAGCAATTTATATTTATAACTGGAGCCTATGAAAAATAACCCAGAAGATACCTCTACCTTTCATTTAATATAATCATATGCAATACACTTTATAGAAATATTGATTTTAAATATTGATGTTTAGGTGAAGAAAATACGAGATGCCCTTCGACACGCCAAGCTGAGGGATGTTACAGTAGAATCTGTATTCAATATACAAGGTAATATTTTGTATTTATGTATATTTTGTACAAATAGGTCAAAACAGATGAAAAATATGAAGAAATGTTTCGGATTGTATAAGACTGTCTTTGGCATACCCATGGTGACGTAACGCTGTATACTGTAAGGATGGAATTAACCAACTGAAATTGATAATTTTGAAGGTAGCTTTGTACTGGAATAAAATGCACTGGAATAAAATGCACTGGAATAAAATGCACTGGAATAAAATGTGGCCATTTGATTCATTTCTTTTCTGATCCTTATTTCTTTATTATACAATTTATTTCACACAGCACTCTGCAGTAGAGTTATTGCTGTCTTAACTCGATATAGTTGCTTGTATACAAATATGCTATAAGCTACAAGACCTTAGCTGTAAGACCTATTGACCTACATTTTAACCATCAGTGCTAAAAATAGCCTTTGACGTAACTGCTACTGGTTTTGAAAGGTGTGTTGAATACTGATTGAATTAGATCAGACAGAGTGCAATAAACAGACTACAGGACAGAATATAAGAGCTGGGTCATTAGGTCAGATATCAAGAAGTGCAATGTATATAACATCAAGGAATCTGGCTTTAGCCATCTATACTATTATTGTTTATAACAATACCTTTGTGACATTTGTCACAAGGTATCTAGTTTTTCTACTGTATTTGCTTTCCTCTTATGTTTAATTGGTACCCTTATTCACTGCTTTAGTTAAATTGATATTTTGATTTTATTTGGTTTGAAATATACAGTATTATACGCTACCTAGACTAAAATTCCAAAGAATGATATTGGGTGATCACTACATAATTTACCCAATAGTGACCAAGCTGCTTCCAATTTTACAACCTCAAACTGTGATGTCAAATATATTTTGCTAAAACATTTAAGGTTTTTGCTGTAATACATGAAAATTGTGATTTCTTTTTACAGGCAAGGAATTCCAAGCTATAATTATCAGCACAGTGCGAACTCAACATGGTACAGAGTGGAGACCAGGAAACAAAGACATGGATCTCGGATTTCTTACTGATGAGAAGCTCCTTAACACAGCATTCACCCGTGCAAGAGAATTTGTCGGGGTTGTAGGGGATCCAATTGGATTGTGTGCTATTGGCCAATGTCAAATGATATGGAAGGAGTTCCTGACATGCTGTGCTGCGGATAGTGATCCACTTTGGAAGAATTGCTATTTACTTCCACCGGAGCTAACTGTGGAACAGATTAACATGGAAGTTGCCCAATTGAGTATGGAACTAAGTAGACGTTCTCAAAATGAGAACTCACTTAAAACCATAGTCAAAACAAATGCTGAAATGACCATAAACCAGAAAAAAGAGAAAACAGTACATGTCTCCAACAGTCAGGGTGATATCCCAGTCCCTAAAGCTCAAATTAAATCTACCAAAAATGAAAAGTTGAGTGTACTCGACGAGCGAGACATGGGATCTTCACAGAGGAAATGGAGGAATATGTACGAGAGTGAAGAAAAAAAAGAAACAGACCTGATCTTGAAATATCTGGTGATGCAATCACAGGAATCCGAAAAAACAAAGGAAAATGCTGTGGAACATGATGCCCATCCTGAACCGGCCGAAGATAACTACTTCAATATAAGGTGCCTTAAGTTTGAAGAAGAGGGTAGCTTTGCCACATTTCACTACAACCCAAGAAAAAGACTGGTGGACAAAAAAGAAAGGAAAAGATTAAGAAACAGAGTTTCTGCCAAGGATGCAGAGAAAGGATATTCATCGGGTTCGGAAGAGTCAGAAGATGATGAACTAGAGGATGAGGATGAGAAGGAAGATCTGTTAGAACTGACCAGAACTGCTCCATGGAAGTATAAACGTTGTGTAATGAACATCACGCACATACAATCCATGTATGCCCATGTTTTAGACGACAATACAGACATCAAGGAGATATTCATTTCATCACAAAGACATCGCGGAAGGAGCTTTGACAAAGATCACGTTGTTGTTGAGATCATAGGTGATACAGATGATGGAGAGGGCAGGCCTAAGGGTAAAGTCCTTGGGATTTTGAAGCGTCACATCATCATGAGATATAAGAAATTAGTGTGCATGGCAGACCCAGAAAATCCTTCTCTTATGATACCAAGAAAAACGGGAATGCCAAAGATCCATAATCTTATGAAGAAAGATGACGAAACAGCCAAAAATAATGCTCGACGGGGATTTGTTAGAGTATATAGATTTACAAAAGATCGAACACCATTGCAAGTCAAGGATGTCCCTTTAGAGTATGAAAACTCAGAACGGCAGCTCTTTCTTGTGAGATACTTACATTGGAGAAAAGGCTTTGCTTTCCCTCTAGGGATTGTGATTGAAGAACTTCCGGTCGGAGATGGTAAAGACACCGGCATGCATATCTTAAATGTGGAACATAACGTACCTAAAATATACAATGATCACCATCCCCTGGTGCAAGATCTAAAGAAAACATATCCACAAACATTCACACTTCCACAGTCTGTTGTGAAAAGAAAAAAAGACTTGCGTGAAAAAACAGACTTATTCACAATTGACAATGCAGAATCTATGGATCTGGACGATGCCTTGAGCATAGAATCGCGGGTTAGCGCAAATAAGTGGGAATACCTTGTCGGGGTGCACATTGCCGATGCCTCTCATTTTGTAGAGAAAGGATCATCATTAGATAAGGATGCATTCAAAAGAGCAACTTCGTTCTATCCAAAAGGATCTCCAGCCATTCCTATGCTCCCGAGCATTCTCAGTGCAAACCGTTGCAGTTTACTGAGAAGACAGGACCGTTTGGCAATATCTGTGTTCTTCAGGATATCAGTAAAAGGTGAAATCACGGAATATTACGACCCAGTAGAAACTATTGTCGCATCATCTCATAAATTATCAAAGACGGAAGTGGAGGGTTTTCTCGAGGCTCCTGTGCACTTTGATGAACAAGACGATATTGATCTTCGAATGCTGAATACCAAATTGAGGCTACTTTACCAGATGGCAAAAGGCCTTAAGAAGAAAAGGATTGGTGAAGATGGCTATTTAGATTGCACAAAAGATGATGAAGAGAATGATACTCCAAAGGCTCATACTCTCGTTGAGGAATTCATGCTTCTCACAAATCAAAGAATTGCAGAGTACCTCCTGAAAGAATATCCAAACTGTACGCCACTGAGGCGACAACTGCCTCCCAACGAAAGAGACACCGAGGCGTGGAGAGAGCAATATGGCAATCAATGCAATACATCATTTGCCTTGCATAGAGCAAAGAAACTGTGTAAGTGTAGAGATGCATGCAAATGCGGATCTAGGGAGTATGGAACCGAAAGCATTGAGGCATTTATACTTTTTGAGAAAGTGTGGAAGCAGATACTAGTGGCTCAAAACATTGATGATCTTATCCAGATTGTAGGGAATGCAAATTTGCACCCACAACAGGCACAGGCTTTGATAGCTTGGTACAGGATCCAAACAAAGGCTGAGTATGTGTGCTCTGGCACAAATGAAAGCGAATTCTCACACTTCTCTCTAAAGATGAGAGCCTACACTCACTTCACTTCTCCAATTCGCAGATATATTGATTTGGTGGTGCACCGCATGGTTAAATCTGCACTGAGAGAGAAACCCTGTCCATACACTAAGGAGGAAATTGAAGAAATATGCATTCACTGTACAGAGATGTCGGCTAGAGCAGATAAATATGAAAGAGAGACAATGGCATTAGATTTCGCACTGAAACTTCAAGAGAGTCCTCAGACTAAATACCCTACAGTGAGTGACATCGAAAATCAGTTCATGGAGCTCCTGTTTCCATCAGTAAAAGCAATTCCCAGCAGATGTGGAAAACTCAAATATGCATTATTAGAGTTAGGAAAACAACCATGTTTAGATGAGGCACATACAGTTGAATTGACTTGGATCAAAAGAGTATATGACATGATATTTACTTTGAAAGATGTCCAACAATCTGGAAAACAAATCTGTAATGTCAACACAATAAATGATGATCGCTTTGTTGTAAAGGTGCCCATGCAACATTGGAGATTACTACTCAGAGATTTACAAGATGGTGACTGGGACATGGCGAAGAAGAGAATTCAGAAGATGAAAGTAGATATTGAAAAACAGGGTACATCTGCTTTTACCAACACCTCATCTGAATCCCTTCCAGGCAATAGGGGAGACATATATAAGAACCATTACTGTACATTTCAGAGAAAATACGCCATTAGTCAGGTAATTAAAGTTCAACTGGCTACGACGATCTATCGTGGATTGTTGACACCCAAAGTGCAACTACTGAACACAGCACCCACCTTTGATGTGTGTGTTCAGCACAGGGAAGAACCGCTTGTTTGCTTCTCCAAACAGCTCCCCAACCCCCTCTGTGCCAGACCGCGCCACATAGAACAGTACAGAACACAATGGCTGGATACTCAAGTGATGGAATCGGCATATTGCACAGTAGAGGAAAGAGAAGGAGCAATTATCCACAATGTGCAGATAGAGTGGGAAATGTGCGAGGATGAGGTCGTGCATGGGCGGTTCCTCCTGTCAAGGACGGAGTGCAAACGGCGACATCTAGACTTCAGTCAAGATGTCATAGAGCCTTTGAATACTGTGAAAATAAAATCTAATTGGATGCAAAAATTCCATCGTCATCTCAGACAGGGTGAGTGTCCCGGAATCAAAATAACCCCTTTCGGATTCCTCTGTGTGCGTATAAAAGAATGCCATTTCCAGTATGGCAGTCAGCTTGGAAAGGAGGCCCAGTGGGTTGGTCATTGCCATATCACTGATGTGAAGGTCAGCACTGAAGAGGACAAGGTGGCTCTTATGCTCAAATTACACCATCCTTCTGTGGATTTCCCCGAACAGCTGCTGGATCAACCAAAGGAAAAGCTTCCCCTGTGCAGCGTGGAATGGCTCAAAAAGCCAACACCAGATGTGTAAGCAAACTCAATAAATGAAATCAATAAATATTTTCAAAAATGTTCAATACAATTAAAACACTACATCAATAATGATAACTTTTATTTGTTGGTGCCTCAGGCGTGTAGAGAATGCTCTCATTGGACTGAGTGGTGAATCTACCAGTAACTTCATTCAGAGGATTGCCCTCGGCACAATAAAACCAGCTGCGGGTACGTCACAAGTGAATTCGGTCATATATTTGGTGTAGATATTTTTTAGGCTGTCATCCCCTTTTATCTAGTTCAGGCGGCAGGGTGCTTCTTTAAAAGGGAATTCCTGGTGTAAATTGATGCCCATATATAATTTGAATAATATAGAAAACTGTATAATAATTTTCGTTGACCTTTGCTATGTCAGACAGCTCTAGATTAGTCATATACTGGAGATCTGCAGGCTTTGGTTTTTATAAGACATCTTAACTTTTTCAGTTGGATCCTTTGCAAAAGCATTTAGTACTGAGGTACCATTTCTCTTCACACCAAATCAGAGCCAGCATGATGCTATTTCAACAGCTCGATTCCATGATTTTACCCTGATTCAAGGGCCACCAGGTATTAAACATGAACCCATCACACACGTTTTTATATATCGAGATTTACTAAATGTTTGACATTAAAAGTACATTTATAATCATAAATCACAATAGACTAACTTAGACACTTTAAGTTCTTTTAAATAGGAGTATATATATATATATATATATATATATATATATATATATATATATATATAAATCATATGTTACAATATATGTATACATAAATAAAATATGACTAGAGATGTAGAGCTTTATGCCTTTCGAGGCTCTTTAACTCCTTATTAAAAACTGTACATATTCCAGATTCTGAAGAGGGGACAAGACATGTGGAATATGTACAGTTTTTAATAAGGAATTAAAGAGCCCCGAAAGTCACATTTTAATTCCTTTCCATTCACCTAACCATATTAATATTTTAGGCACTGGTAAAAGTGTCACAGGATCCAGACTGGCTTATCTCTTTGTGCAAATGAATAGATTCATTCATGCAGAGCACCACATAGACAAGCAGGAGAAGGTGTTGTATTGTGGTCCATCAAATAAAGCAGTTGATGTTATTGTCAGTAAGTTTCATCTTTGTAATTGAAGTATCTTTTGCACATAGAAATATGATCAGAAAAAAATGAGCAGTTAAAGATTTAAAATTAAATAGACATAGCAAACTGACAAAGCAAAAAACGTTTTATCAGGATTTCCAGTAAACTATGAAAATTCAATTAAAATAACTAAATAAATAATTTTGATTCCGTCATAGATAACCTGCAGAAATCTGATGCGAAAATTGTTCGAATGTACAGCAAGAAGGTGGAGACAGCAGATTATCCTCTCCCATGGCTACCCATGTCCGCTCAGCACAACAGAAATCCTCTTGACACCAATCTCCGTGATCAACATCGTCACATTGTCCTACACCACATGATCAGAGATAAAAGCCGTGAGAAAAATCAATTGACATTAAAACGGCCCTTTAACAATCAATTAATCAATTAAACTATATATATATATATATATATATATATATATATATATATATATATATATATATATATATATATATATATATATATATATATATATATATATATATATATATATATATTTACATATTATATTTACACACACACACACACTTATATATATTGTTTGACATTGAATGTTTATTTTCATCTTCAAAATATTTCAAATTATACCAACTAATGCCGAGATGTTTTATAATTGCAGGTAAATCTGGAAAGGAGATATGTGACTATGATCAAATGTTTAAAACCAGTCCTCAATTTGTGACAGACGAAATCATAAGGAAATATCAAAAGCTTGTCACCAAAGCTAAAAATTCCATCCTAGAGAATAGTGAAGTCATACTGACTACCTGTAGTGTGAGTGGGGGACCAAGGTTAAAGGAGATGAACATCAAACAGGTCAGTTGAATATCAAAAAGATCAGTTGCAGTTCATATCTCGCTGCATGAAAGGTTATCTTTCACTTTCATTGTATTCTCCATAGTGTGAATTTATTTGAATTTTGAATCGATTTGGGATATATTTATTCACATCCAAATGTTTATACTTTTAAAAATGATACAATGTTTTATTTAGAGTTATACAATTATTGTTATTACAACTATTTTAAGTAGTCATTTAATGAAGTACTTATTCCATCTATAAAGTTCTGGGTGCCAAAAAGTTTTATCCTATTTGCTGTGAATGTGGTCCCATTAGATATTGGCACTGCACAGCCACCTGAGCACCATCCACATATCGCCTGGACACCACACATTTTCCAGACATAAGGCAGTCTAGGTTGACAGCTGATTTTGTAAAAAAAAAAGATTTTGTATGAGAGGGTGACAAAATCTGCTGACCTGTTTGACAATCATGTGCAAGTGACCAATCGTGTGTGTTGTCCACTCACATCAGCAGCAATGTGAGATATGCTGTAGCAATGGTCACATTATGCCTCAGTCACATTTGCACCGGGCGTGGGCCGGGAAGTAACAATCGGCCGACTTCACAGGGTCCCGGGTCCCGGGGAATTTATCAGCAACAATCTGAGAGATGCCGTAGCTGTCTAGATCATTGACAGACGTCTGTAGGATATCCTAAAGACATCCAGATCATTTGATAGACGTCTGAAGGACATCCTAAAGATGTCTATGTGATATCGTACGGAGCCCGTTGAATCATCTGACAATGGCCTGTGAACACATGAAATAAAAAAAATCCTAATTTCACCGCACGATGCCACCGGCTGATTATCTGCCGATGTGCCTGTGGGACACTGCCGGGACCCTGCCGTGTACTTTAAGATGATATTTGGTGATAAGACATCGGTGAGACGCCGGCAACTTTTATGTTGCAGCTATAAAAGTTCCCAATGACCCGTACGACGCCCAATTGTGGCCGATGATCTCCCGGTGCCCGCACGGCAATCTGAACTGCTGCCGATTTTGTAAAAATTACTCATCGCCGGGCATCTTTATGCCTCAGTCACATTTGCGCCGATTTCAGTAAAGATGCCCGGCTGATGGGATTTTTTTACAAAATCGGCAGGCAGTTCAAAAACGGTGGCATCGTGCAGTGAAAATAGGATTTTAAAAATTTTATGTGTTCAAAGGCCATCATCAGATGATCCAACCGGCTCCCTGCGATATAATATAGACGTCTTAAGGATGTCCTACAGACGTCTGTGCCATTCAGACTTGCACGTGCCTTGCGGTGCCCTTCAATAATGTGACCACAGCTACGGCATGTCTGTTGCTGATAAACTCCCCGGCGCCCAGCAGATTGAGAAGTTGGCCGATTGTTACTTCCCGGCCGGCGCCCGGGACCTGCCATGTACTTTTGTGATAAGACATCGTGGAAATGGCGGCAGGTTTTATGTTGCAGCAAAAATTTTCCAGTGACCCGTACAATGTCTTAAAATTGCCCAAATATGGCTGATGATCTCCCAGTGATATACACATTATAAGAGCCACATAAATATTTGTTCAGTGGAGAAGTGGTGGGACCACAGATAGCTTTATTATCACAATTTGCTCAGGCACTGGCCTGACTGCCCAAGCAGGTGACACCTTGCTTCCTTTGACTACTATGGACCCTCCCTCACAGCATAAAATGTTCCTTAGGGTGGTAACAGTCCATCCACAATAACCTGTGCCAGCAAGTCTGAAAGGAATAGCTTGTTATCTTTACAAGATCTTGCTGTCAATACTGTTGATATGTTGCAAAAGGTCTAGTTTATGATAAGCGTCGTCAAAATATCTCCTCCACACTGGATGTGGTTCGTGTTGAAGGAATATGTAGTGTTGAATTTGATTGTGATCAATGTGATCAGTGCTGATTTGTGCAAGTTGATTTCTGGATTTTGGTGACGCTTTCCAATTTTCATGTTCTTATGGTAACCAATACTGCTAACCGCCAGAGGTCATGGCGCAGTTGGTTAGAATGCCAGCTTATTAGCACCAGTTACTCTGTGGTGATCCAAAGGTCGTGGGTTCGATCCCTGGCTGTGATTGAATTCATGAGACAATTTCACACATGGGCTGAGGCCAGTGCCAAAGGGTTAACCCATTGTCCTTGTAAGTCTGTGATTGGGTGGGTTGTCATGTCAAGGACCTGCAATATGACAATTCAGTGAGGCAGCACTATATCTGCTACAAGTAGGTCTCATTACGAAATGACTGAAAGAATATTGAAAGTGATGTAAAACCCCAAACAAACCAAAATCAATACTGCTAACAATCAACCTGCATTGGAAGGGACTTTGTTCATACATTTTGGTTGGCCAGAGAAATCTGGGGAAATCTGATCTATCCTGTTTTCAACACCTACATCTAAGAGTTCACTATGCAAAACCAAATGCCATCCCGCTGAAAGTGCAAGATTGCACTTGGGGTGCTTCAGGTTCATTCCATCTGCTGACACCAGCCTTTACACTCTGGCAAAGCTGTTCCTGGAAGATGCTGAGCTAAGTTTCCAATGTAGTTAAATCAGAGGAAGATTATTCCAGTTATTCGAGTCAGTTACAGTCCATGATCCATGGAAAATAGCTGTATTTAAAGATTTCCGTGATTTTTCCTTGAAGCTGACGATTTTATTTTGGTAGTTTTTTTCGAGTTATTTCTTTACGTTTTGCCTTGTAAATTGAAATCACCCCCTGAGTCTCCCTTCTCTCTGCAAGTAAATTCTATATTAGATCTTCTAGGATGTTTAATAGAGTGCCTGTTTCTCTTTGATCCACAGGTTCTGGTGCAAAGGTTGTCATGGTTTTAATGTGCAACTCTGATTGTTTTGCTACTGGATAAGTGATAATAACCATCAGTTTTTAAAGACACATATGAATTGTCCTTTGTGGGACGACCACAGATACACGTTTCCTCTGATAAATTTGTAATTATTCTCGTTTTCATTATTCTCTCCTTCAGAATACCTGGGTACACAAGGGTAAAAAAATATAACCACCTGTTATTTAACAGGACAAGCTTATTCTTTGAAGAATGGTAATGATTATCTACAACATTCCTCATGTGTCCTCTGCAGGTGATCATAGATGAATGTGGCATGTGCAAGGAACCGGAAACGCTGGTGCCCCTTGTGGCTTGTAACCCTAAACAAGTGGTGCTAATTGGTGATCACAAGCAACTGCAGCCCATCATCAGGTGCCCAGCTGCCAAACGCGCAGGCCTGGATATCTCCATGTTCCAGCGCTATGCTAAGGAATATCAAGGCAGTACTATCATGCTTAAAAAGCAGTACAGAATGGTAAAAACAAAAACATTCTACTAACTGATGAATTTGAGTTCCTTTGAATAATGCATGATATAGTTTGTTTGAATTTGGTCAAAATGATTATTTCAGCATCAAGCCATTTGTGAGTTCCCATCTAAAATGTTCTACAATGGTGAACTCATCACTGCATCTGGACAATCACATCAAAACCTTATATCCCCATCACGGCTTCGTATCTGGCCAGGTGGACAAACTCAACCTCTGGCCTTTTGTCACCTGGAAGGCAAGGAAGAAATTCTGTCAGCAGGAACAGTGGACGGTGGCATAGGATCATGCAGTAACAAAGAGGAAGTGGAGAAAGTGGTAAGGAACAGACCATTATTCTTTCAAGGGGGTTGGAGGAAAATAATTTTGTCAATTTTTTTTTAAAGTCCTCAGCCATTCTCAATTTTTTTTCCGAAACAAAACATATCTCAATATTTTTTTTCTCTGTCGAATTGGGCCACCATTTTGTTCCAAGGGTGCACACATCCTTATCTTTATGCATATATGTGTGTTTTATGATTTATTAGAAAATGATACATCTACACCAATTCATATTCGATACAACTATTTCAAGTAGTCATTTATTGAAGTAAACATCCATCTATAAAGTCCTGGGTGCCAGGGACTTTTGTCCTATTTACCATGAGTGTGGTCACATAAGATAAAGGGCACCGTGCGGCCACCCGAGCGTCGACCACATATACCGTAGCCTGGACATCACACATTTTTCCAGACATCGGGCGCTCTACAGGCACCCTGGGTTGATGGCCATCACCTGAGCACCTTTTGGGGAATTGGATCAAATATTCGAAATCGGAATAAATGTGACTGGGGTATTAGAACTGATATATACATTTTAATTTGTTTATTTCACTGTTTACCATTTCATGCACCTCAGCAGCTGACACAATTGTAGATTTTTATATAGACATAATTTACTTGCATTCAGAATTCAGAATATGGAATGTACACAACACTGCAATTTGTTTCCCAGTTTAATACCATCCAGGGTGAAATGAATATTGCCAATATCTTGTTATTTTGTACTGGCATATAATTCTGTGTAGCTGTAATGATATTTACCAGAATATTTTCACTTTTCAATGTATTCAATTTTTTTAGAATCTATTCTTCTTTTACGCACTCATTTTGTGTTATGTTATATCATGAGGTCAGACAAAGGTCTTTGTTTATTCTGTGTATGTAGGAAGATAACTTTAGTCTTTACCACTATGACAAATATGTCCTTAGATGAGGTATTTCCTCAATGCCAAAGTGGCGTAAAAAAACAACTCTTTTAAACATATTTTAGAATCTACCACAGATTCAAATGACAATGGTGAATTACAAATTATCCATCACTCGCCTTACTGTGATTTTGACGGATTAACATTAATACTTGCTGACAAAAAACATTCCTTTAGTATTCTCGCAACTAATATCCAATCAATAAATACAAAAGTTTCAGAATTATGCATATTTTTTTAAATGCTTAGTGACCATTCATTAACTATCACTAATACTAGACAACCTTACATTTTGTAATACAGAAACCATAATTTCTAGTAATTTTAATATAAATCTTCTGAAGATTAATGAAAAAAATATTATCAATGAATACTTTGATTTGCTCACTAGCCATAGTTTTTATCCCTAAATAACTTTGCATACAATTTTTTTTCATATAAACATGGTACACTAATTGACAACTTTCTTCTTAAATTAAATGGAGCAACAATTGACACAACATCGGGTATATTACCAAACAAATTCTCGGACCATCAGCCTAACTTTACATTTTTAAACAACCTCAAAATTAAAATCTCACCTGGCAAATATATCAAATTAAATAAACAAGACAAGGATCTATTCAAAGATTTCACAGTGAAATACTTTCATCAAAAACATAAGCTAACCTGAACACAAATATTATGCAGGATCCAAATATTAATTACAACATATTACATAAAACTATACAATCTGAAAAAAAAACATTTACCTGAAAATGGATTACAAAGGGATTGATAAGATCAATATACTTTAGAAACAAAATATACATGAAAATGAAAGACTGATCCAAATTCACCCCAGTATAATAACTTCAAAACAAATCTGACAACATACAACATTATTCTAAAACAATGCATAAAGATTACTCAAAAAAGATAATATGAAACACTATTTCATAAATTCAAGAATTACATGAAAGGGACTTGGAAAACTATATCTGACATCCTGAACAGAACAAAACGAAAAAAATCATTTCCACATTTTTTTATAACAAAGTCACCATTGCTCTTCACAAATATAGGACCAAGCTTAGCCAAAGACATAAAACCACCAAAGGACAAATGTTTTAAAAATTATCTTACAGTAACACATAATCATCACTTTAAATTTGAAAATGTAGATGAATCCACAATACAAATCATCATAAATTAGCCCCAAATGCTAGTCTTGATTTTGATGGACTGTCAACCAAATTAGTTAAAACAATCAAAGATGCACTGATCAAACCAGTTACAATCATAATAAACCAAATGTTGCTGACAGGAATTTTCCCAGATAAACTTAAAATTGTGAAAATAATTCCAATCCACAAAATAGATGATGAAACATTAGTTTCAATTATCAGCCAATTAACAACTTATTATAATTATTTCCACATAAACAAACTCTTTTATAAAAGTCAATATGGCTTTAGGACAGAACATTCTACTGAATATGCAGCCCTAGAGGTTATTGATAAAATACTAATGGAAATGGATAAAAATAATATTCCGATAAATATGTATTTAGACCTCTCAAAAACCTTTGACACACTGGATCATAAAATGTTACTTAGAAAACTTGAGCACTATGGTATTGATGGAACATCGCTGAATCTTTTTGGAAGCTATTTAACAAACAGAAAGCAATTTTACAAATTGGTGAAAATGAGTCAGATATCTTAATTCAAACAGGTGTCCCACAAGGCTCAATATTAGGGCCTCTTTTGTTTATTATATATATGAACGATATTGCAAAAGCAATCAACATTTTTCATTTTATAATCTATGCAGATGATACCACACTCTCAAGCACACTGATAATTATATCTAACAATCTGAATATAACTGGTATTGAAGAACTGATAAATAGAGGACTGCAAAATATAAATGACTGGCTGAAATTAAATAAATTATCAAATGCGCTTTGAGCAGACCTAGTCTGATAAGGCGCTATACAAATTGTTATTATTATTATTATTAATGTAAACAAGACTAAGTATAAGATATTTCACACAACCAGAAAAACTGTAAGCCCTCTACAGATAAACATTGACAGTAAACCTATTGAGCGTGTCAAATTATTTGATTTTCTTGGTATTTCAATAAATGAGAATCTGACAAGGAATGATCACATGAATAAAATAGCCATCAAAATCTCCAAAACAATTGTCATCTTAAATAAGTTTAAACACTTTTTACCTCTTTAAAACCAAAGTTACTCTCTAATATTGTCACACCTAAATTTTGGAATACTAGCATCAGGTTATGACTGTGAAAGAATGTTGAAACTTTAAAAACATAACCCCATGGGTTGATAGCTCTGCTGACTTGAATGAAAACACATGAACTGAGATTAAGTACAACAAGCAACCAGGTTATGATTTTCCATACAAGATCCCATAGTAGGCAAGATGTTGTATTTTCTCATTATACTCAGTTCTTTTTCCATTTTGTCATGATTTTTTCAAAAATCTAATAGCTATCACTAAGTTGTCAAGGAGGCTGCCATTTTGAATAACATAGCCAATGAGAATCAAGATAACAAGTTGGGGCCAAATTTGATATGTAACATGCATTTTGATTGGTCAAAATCATCATCTGCTCAAGTCTGCTCCACTTCTAATGGTTGTGAGATTTTGCATGCACACAAATTTTGAATTCAAGGTCAATATGTCAAGGTCAAAGGTCACATGACTAAGAAAGTATTACGAGGCAGGGCTATGACCTAAGACATTTCTGTATACCAAGTTTTAATTTCTTCTTATAAGTGGTTGCTGAGATATGCTCCTTACAAAATTTGTGACATCAAGGTCACTGCACTAAGGTCAATGGTGATATCACTGAAAATTTAAGGAATCTGAATATTCAACTCTCTGTCTAGCTCTGTATAAAATATGAAACATAAATTAATGGCAGTTTTGGAGGAGAAGATTTTAAAATAGTGTTGGTATATAACAGTTATGAAGTGCATTTAATTCACTTCTAATGGTTCTGATGTGGCAAGTTCACAAATTATGAATTCAAGGTCAATGTGTCAAGGTCAAAGGTCACATGACTAAGAAAGTATGATGAGGCACGGCTATGACCTAAGACATTTCTGTATACCAAGTTTTAATTTCTTCTTTTAAGTAGTTGCTGAGATATACTCCTTACAAAATTTGTGACATCAAGGACACTGCATTAAGGTCAATGGTGACATCACTAAGATTTGAAGGAATCTGAATCTTCAACTCTCTATCTACCTCTGTATTAAATATGAAACAAATATTACTGGTAGTTTTGGAGAAGATTTTTTAAACATAGTGTTAGTATATAACAGATATGAAGTGTTTTTTATTCACTTCTGATGGTTGTGATGTGGCATGTTCACAAATTTTGAATTCAAGGTCAATGTGTCAAGGTCAAAGGTCACATGACTAAAAGGCACAGCTTTAACATAAGACATTTCTGCATACCAAGTTTTAATATCCTGTAATAAGTGGTTGCTGAGATATGCTCCTTACAAAATTTGTGACCTCAAGGTCACTGCACTAAGGTCAATGGTGACATCACTAAGATTTGAAGGAATCTGAATCTTCACCTATATATCTATCTCTATATAAAATATGTAAGATGTAGTACTGGTAGTTTTGGAGAAGAAGATTTTTAAAGAAATGTTGACAGACGGACAGACAGACATTTTCCCCCCTCCTAAAGCTCTGCGAGCTAAAGTCTCAGCAGAGCTAAATAGCTGTAAGAGTAATTAATATCAGCAAATATAATGCTCATACAGAACCTATCTTTAAACATTTACAGGTTCTAAAAGTTGAAGATATTTTAAAACTACAAGAACTCAAATTATATTTTAAATTTATGAATGAAAGAATACCATACTATTTCCAACAACTTCTATTCCATCAAAAAAGAGATATTCATAAATATTCAACCAAAAACCAAACACGAATATGCAAAGAAATGTCTGAGATACAGTTTACCCAAAACAGTTAAAAGCAGCTTAAATGCATAATTGACAAGGTAGAGACACAGTCTACTAGGTTGTGCTAGATGTATAAAAAAATTGCATTATAATGGCTTATCAGGAAATTGCAACACAGAAAACTGTTATATCTGCTCTTGAGATTAAATTGATAGACCATGTTGAAGCCATGTTATATATGCACATTTATATATATGTATGTCTGTGTGAGTGTATATATTGGTATGTATGAATAAATATCCTTTTGGGCATATGTGTATATCGGAATCATTCTATGGATATGCATGTGTATACATTTATATATGTATACTGTGTATGTCACCAGTACTGCCACCTATCTATCATTCTATCAACTATAATTTTATTTTAGATAGAATTTGCCAAAGTACTATATATCAGAACATTTATGTACATTTTTTGTCTTCTTTTGTTAACTTACTAACCAACACTACATTTCCTTTTTTTCTTTTTTTAATATTTAAGAGACCAGCAGTAAATCAATTATTGTGACAGGAGGTACCATCTCAAAGATGTGGCTGCTATGTTAGCGACATTGTTTAGTCTTAGTAGCAGTCTCCCTGGCTCATTGTAACAACTAAATGTAAAAAATATACCTGAAATAACATTGTAAGATCAAGGGGTCAAATAAATGAAGTTCTGAGTTCTATCAAGTGCCACTTAAAAGTGAGTGCCCAGTGTTGTAGACAAGGTAGACAGGTTAATTATCACACTATTGCTTAGAACCATAAGCACTGGCCTAACTGTCCCAGCAGGTGACACATTGGTTTTTTTTTTACAAAAGGGCTTACTTTTATAGGATTGGGAGGAGTGCAAAAATGGTACAGTTTTGAACATAATTAAGGGATAGTAAAAGTCAACTTCACAGAACTCATTGTGTAGACTATGATAACAAATGTTGTATATTCTGCATTAAACTCACAAATTCATCTCCTACCTGAACCCCATACTCTTCTGCCAGTTGCTTGTCCAAGTGATGAGAAATAGTGAAAAATAAAATTTATTGGCTCATAATGTGGTCTTGCTTAGTCAGTGTCTAATTTAAGCATTACTTCCAGTGCCTTTAAGATATAGCAAAATGTCACAGATTTTGGTCACAATTTAAAGCCTTGACCTTGAAAAACAAGTCAAGATCACATCTGAGGTGTTCCTATTTAGGCCTTCATGGGATGCATGCGTGCTAAAAATGCGAAGCCTGTATCTTAGATAGCTGATAAGATATAGCAAAATGTTTTTGTAACAATTTGAAGCCTGTGACCCCAAAAAACAAGTCAAGGTCATGATTGAGGTCATCATATTTAGGCCTTCATGGGGTGCACAGGTGTTTAAAATTTGGAGCTTATATCTCAAACCGCTGATAAGAAAGCAAAATGTCGAAATGTTTGTTGACAGATGGACCCACAGACCCACGCACACATGCACAGAGCCTGGTACTATAGCTCCTACACCGTTCAGGCACTGAGATCTTAAAATTATCAATAAATTGCTATGATTGTTTACAAATTGACTACAAACTATTTTCTCTGCCTGGTTACCATAAAGGTTTGGATTTAAAACTTCCCAATTTAATCATTTTCCATACATCTGATTTTTTTGGGTTTAAAATCTGCCTTAAACCCCCCAAAATAATATAACTCTTGGATATGTTCTGTTAAACTTAGGCTATGATTTTTTTTCTTGCTCTCAGATTGCATGTTTCTATCCCCCCCCCCCCCTATTTTTTTAAGAAATATATTTGTTAATATTTTGAAAAGAAATGGGTGATTTTCTGGCTTTTCATATTGCCTTTTCTTCATTGCAGACTGATGTAGTGAAGAAACTGGTGAAAAGACATCACATTGCACAGAATAAGATAGCAGTACTGTCTCAATACAGAGCACAGTGCAATTCCATCATGGAAAATCTCAAACAGCAAAACCTGAACGATGTACATGTTGGAACAGTTATAACTGCACAAGGTACTAAAACCTGCCTATTTCATATAAAATTGTGTATGTTTATCATGTCATACTTGTGTCAGACATAAGCTAATCAATTTTGTTTTTATCAGGTGATGAATGGGACTATGTACTATTGTCAACAGTTCGATCATTGCCCAAAAAAGAGATAGAACAGACACCATGGCCTGGCTGGTGTCGCACCCATTTAGGATTCATCACAGATGAACATCAAATAAATGTGGCCATCACACGTGCAAGATTCGGACTCATCATTGTTGGTAAGCATAATACCACCATATCACTGATGTGGTCATCACATATGCTAAATCATGGCAGGCACAAAACCACTGCATCAATTTGACAATATTGTTCTGGACTCCTCTTCGGTGGTATTGTCAAATCAATGAGCATGATGATGCCACAAGTACATGTATAAAATAAACTGCACATTTATATGTAAAATACCATGATATCATCCTGCTTATAATTGTTATTTTAGGTAACCAGCACTTGTTGCGGTGTGACCGGATGTGGAGGGAGCTTCTTCAGCATTATGAGAATGTTGGTGCACTGGTCGATGCAAGCAGATTCATGCCTGATTAAATTGACATTTCATTGTAATTATGAGCTCCCTTTTCAATGAACTCAGTTCAACATTTGGAATTTTGTGCTCTTGGAAATAATATTGAATTGAGAAGGACAAATGCTGATATTTGAGTGAGGCCTGTTTGAAACATACTTTGGACAGGTTTTGCATGTTTTATAATATTTAATTTTTGAACTCGAACCTTTCTAACAAATGATCTCAGTTTTAATTTATCCATGAAGTGTTGTCCATTTTAGCATACCTGCATATATTCATGGATTAATAAACATATATATTATTTCTTTGTATTCAGAGATGGGAGAGCTTTGAATGGTGACAGACAGCACATACCGGTAATCACAGCTTCACTGAGTGATATGATGTCAAATCATTGTTCTGAACTAATCAATACACTAATTCTGAACAAATCTGATAAATGTAATATATTGACATCCAAACAAGATTAAATCTGGCCATTGTTTACCATATGGCAACACTCAGATTTCACTTGGATTGGCTGTGATTTAATGTCCGGCTGTGTTGTGAGCATCCAGAATTGATGTGATCATACTCTGGCTGTGTTGTACATTTCTGGCTTAATGTGAAATGTATGGATTAGTCCATTTGTTTTAATCCAGCACTTTTCAAAACCCTCCCATTCCTGAAGCTATGTGAACCAAGGAGATCAAATATCAGTGATAGAAATTTTATTTTAATTTTATATATCCAAATGACGTTACATATTTCCACATTTTAAAAAAATGCTTTATTTTATTTTGAATAGAATGTCCAGCAGGCAGGTGCTTTTAAATGTTTATAAGTATATTTTCAAAAGATATATTCCAAAAAGATAGTACTCATATAATCACATAAAATTGCAAAGACTTCTGTCTTCTTTTAATGGGAGATTCACCAAATTTAAACGGAGATCCTGTTTCTTCATGACACATTAATCACGTCAAGAAGGCACCATCATCAAACTGTAGTATGAAAATGTCCACCACCTTTTTTGTTTGTGGTTTTTTAAAAATATTTGTGTTGGTCTTTGAGATTATTATTATCTGTGTCTGTATGAAACCATATATAATATATTCACAATAAAATTAAATTCTGAACACATAATTTATAAAGCTGCTCACAGTGTAATGTTTTTCTTAATTGAATGTACATATGTTGAGGATAGAAGTGGTCATGCTGAGAGAAACTGGGATGGCTAATGTGGGGCTGACAGAGATCACAGCCATGAGCCCTGATACTCTCTTACCTTCAATTCTCCCTTATAAAGTTGGTTAAGCATCAAGCTGTGTAATACTGTATACAATTCAGACTCCACTTTATGTGAATTTTGTGAACTAGTTACTCTATCTAAATGTATAGTTGTTTTATTGAAACAATATTACCAAATGCAAATATTACCATTGGATGATGTGTTTTGCACTTTTGAAAACTGTTGAAACAGCCCTCAGGAAATGTTACTAACCCTTTGTAAAATGGACTGCAATAGGAGGTAGACTTTTACATCCAATTTATCAATAAATGGAATTAGGAAAGAAAATATTCATAATTACCAGGTAGGTTTAAATTATGTTTTCTCTAATCAAAAAAATGTCAAAAATATTTTTTATAGCATTTTATATACACCAATCTACAAATTTACGATACCAATATGTAATCAACATAATATTTTACTGAATAAAAATGTGAAAAAAATAACTTTTGATCATGTCCTATTAATCGAAATCCTGGAAACATATCCTCCATTAGTTGCCCTGGGAATATGTAGTTACAATCCTCAAGTCTGCAACTTTTAATCCAAGGGTCCATAGTCTAGTAATACTGGGAAGAAGTCCTTGATGTACCAAGGATCCACAGCCTAGTTGACCTGGGAACATGTAGTTACAATACCCAAGTCTGCAGCTATTAATCCAAGGGTCCATAGTCTAGTAATACTAGGAACAAGTCCTTGATGTACCAAGGATCCACAGCCTAGTTGCCCTGGGAACATGTAGTTACAATACCCAAGTCTACAGCTATTAATCCAAGGGTCCAAAGTCTAGTAATACTGGGAACAAGTCCTTGATGTACCAAGGATCAACAGCCTAGTTGCCCTGGGAAGAACTGTTAATCCAAGGGTCCATAGTCTAGTAATACTAGGAACAGGTCCTTGATGTACCAAGGATCCACAGCCTAGTTGCCCTTGGAACATGTAGTTACAATACCCAGGTCTACAGCTATTAATCCAAGGGTCCATAGTCTAGTAATACTAGGAACAAGTCCTTGATGTACCAAGGATCAACAGCCTAGTTGCCCTGGGAACAACTGTTAATCCAAGGGTCCATAGTCTAGTAATACTGGGAACATATCCTTTATGTACCAAGGATCCACAGCCTAGTTGCCCTGGGAACATGTAGTTACAATACCCAAGTCTGCAGCTATTAATCCTAGGTACCAGATCCCAGTAAACCTGGGAACATATCCTTACAATGCCCAAGTCTTGTGTTAAGCCCATCCACAAAACATAACAGCCAAAAGACTAGTGGAAGAATTCCAAGAATGCAAGTCATGAGCAGTAGATTGTTCACAGATCCTTTAGTTGAATCATTGCTGTTGGAAAAAAACAACATTTTACTAAGTTTATTGAGAGGTGAATTGTTTTACCAACATTATCAACAGAAATCCAGACTAACCTGCCAATGACTGTGAATCTGCATATGCTGAGCCATATTATTATAATTGTTAGTCCTGCCAGTTCTCTGGGGAGAAAAATCACAACATAAAATTCCTTTTTTAAGTTCAATATATTAATAACAACACAGACAAAGACGCTTACTATCCCAAAGTACTCATTTGTGCTCTCAGGAGAGACGTCCAGTCAAACATATACTACAGTTCCCTATAATCTTCCAATAGGCTGATTGCCAATCTCCATGCTGTTTTGTTTATCCCTTATTGAAACGTTAACACAGGGGCTGTGCAATTTTAAAGGAACCAGAACTTCAAAATTTAAATTAAATCATAATAATAGAGATTGGCAAGGAGCCTATAAGAATATCTAGTTATTTACTTACGTTAGAATAATTATATATTAAAGCTTATATGAATTGAGATTTTCAAGCATTTTTCTGGTCTCAAAGCCTTTGAAAAAGTTGGTCAGACTGGCGATAATAATGATAATAAAAATAGATAACAAATATATCCAGATCAACACTCTTGTAAAATTAAATTGGTTATATAGAAAGTCATAAATTGTTCACACTAAACAGGTCCTCCAATATTCAAAATATAGGAGATACATTGTGTACATCAGAGAGAAAGTCCAGATGTTTATACATCTGGAAGTATGTCAACTAAACATAAGTTGACTTTTCAGGTGAAGACAGAAATTCAGTTAATAAAAAAAAATAATAAATAAAATAGAAAAATAAAATAAATAAATAAAATAAAATAATAAAATATAATAAAATAAAATTAGTACATTACCATCTATTCCACATCTACTTTTCAATTTTTCTAGAGGAATTTCATGATCAATAATATCAAAAGCAATCAACAAGTCCATTTGAACTAAAAGGGCTGTACGACCCTCTATCTAAATCCATTAAAATATCATTTTCAACTTTGAGTAATGCAGTCTCAGTACTATGATACATTTTGTAAGCTGACTGAAATAGATCATTTGAATCAGTGTAATCTAAGTGTAGGATTAGTTGATCAGCAACTACCTGGTACTTGTTCAATCAATTTGGAAATATAGTTAAGATTGAAAACCAGGCGATAATTGCACTTAATTAGTTCCAGGCCCAGTTTCTTAAGAGGGCGAATTATAGACATTTTCAAGTTTTTAGGGAAGCAAGCCATTGCTAATGATTTATTTATAATTTCAGTAATAATTGGTAAACACGAGTACTAAGACATTCATGCATCAACCAAGCAGGAATTGGATCCAGCTCACAAGATTTTTTGGCTGATTTTTTAATTAACTTTTTAACTTCATCAGCATTCAGTGTTTTAAAATTTTCCCATTTATTAACTGAACATCCTTTAGAAGGTTGAGAGGCAGAATTCACAAAATTAGGGACTATAGCCTTATGATCAAGCTCTGATATAATTTTATCATTTTTTTCAATAAAATATTCATTGAAATTATCAGATAAGGTATCATAGTTACTAACTGATTCAAATTGGGTCTCCTCATTCCTGTGCAATAATTTATTGATTACATTATATAATTTTCTCGGATCTTTCACATTTTCTTGAATTTTCCCCTGGCCATGTTAATTAATAAATTATATTTATTTCTTTTAGTCTTGTAAATTTCAATATCAACATTTAATTTTGTCTTTTTCCTTTTCCTTTCAAGTCTTCTTTTTAATCTTTTCCTGTCTGTAATCCTTCACTATACCAGGGACACAGGTTCCTAATCTTAATATTCCTCCTTATAATAGGCACATGAACGTCAAGAATATCAATCAAATTTTCATAAACATTAATCATATTAGAGAGACTAAGATTAGCATTAAAATTATTGTCAAAATTTTCATAATTATCCTTGTTTAAGTCATCCAATCTAATATTCTTACATTTACGGAAAGATATATTTTATTTTTCTTAGTTACAAGTCTACTTTCAAACTAAATGTGCATTTAATCACATTATGATGAGATAGAAATTCATCACCGCAGAAATCTAATAACTGCTTATGATATGCAAATTTAATAAATAAATCTACAAGTAGCATAATATCCAGGATATGTGTAGGTTCAGTTATCAAATGAACACAATCATACATCTCAAGAATAGAATTAATTTTCTTGACATTAGCCTTGGACTTATTGTTCATATGAAAGTCAAAATCCCCTAGAAAACATACTTCATGATTAAAATATTTTTAAAAAGATAACAAATTGGCAAGTTAAAAAAAAGACTGTCATTGTGTAAGGATTTTTCTTTGAAGGCTTTGAATGTAATTTTTTTATTATTATTACCGGTACATGAAACACAAATTTCCATTTGCTCCATAGGAGAGACAGAAAAATGGTTTTCTTCAATTATTTCAAGCTCATTTCTATAGATGACCGCTAAACCACTGCAAGATCTTTTTTTTCTTGATAATTTTAGAATTTCATAATTATTTTCTCTGAGCTTATCAATTACTTTTTGGTCCCTAACATCATTCAGACAATTATTGGAAACAAGGTTATTAATTTTTTTGGCCCAATTTTTATTCCTCATCAATGTTATGTAATAATAAGTAAATTGTACTGTTGTGACTAGTTTGGAGTCAATTGGAAATGAAAATTAAGCAATATCTTGATAGTACAGTGTGATAAAAAGGAACAATGATAACCCTTGCAATTTGAGAATCAATAATCATACTGAATATTTCAATATCAATCCTCATTGCACATTTACCAGCCAATAAAGAGTTGTTATTTTGGTTGTCACGGTCTTTCTTCTCCAAAAAAACCTATGAATTTGATTTTGAAATTCAGGGCCTGGAAAAAACCAAAATCTGAAAGATTATCAAGTTTTAACAAAATATTGATATTCCGTCAATATTTTAAACAAAACACAGGCATGGAACTGATATGCAAATGTGCAAAAGTGTGCAGATTTGCACATTAAAATGGCTTTAAAATCCTCAATATCAGTCTATTTTAAGCCAGGGAAATATTATTGATTTTCCAGGTCTGATTGTCTTTGATTTTTTTTCTATTATATCAGAACTCAGGGTCGGTTGATGAACAAATGAAAGAAAGTATGTTCTTTACTTTTTCCAAATTGGCCATTTTGAGGGTTGATCGGGAGACCAGAAACAAACAGTAGTGCTGCCCTAATATAAATGTTTTAAACCTGAACTTTGTGGTCAATTGTTATTACTCATCATATTTAACTGACATAAATGTCTGTGCAATTTGAAAGTTGGCATGGTCAACATGGCTAAAAAAGCTAAAAACTCAATAGTCTTAAGCTTGACCTTGGCCTATGCTTTAAAATATCACCATTTTTTAAATCACATTTCACTACATTTCACTTCCCCTAACATCCCCACCAATTATATAAAGGAAGATGGCTAATACCTGCCCTCCTCGTGTATTAGTGGGTTGTAGAGACTTCCCTGCATGGCCTCCACCACCAGGGCGACACAGTACAAGGATCCAAGGATACACACAGAAATGTGAATCACACAACTCACCCTCCATATCACATTCTCTGAAAATTAACTGGTTCCATTTTAACTGATTTATCCCAAACACACATACAGTTTAATGCAAATTATATCCAACTTCAAACCAAGTAATTCTTTTCCAATCTACAATAACTGATTTGAAGATTTATATCTATAATTTTTAAAAAATTGTTAAAAGAACATATGTATGTTCCAGCCATATTAATGATAGACATTGAATCAATTTGACTTTCTAATTCTCTTCACGTATTCTACATTAGATAGATGACCCGGTAGATGACTTGGAGACATATTATAAGTACCTGTGATGTTTGGTTTAAAAACAAGTGCCAAGCTGACGAGTGATGGTACAATATACAACGGCTGAAATAAAAATAAACATACAGTATGTTATCATAACTACTTACCATTCATAATAATCATATCTGTTTGCTTTAAATTTAACTTGATATCAAACTCATCTCAAAATGTATCTTTATTAGGAACTATTTCAGGTTTTCATAGAAAGATCAAGGAAATTCCATGTGTGAGAAATTAAAGATCTTTGAGTTTGGTCATTATTTTGAATATGTACATGGTCCATCATGTTTTTTCCTTTAGCCATCTACTTTTTTTTGGGTGGGGGGATAAGACGTCCATTACTGTGAACAGAGGTAGTCGATCCTCTACCTACCGCTGCCTCCAAAGCTCTATCATTGTTTTCAAAAGGAATATGAAAGACCCCAGGTTATTAATAAATATATAGATAGGTTCCTCCCCCAATGCACATCACCAGACAATAGGGTACGATTTTTTGCATAATGTAGATTATTTAATTCACGACACTTGTGGGACTAGGCAAAGCAATTTAGCAAAGTTAGAAAAACATTCCTCATTCAGTGATGATATTGTAATTAATGAATTCTGGTCTGGTCAAAGGCAAGAAGAACAAGTGCAATTAGTGGGCATTGTTTAGTTGGTATATCTGAAATACACATTTTCATAATCTGAATATTTATGATCTGCTGCCATTGGTGGCTGCGATTATGGGCTTTAAAGGCAGAGGTAGGTTGAGGATCGACTAACTCTGTTTAGCAGAGTAGACATTCATTAGTAAATCAAAGTATATTAAAGATGTAATTAAAAATGGCTGTAATACATACCACCCATACATATGGATCTGGATCATTTATCTACAAGAAATATAAACAAAATAATAAATGGGAAATAAACTGTAACTTTAACTGCCTTGTGTATATATCCGCTTTAAAGAGAAAATGCAGTCAAATTCTATGTAAATAATAAAATATCTTTCTTTCATGGAAATGCAAAATTATTGCCTTACAGAATACAGAAATAGTAGCAGGTTATAAAATTGCCATTTACCTGAACATAGGCAGCTAACAGGAAGAATGTTGCCATAATAAGATTAACTGCCCTCCAAAGTCTGGAAAACACTTTCCTGGGAGGAGCTTGCTGTGAAGTTCCTGCATCTGACACCAGAGGTTCATAATTGGCCTTCATTGTTGACAAATATTATGAGAACTTCCCAAGGCTAGAAATAAAGAATGATAATTTGAATTAAGAATTTTTCATTGTGTCTTAAAATGTGTTAAATATATACATTTATCTCATACTTGGTGCTTCAAGAGAGTGTTCTGCACCTATGAGATATTCTTTTGCAGATCACCCCTCTGCCGAACTACTTTCGCAGATCACCCCTCTGCCGAACTACTTTCGCAGATCACCCCTCTGCCGAACTACTTTTGCAAATCATCCTTGGTCCAAATGACGACTGAGATCCTTCCACCAGAACCAACAAAAGAGATCTGTCAGGCTGAACACTGCATGAACCCATGCTCTTGACTTTATCTCATATTTATCTACCGCAGATGGTTTATATACCAGACCAGTGTTAACATTGTAAAAAGTACAGATCTTAAGAAATGAACATGTGAGTGCAGTGTTCAGGCTGACAGATCTCTCAAGTTGGTTCTGGTGGAAGGATCTCAATGCCCACCTCTCAATGACGTCATTACATAGTAAAATATATGTGGCAATGACGTCATTGAGTGTGACGTCATTAAAAAGGGGGCGTGGCATTGTTTATGTTGTTTGACACACACAACATAGGTCGGTACATAGGTCCATGCAGGCTGCAATATTTTCCACACAGTTTTGCTTTAAATAGATTGGACATCAAACCAAAACTTTATCTCATACCTATCTGCAGGAGTTAAGTGTGAGATAAAGTCAAGAACATAGGTTTGTGCAGTGTTCAGGCTGCCAGATCTCTCACGTTGGTTCTGGTGGAAGGATCTCACAATATAGAGTGGCACTATGCCCACCTCTCAATGGCGTCATAACATAATAAATTATATGTTATAATGACGTCATTGTGACGTCAGTGTGACGTCATTAAAAAGGGGGCGTGGCATTGTTTATGTTGTTTGACACACACAACATAGGTCCCAACATGCTGCAATGTTTTCCTCTCTGTTTTGCTTGAAATAGATTGGACATCAAACCAAAACCTTTATCTCATACCTATCTGTAGGAGTTAAGTATGAGATAAAGTCAAGAACATAGGTTCGTGCAGTGTTCAGGCTGACAGATCTCTCTCGTTGGTTCTGGTGGAAGGATCTCACTCGTCCTTCGGACTCTTGAGATCCTTCCACCAGAACCAACTTGAGAGATCTGTCAGCCTGAACACTGCACTCACATGTTCTTGCCTTAATATTTCTACTTCAAATTGGTTAATTTTACAATACCATTATATTTCTTTCAGTGTCCCATTTATCAGCACATATATTTCATATTTATTGAGTATTTTTGTTTTAATGACCTTTTATACATTTTTTAGATGAGATCTGCTCAGAGAAACCCTGCTTCTGACAATCAATGCTCCAGTCTTTTTATGTAAATGAAGATCTTTTGTTCCATTACTTTATGACAAAGGTATTAGGGTATTTCCTTTGATAATGATTATACCAACATGAAAGTCAGACATATTATCATCTTGACTATGTTTAAACTTTATGGCCAAGATCACACATGAAAAAAAAACTACATCTGGAGTTTTGCAGTGACTTCTTTCCAGGTGATTTATGTTATATTTTCTTGTTAAATGACAACTCAGTGATAGCATTTTTTTTTTTCAAAAGTCATAAAAGATGGAAAAAAATCTGAGCCAAATGAAAAATAGAAAGAATTGATACCCCGAAAATACAACATTGTACCAATGAAATAGCTAAGATCTCTGACAAGTAGCTTCAGAGAAAATCGAAGTTGACCAACAGACAGAATGACAGAAAATTCTTCACCCTCATTGTAGAAGTTATGCTGTGCAATATGATTGCTAGGTGTTACATGATAAAGACTTTATTTTGAAAGGTGTCACGGCACACATGCACTCAATCTTGCATGAGCAGTGTGAAGAGTTGTGTAGTTTATTTTGTTATTTAAAAAATTCCAGATGTCAAGAGACTGGCAATTTAAAAAAATTATGTATCTGTATACCAAGACATAAGAACTGGAAGTATAGATGTGTTTTCACAAACTGTGTTACAAGGTGAAGTATTTTTCTTTTGCTTATTTTGTGTATTACATGTGGAGTACCACTTTTTCGTGTTTGATAATTCATAGAGTTAAATTGAATGAATGCACAGTTCCCAGTACCTCCTCCCTGGTTCTGTGTACTCACTTGAACTTAGAATTTAAACACAGACCAAAGACCTAAGAGCTGTGCTGACCATCACTTTTTATGATTTTTGTGAACATTTTTTTAATGCCTGAAAACTGCTTTATAAATGATAACTTCAAGTATAAACCCAGCCTTACAGGATGAGATGAGAATAGTCAATGTAGAATAGAAGACGTAAAGTAAAGCATTGTATGCAATATGGTGGTCTGACTCCATCACTCCCACATTGCTTTTCTTCAGAAGCCTAAAATGAAGAAAGCAGCATTGGATACCCCTAGTCTCCATGTATGTTTGAAATTATTAGCTGTTTATCCTTCTATTTTTTTTTTATATTTTAATATATATATATATATATATATATATATATATATATATATATATATATATATTATATATTTTAATATAGAACTTTCTGTTTTGTCACTGGTGATATCATCCCTGCTTTTTCTTTGTTTACATTATATAGATATATATCCATATTCAATGGTGCAGTCAAGAAGAACACTCCACAGTGGCATCAATTTGTCAAACCATATTTGCCACAGACAAAAACAATTTACCAGCTTCGGGAAATGACTACACCTTCCCCATAATCATACCGATCACAGAGTAACACAGATAGTTCCTTATTTGACACTCATTGCCTGCCAGCAAAGAGATTCAAAAAGGAACCATCCATGTTACAAAAATTGCTGAGTTTCATGGAAAAATGAGATTCATCTACTGACAATGGTTCACCTTACCTACCAATAGTTTTGGATGATATATTTAAAGCTATTTAGTAAGTTCCTTAAATTATTTTGAGTTGTATACTTGACAATTAAACTATTGAATTTTTTAATCATAAATAAAAAAAAACAGAAAAAAATTAGCCTCATGAGAATAAGGTAGAATTTATCCACTGAAAATACAACATTTTACCTACAAATAGCTGAGAACTCCACCCAGCAGTTTCAGGGGAGAAGCTCAATGTTGAAGGACAGATAGAATGACAGAAAATACCTCCTCTTCATTGCACAAGCTCTGCTGACATTGTCAGCTCAGTTAAAACCTTTATAATGATAACATGAATTTCCATAACTTCATAACTATGAAAAACAGGTGCTGGCTTGCAATAACTAAGCAGTGCAAAATTGGCAATTTTATATGTCATATCATTAAAAGTTAAAGGCATGGGTTTAAAAGCCATTATTATACAATAAATATCCAATTTTAATGTGTAATTGCAAGAAATTAATTGCAAATTACCAATCTAAGAATCACATTTTTATGCAAACATTGTTTCCAAGTCCCAATCATGAAGGCAAACAACATGTGAGTGTCAATGACATAATGAAGTTTTAAATGCCATTGGGAAGTAAAAATGGTAAAGATATGAAAATACAAATTTGTGGAGGAATCATTAAACTATAGGTTTGTTTTTTTTCTTTTCTTTTATTTATTTATTTCTCTTGTTTCCTTTGTAAATCTTGCACATCCTTTCAGACTTTTGAGGTTTTTTTTTCACTCTATCCAAGATATCCACAGATGTGTGATAATCTACCCAAATATATAAACGCATTATAATTAAATAATATCTACATATCATATTTGTCAGCATTACTTCACTGTCTTCAGTACTGGGAATGGCATTAGGTTTACGGCCGTACCCCATGCATTAATGTCAAAACAAAATTAATTCTAAAACAATAAAGCATAAGACAATGTCTGAAGAAAGTGAAGACAATTTTGGTGTTTCCCATACTCAAGGAAAGTTAGGCCCAGAACTGACAGGAGTCTCTTCATTCGTTGTTTCCCAAAAAAGCACTTATCTCTGACTCAAACTCAAGTCCAGGGAACTGATTCCGATCTGTGCATTGATTTGATTTGATTTGATTTGATTTGTTATGTTGGCCGCTCCACTTTTGTCTCGTGGGCACTCAGAGCCTACGCAGCGTGGCTACCCAGCTAGAGGGGAGATCCAATACGCACTATCTCCAATCTGTGAGTAGCACTCGTGCTGACCGCCCGGTGCAGGCCCCTACACTGATGAAAAGCTACCCTATCTAATTATCACCTTCTGCACTGACAACTTTCACCTCAACACTCACTCCTTCCCTTGGGGCCTACAATCCCCAGCGCGCTAAAGGGCGTCCAATATCCCTATACAGCCTGAGGCGTCCAATATCCTCGTAAGCCCTACCAATCACAACTAGAGGCTAAAAATGTCCTCCACGTGAGCATTGATTTGATTTGATTTGATTTGATATGTTGGCCGCTCCACTTTTGTCTCGTGGGCACTAAGAGCTTACGCAGCGTGGCTACCCAGCTAGAGGGGAGATCCAATACGCACTATCTCCAATCTGTGAGTAGCACTCGTGCTGACCGCCCGGTGCAGGCCCCTACACTGATGAAAAGCTACCCTATCTAATTATCACCTTCTGCACTGACAACTTTCACCTCAACACTCACTCCTTCCCTTGGGGCCTACAATCCCCAGCGCGCTAAAGGGCGTCCAATATCCCTATACAGCCTGAGGCGTCCAATATCCTCGTAAGCCCTACCAATCACAACTAGAGGCTAAAAATGTCCTCCACGTGAGTACCTAGTGATCTTCAGCACCTTCATATCTACCAGCTGCCTCCTTACCAACTTTTCTAATCCCACCGAGACTACATCCTAAGTAACCGACATCCCCCACTAAACTATGACTAACATTTTTCTCACCATCCTGATCCAGACCTGCAAACCCTGCAAATCAGCTTATTTGATTTGATTTGATTTGATTTGATATGTTGGCCGCTCCACTTTTGTCTCGTGGGCACTCAGAGCCTACGCAGCGTGGCTACCCAGCTAGAGGGGAGATCCAATACGCACTATCTCCAATCTGTGAGTAGCACTCGTGCTGACCGCCCGGTACAGGCCCCTACACTGATGAAAAGCTACCCTATCTAATTATCACCTTCTGCACTGACAACTTTCACCTCAACACTCACTCCTTCCCTTGGGGCCTACAATCCCCAGCGCGCTAAAGGGCGTCCAATATCCCTATACAGCCTGAGGCGTCCAATATCCTCGTAAGCCCTACCAATCACAACTAGAGGCTAAAAATGTCCTCCACGTGAGTACCTAGTGATCTTCAGCACCTTCATATCTACCAGCTGCCTCCTTACCAACTTTTCTAATCCCACCGAGACTACATCCTAAGTAACCGACATCCCCCACTAAACTATGACTAACATTTTTCTCACCATCCTGATCCAGACCTGCAAACCCTGCAAATCACAATAACAATTAGTGGCTGCAAATAACTGGAACAAAATATACGTATCTTCAACTCCTGAAACAACAAGGAAAAATTAAGATTTTAACACCGAGACTACATCCTAGATAACCAATATCCTCCACTAACTATGACTAACATTTTTCTCATCACTAGCTGACAGCAAGCAGGAAGCGCTTGCGTTTGTTTATTTCCTGGCTTTGAAAATGTGTATCAGTAAAAGATATATGATCAAAGATATATTAAATGTTGTTTAGCTGATCAGAAACAAATATGAAATAATTATATACACTAATAACTTTGGGTCTTTTAAAATGATTGGATATTTTGGTTTCAAAGCTAAGATTATGCTAGTGTAAATAGTGTCATTTAAGAGGGGAATATACTTCTGTATTACACATTGATGACGTCATTTTTGCGGGATTTTTGATTTCGTTTTGATACTGCTGACGACGCTTTCCTTTCTTCGCGTCATTTGAAGATAGAAATAGGGTAATTAAGCTAATTCGTGTGGTATCAGAGATGAAATTTATTAGAACAAAAACAATATTTGAGTGATGGGGCGAAAGGACCGGCGCTCGCGCTAATTTTGATTCAGTTTCAACACCAGATGGCAGTCTGATTTGTTTAGAGTCAAGATGGCGAGGGAGAGATGCATGTGGGATTGGCAGCTCCTCATATTTTCCGTATTTATAATGTTTCTAGTGCATATAGATGTGACAAATGCTGATGGACAGGAGTATTGTTCTTTCTTTAACAACAGAGCACCCAAGGCTCAGCCTGGCTTGAAGAACTGCACTTGGTACAAGGACAATAGTTGCTGCATGCAGCAAGAGATCGAGGCAACATTTGGCAGAGTCAAACCACTGAAGGGAGCTTCCACTGCGTGCCAGAAGTACATCAATTATTTAATGTGTTATATATGTGCGCCCAACCAAAACATTTTCTACAAGAGAGAGAGGCTGACAGTGTGCGAGACGTTTTGTGATGTGCTGTATGATGCATGTGGGTCAGCCATTCTGAAGGGATCAGTCATCCGAGATTTGTACTCAAGTGGCTCAGAGTTCTGTCTCAGCAGGAGGTTTGAAGTATCTACAGAGGGATGCTTTAAATTTGATGTTTCGCTGGACACCAATTCAGCACAGCCAGAAAGAAGCAACATATTTGTCATCCTCATTATGGTCTGCATGTGTTATCTAACACAGAGAATGTCCATGCCATGTGACTGGCCCAACTTGTTAACAGTGCCACAAAACATTGCTGATAATTATAAAAGAAACAATAAGACTCAGAAAAACTCCAGCAGAAGGAATCTACCAAATAATGTGAATAAAATCAAAAGTTCTCAGAATACTTTGAGAGACCAAAGACAAGTTTCACAGTTGAGGAAGAAATCTCATCAAGGGAATTGTAGACTATGTTGGCGTCAGCCTCCCTGGATTGATAGTGCAATTATTGCTATAGTGCTGTGTATATTTCACCTGCCTCAGGGTACTGGGGCATTGAGTACTGATGACATTAAGACATGGACAGCAATGCTCTCTGCTGATCTCACTGAACTTGCCAAAAAAGGTCTCCGCTATGAAGAAATCCAGCAGTTGTATGATCGTGCAAAGTATGCAACCGAATATGTGAATGGAACAGAAAAAATACTCCAAGTTCGAGCCAAACTTGGTATGTGGTCTACTGGTTATTGTACTGTAGTGTGTATGCTGAGCAGCGTGTGAAACTGTCTCTTCCCCCCACATTGCTCTCTGCCAACATTGTGCATGCCTGACTCTTAGCACTCTTACAACAGACATACTATCCTTATTGACAATGAATGATTCCATGTATTGTGTCACACTTGGACATTGATCAGTCGCGTGTGTATTAAACAAATCTGTCACTTTTGTTTCGGCCAATGAGTCATCAGGCTTAACACCCAAGAGACTTCCATCACTTTCAAACTTTGCTATATCACTTTATCATGTGTCAAATATCTAAATCAATTATCATGGTTATAATAGTTACACTTACTCTTGCATTGTGATTCATATATATATATGTATTTATTTATTTAAATATTTGTTACATATATATCTTTGATCATTTTTAGTAATGATGCATATTGATTGACATGCTGGGAAAGGAATTATGCAAGTCATTTGTTAATTGCATTATCTCTCTGAAAAGCTATAAAAACAATTATCTTCATCAAACAATACATCACTTTTTGTATTTCACATACATAAGAACTTACTTGCATATTGATACTTATAAGTGATATGTGTGTAATAATTAGCAAATGGCTTGTAAAAACTTATTTTTCATCTTTTCATATATATATATATATATATATATATATATGCCAATATTATTTAGATATTAATTATTGTAATGAGATGACACACAAATCAATACAGAATATTAAACCTACCTTACAACTTCACTACGAGTGTTTCACAATTTAATTGAATTACATGTGTGCTAACAGCATGATGAATAAAACCATAGTTTCGGAACAACAAGTATCATAAGACAATAAGTGTTTCTTCTAATTAAGTCAGCACAAGCTGACTTTATGTACTTTTTCCGTTTCCACTGCATCTGCCGCAACACCTTTTTTTGATCATTCATTTAGGCTTGGACATAAGGACTAGATAATATAACATGATAATATGTAGGCCTGGGAAATTTTTTGAGCTAATTTTTTTGTGACTTTGAGTCAAGGTCAAGGTCATGACCAGCACAGGAACAACTTCACTTGTGAGCGCTCTATTTTCTTACAAAATACAGCAATATTAAAGAGATACTTTTTGGTATAATAAATTATATAAATTACATTATTAAATGATCATAAATGTGTAAATAATTTGAAATTCATAGACAAAATAATTATATCAGTAACCATGGAAACACAAATTAACATTTAAAACTAATCTTGCAACCCCCTAAAATTATGATCATTTATTGCAATTTGTGCCTATGATGTCATCGTGAGGGATTTATTGCATGTGCAACTTGAGCTGCAATCACTTTCATTTTTCACAAAGCTAGTATTGGTCCGATTGTCATGATTTTTACACCAAAATGTCACATTTTTCATGTTCTTTCCAACATATATATGACCATTCTATAGTCTGTGTTTTCTAAGATGGAAAATCGTGACATCGCTTTTTTGGCTACATTGTTTGTTTACAAATTAGTTATGCAAGTAGGTAATTCCCCCACGATGACGTCATTCATTTTTTCCAGACTAATTTAATCATGTAATTTCAAGAATTCATTTTACTAGAAAGTATCTCTTTAAAGATATTGATCTGACATTACATACAGATAATGTCACATTTACTTCAAGAAGTGAGCGAGAATGGCATGTTTTTATCCAATAATCAATCTATGGTCAAAGATTTCCTTGTTTTGCAAATCCTGAGTGAGCCTGTTTCTTTTTTTTAAATCAGGAGTTTTTGTCATTTTTGTTAGTGTTTCCATCCCATGTGAACAGTTACATGATATGAGGGTCCAAACATAGACTGAGAAAACATTCAGAGATGGGCCATATTTGCACACTTCCCAATCCTAAAATTCCCCATGATATTTATAATGTTATTTATATCAGTCCCAACCTTTTCATTTAAAGGAACCCATATGGTTAAGACATGATTTTCAAGACGTGGCTTTCTAGCCGAGTTTATGGCAATTCATAGACAAAAAAAATTAGTAGTAACCATAGCAACACTAACCAACATTTAAATCTAATCTTGCACCCCCCCTAAAATATGATCATTTATTACAATTTGTGTCAATGACGTCATCATGGGGGATATATTGCATGTGCAACTCGATCTGCAAAGCCTGCAATCATTTTCAATTTTCACAAAACTTGTCATAACTTTACTAATATTGGTCCGATGGTCATGCTTTTTGCACCAAATGCCACATTTTTCATGTTGTTAGGTCCCAGTGGGACTTGTGCCACTCCCAATGGGCCAGCTCAAAAATGGCTGAAGTAGGTGGAAAATGTGGTGGATTTGCCTCATGGAGTTCCCTGGTAATGTTTGTTTACTAATTATCTATGGAAGTAGGTAATTCCCCCACGATGACGTCATTCATTTTTTTCCAGCACATGCTTTTGAAAGAGCTACTTTTCTCCAAAAAAACATGTTTCCCTTGTGCAGTCATATTAACAGAGCCCACAGATAAATTTGTGTTATAATTCTCCTTCATACTACAAAAGTGCATCAGAGAAGTGAAAGTTGCCCTTTAATATAACTTGGTGAATGTGATCAACCTATGAGGGGCTTGGATAAGTTTGATATTGGGCTATGTCACAGGAGCGGATTTCAAAATCAGCTATTTTTGATATTTTGCAAAACACTTCAAATAGTATTTATTCTGACTACATCTTACACATAATCCTTGTTCATAATTTGCAGAAAAAGATATGTAACTAGGTCACAGTGACCTACTTAAAGGCCATATAGGTCACAACTTCCAAAATATTGTGAATCTTGTCCTTTACAAATCAGAGAAATTTAGATCTTGATATTATGTAAACATTTATATGTATGTAAATATATGTATCCTGTACAGTATGTTCATGATTTGGAGAATAATTTATGTAACTAGATTACTTTGACCTCCATATAGCAAAAAAGAGATTGACATTTGTGAGTTGGATAGTGCTGGACCTTGTATGTATTAAATACTGTCCTGACTTCAGTTTTGTGCCACTTATTAACTATCTAGTTATGCTTATCATATCACAATGTTTTCTTCCTTTTACTTTCTTTTTCACAACTCCTTGACATTTGGAATCCTTTTCAAATATCTCCAAATAATAAATGCATATATCTAATCCAGCTTATGTTAGATTATTAATACTGTCTTTGTTATTATCATAAACAATTATGCTCGATATGATTGATTATGTTAAGCAAAGTTAAATGATGTACATAGATTGGCCAAAGCTGGCAATATTTGATGAGGAAAGTAATCCTATTATTATGAGACTGATGCTGCTCATAGTTATCGTTGTGCCTCCAGTGTGAGAGCATGGCTTATCATACCGCCTCAGTGTCTGCAGATAGGTTGCCCCACTGGCACTTTCCCCTGCCCCCAAACCCCTAGCCCAAAACTACATGGTCCTACTCTATGCTCAGAGGCTCGTGCCCAATGCCAACATGCACTTTATTTTCTGGTATAAGCATGATATGGTCTGTATCAGACACCTATACCCAAAGACATCGGCAAAATGGACTTGAAATCCACTGTTTCTAGAAACACTACGCACTGACCGTCATATTGAAGTTTCCCCAGTAAATAAACTCGACCTCCGGCGATTGACTGTTGCAGTTCTGATCCATGTCATCGTCTTTCCCAGTCATAATATCTATAATTGCAAATCCGTGTGAATTCTGTAGTGTTTTTTCTTCAGTTTTTTACCCGATTTCAAACATGACAACGTGAAATGACATTCAGAATAGTCCAAGTGATGACGTCATGGAAACACCAAGGGAGAAATTTCATATGACGTCATAAGAACCACAACTTGTGGAGTTTCCAGATTGTTGCTGTCACTCCCGTGAATAAACTGACCCACTTTCACGTCTTTGCGCAAACTCGTAAACAATGGCGAAATGATGCCGAGATGAAGAAATAACAAAGAAATATTTTCAAACAGGGCTGTCATCATATGTTTACTTAAAGGGAACATAATTGTTTGATTGTTAGTTGCCGGAACTCGAGTTCTTCAAGAGTCGTGAGTTAAATTGGGTGGGCAGTGCATGGTATTTCTAAAATCCAAAGATTTCTAGTCCATTTTGACGATGTCTTTGGGTATAATATGTTATTTATTCTTGTGACCCTATAGGTTTGCATATACCATATATTTGGTTACCTTTTTATTGACATTTATTTTTGCTTTAGAAGGGCAGCAAACATTCACAGTGACTTATATTGGTCAAATCTGGTTTGATACAGTACAGTGTGATAACCAAGTAATGAACACCAGATTCAGTCTTCAATATTAGTATATATATCCAGCAGGCAGCCAAATTTGAATGTGTGAAATATGCCTTTTTAGACAATTTGAAAATTGAGCAACTCTATTTATAGTCCATGCAATTGGCCTTTGAATCACATTCATAGGTCCAGTAAGAATATATGCAAAAATAAGCAATAACTGAAAACATCTCTTCTTAGGTATTAATGCTTTCATTTAGGAACATTTGAACATTACCACTATTGACATACCATAGAACTCTGCACTATAAACAAGTTAATATCATGCAATTGGCAACTTAACATTAGGCATTAGGAGTTACCCTTGTGAACAGGTTTTGATGTGCCAGATTATAATTTTATCTTACTTGTTAAATATATTGTACATTTGTTTCCTCCACAAAAAATGGAGCTTATTTAAAAAAATTCTTTTTATTGTCCTTAATATGACATATAGGATGGCCTGCTAGTGGCACATAAAAACATATCAAAATTTTGATTTTTTAATGAGTACAATTTTCTCTGATTAATTTATTTTTTATTTTGTGTTTGTAATATCAAAAATCTAGTAAAAAAACATCATATAAAATTGTTATGACAACTGCGACTGCGACTCATGAACAATGGTAGAGGAACACTTAGTAATGGCAGACATTGTGTTTTCTGATCAATCTTTGAAGTTCCACAAGATGGAATATGAGTAACATGCCTCCATTTTGGGCTGAAATATCTTTAAAATATCAAGTTGAGGAAGATGCTTATTATCAGAGTGAGTAAAAAAAAACTTTAGGGTTACAGGTTTTGACATCGAGTCTGTCAGACATCAGAAACAATTTTATTATTTCTAGGCCCTATCAGTTTCCTGTGTAGTGTTGTTCTCCATTCTTGAGTAATATTAGTAATTTGTCCATATTTCTGGTACATTGGCAGAGAGCGTGTTTTTTGTTTCTAAAAGTTATTTCCATCCTGGTTGTTGGTGTAAAAAATATAAATATATAAGTCCAACTATTTGCAAATAAATTTGAAAGGAATGAGCTTTAAAATAATTCAACAGCTTGTAAGATATTTAAGTGATAGTCCTTTAGTGGGTGAAATAAACATGATAAAATGAAAGAAGCAGGCTTGAAATAAAACCATTGATCTGCAGATGAAAGAGCACAAAGCACAACTCATAGTTGAAAACTTGGAAACAAGTTCAATTTGTGAATTTTCTGATTCAGTAAACTCAAGCATCTGAATGAGTGGTTATGATAGAAATGTGTCGCAAGTGTGGACGGATATAGCACTGTGGCTTGATGAATGGGACTCCATCATGGCGAGCAAACAGTGTTAATCACACGGAATGCCATTCTCTTCACATACATGACCAGAACGCTGATGGATCACATCAAATGATCGATCTGGTCACACAAGTGACCCAACAGATACAAACTTTCTTGCTTCAATAGATAATGATGTGCGAATGACCTTGTCTCTTTTCACTGGATGCAAACATGTATCTTTGCTTTCACCATGGGATGTCTCTTCCTGAGACAAGTGGAAACATTTACATCCCTACCGCAGCTTTCTTTGCTTTGTTAGAGTGGAAACATCCATATTCCTGTTGCCTTCCTGACTTGGCCAGCGGAAACATGATTTTTCTGTTGTTTTCCTTTGACCCAGATTGAATATTTGAATTTGTGTATTCATATGCTTGTTAGTTTTGTTGAAAAAGATACAAAATTGAACGCTGAAAATTATACATATTAATTGTGTCTTATTTTGTCAGTCATAATTAAAATGTACATTTATAAGAAACATTTAAAAGAGAACAAATCTTTCAGATTTTCACAATACCATATTATTATTAATATAAGATTTCCATCCAACATGTTTAATTGAATGTGGATTTCCTGCAATCTTTGACAGTCATCACTTAATTATTAAGATGCATTTGACTAAGAATTTCTTCAATGATAGATTTCCTCATAGTCTTAGAGAAAATAAGTGTTTAGAGTAGGGATGGTTGATATTGACAATATATCTGGTGGTTGTTGCTGCCTCAGGCCACTGATTCACCTGTCTGAACACCAACCACAGTCGTCATTTATCTGTCTGCGCAGGGCTTATCGCTCAGGTCTTCTAATGTGTAGACAGGGATTTTGTGCTCCACAAAGTTGTAGGCATGGACTGGTGTGAAAACTGTTTTTTTTTTGCATTTGCTGAGTGTAGTAAGGCAGAATGTAGTAGAGCTATACCACTGGGAAAATTAGATCACGCATGTGGAAGCTGTAGTCATTTTTTTATCATATCCAAGGTACAACAAAGGGCCTCTATGGCTAGTGGTTTCCCACATCAACTGACATTCTTCTACTTCCCAATATTTTCAGCCTTAGTGCTTTCTGTATGTTTTTGTGATTTTCTTAAAAGTTTATCTTTGAGTTAGTAAAAAGTAATTACTAACTCAATCCATATTTCCATGTGGTTTTCATACCTTTCAATGTAAGACAATTTGTCTTTTGTTTGATGGATTCTTCAAGTTGTCAACACAAACTTTAAAAAACCATTATGACCACAAAAGAGTGAATATAAAAAGAATTCCTTCTGTGCTAAATACAATCCCTGTAAGGTATTTTTGTATGCAACTCTCAGAGCAATAATAGATATATGTAATAATATAGCCTATATTATAACAAATTGCATATATTGCGATCAGAGAGGACGAGGGCTGGTGTGTATACATCAGAGATTTCTGTGTACATGTCATTTTGTGATGCATTCGATTCATATTCTCGCATAGCGAGTTTGGGATGGTGGTGCTCCGAAACATGCACATTTCCTTCTTTTTGCAGTTCGTAAATCCACGCGGAAATAAAGATAGCCTATGCCACATCAGATTTCCATTGTCAAATGCAGCTTCAGCAAAGGACATTTGGCAAGATTTACTGCCAGGCCATTTGATATTTGGGGGATTGAGAAATATAAATATCATTTTCAAAAAGGAAATTGCATACACATTTTAAAAAGAAAGACTTTCTTGTTTATCTAGATATGGCTTGGGTAAAGCATCACTTTGCTTCTGTAATTGTTGTGAATCTGGTTAGTGAATATACATGCAATTCTTATCAGAATCCTTCAATGATATGCCACCAATATATAGCAGCAGCATATTTATGTGGTGAAACCTAAATGGGCAGAAAGAGAAGGATTGGTCCTGAAATATTGTGACATCTTCACTACAAATATACTGAGCAGAAAACATGAAACAATTCAGAATTCTTCAGATTAAGGTAAAGACTGTGATGTATATTATAAGCAGATTTTACCCAGATTTTGTCCTAGAAGTTGAGCAAGTTGTTTAAGGAGTAAACATTTAATATCTTGGTAAGGATTTCAGTTACAGAAATAAATAAAACAGTTCTTAAATTCTGAGACGAACACTTTGATAAGTCATTGAACCATTCCCTCACAGCCTGATATCAAATCTGGACAGTCCATCCATCGTGGATAAGTGACTGCATATTAAGATGAATATGCAATGTTGCAATGATTGATGACAAAAAGACCTGCTCACAAAAGACAGAGCCACTTTGTTTCAAAAGCACACCACAGTTAGACAGGATACACATCTCATTCTGATATTATTCCTATTAAGGTATGATGCCTCTCTCATTATCAGATTATCATAGTGGAGTATCCTGCTTATAAAAGTGGGGGGGAGGGGGGGGGGGCATGGAGACAGTTGGTGGGGGGGGGCATGGAGACAGTTGGTGGGGGGGGGGGCATGGAGACAGTTGGTGGGGGGGGGGGGGGGCATGGAGACAGTTGTAGATGGTTGACATCACACACTTAGTTTCCAGATTACAGAAAGGGACAGGAAGAAGAGTAGGACAGAAAATTTGCCTTTAAATACTTAACATACTTGGAGATCAGTGTGAATAAAGAGTGTTACTTGTATCCTTCCTTTGACCAAATATCTATTTGGTTTTGCAATGACCAAAAAAAGGTCATACAGGGCCATTTCCTGATAATATTGTGACACGCACACAGGGTATCTTTGTCCAAATACACCAAAGGATGATCACATGTGACCTTATTTGGTCACAGGATCAAATGAATGTCTTGGCTCAAACTGATTATAAGCAGACATTGTTTCCTATGCATGTGGGACCAAATAATACCAAAGGATGATCAAGTGTGACCTTATTTGGTCAGATTAAGTTTGACCATATAGCTGTTTGGCTCTAACTGATTATAAGTAGACATTCTGGCCAATGTGCACAGCCATTTGGATGTTCTCTGGTGTCAGGGCAGTCGGCAGGAAGAGAATGCTAAGCACCAAGCCTAGTTTGAGTATTGTGCCGAATTCAACATTGTCATCAAATAAACACAAGAAATGCACAGGATGGGCTCATTTTAAACTATTAACTCTTTATGCAAATCGCACTCCAAGTGAATATTAATTGTTAAATTGAAGAAATAGAAGATCCGCAGCTCTGACAGAAAGATAAATTAGCAAGTGGTTATAATTATTAACATGGGAGACCCAAAGAACAGTTTCCCAGAAATGGAAAAGAAATACCGGTCTGTGACTAGAGACATTTGTCTATAAAAATCTTAAAAAGATTTTTTGAAAAGAAATAATGATGTGCTGTTGAAAATTATCTTATTCACATATATCTAATTAAATGTAGATTTTTCATAAAAAGTATCAATTTTTTTTGCAATGAAATTATTTTAATTATTTATTTTTTAAAACATATATTCTAGCATTTGTTGGTTTTTGTAATTAAAATTTGATAACAAAATAAAACTACTTTGATAATAATAGTACAGCCAGTGAAATACAGCACAGCTATATTTCTACTTTTGATAAATTTATTATTTTGATAGATTGAGATGACAGAGTACACAAAATGTTAAAGTCTTTGCCATGACTGATGTGGATGTTGAGCCCAATCCTACTGTCAAACTAATCACAATTAATATAATAGCAATTGTCAAAGACTAGAACTTTATGTTAGTAAGATGGGTTTGCAGGGTTGCAAGGGGCAGGCATATTTTCTGAGACTTTCAGGACAGCATCCTTTCTCTTGTCGGTCTAGTGCCATCAAGTTTCCGCAAGACTTAGCCCCTGTGCTGTCCTTCTTGGACCATAGTTTAGTATTGGTCCTTGGAGCTGAAGCTTCTGCACACAGTCAGATCAATATGCCATTCATCATATATAGTAGTACAGGTCTCACCTCATCTCCAAACACAATTTCTGAGTAAACATGCCATATTTGGTCTGCACTATTCAGTTTTTCAGAGTTTTTTCATCCATAGAATTATGTGTCAGAAAAATTTTCTTGTAAAAAAAGTACCGGTAAAAAAAACCCAACTTATATATCTGTAAAACTGCACGTGGGAAAAATGCCCCCAAAATGTTAGACCAGTACATGTAATGATTTGTTTCCAGTGATTTTGACACTTTAATGCTTTTAGGAGATTCCACTTACAATATGTGAGTCTGGGCATATATTGCAAGCATATTGGGTGTGGTACTGGATAATGCATTGGCAGTGAATTGCTTGGATTTTATCATTGATCCCTGGGTTTCAAGATGAACACTGGCAATTTTGCTATTTTGGCTATTAATAATAGTTCAATGATGTATCCATGCTCACATGTTCTTACATGAGTTTGCCACCCTAGTGTATGAAGGTAACACTTTAATTATTTGAGTTTGCCACCCTAGTGTGTGGAGGTAACACTTTAATTATTTGAGTTTGCCACCCTGGTGTGTGGAGGTAACACTTTAATTATTTGAGTTTGCCACCCTGGTGTGTGGAGGTTACACTTTATAATTATTTGAGTTTGCCACCCTGGTGTGTGGAGGTTACACTTTATAATTATTTGAGTTTGCCACCCTGGTGTGTGGAGGTAACACTTTGATTATTTGAGTTTGCCACTGAGGTACTACTTATATTATGCTGGGTCAGTGACAGCCACTTGCTAGTCTCTACTTCAGCTGGTCTTCTCTCTGTGTGGCTAATGGGCCAACTGATAGAGACATTGTAGCAGGAGAGGCAAGCCAGATCTGATTGCATTAGCAAATAAGGTAAAACCAAGCTGGTTGTGCGGGGAGAGAGCTGTACAGGAGTGTTTGAACACAACCAGGCCATGCACTTCCCCTCTCTGACAACACTGCTGCAAATCAAATCATTGCTCAACGTGGGGAAGAAGACATAAGAAACCTCTTGCTGTGACAAATGGCCTAAATTCTCACAGTGTTTGAACCAAGTCGAGGAGGATCACTGAGAGCTTTTCATGATTAAAATTTGAAGACTATCAATGACATTCTCTGGTTTACATGTAATTTGATTTGATTTTATATCAATATGATGAATATTACATTCACTGTAGAGTTACCGTTTAAATGAATATTAGATCAAATGGTTAAGAGAAGATTTGGATACAGCTGGTGAGGACACACAAAGTGACATAGTCGTGATGACTGTATCGTCAAGGGAGACATAAGAACACATCAGCCCATTAGTGACTTGTATTTATAAGCTCATGCTATCCTAACTTCACACAGATGTGGACCCTGTTCCCTTGCTAGCAGCATAGCAGCAATACTATCTTAAGTGACCATGGTGACTCAAACATTCACAGCCAATTATAAGGTTGCTTTGCACCATTTTAGTCACATTAAAGCTTACATCAAACCTCAATGGAGTGTTGATATTTTCCTAATGTTTTTACTCAATAAACCATTCACAGGCTAAAGTAAGCATAGAGGTTAGAAATATAAAGTACATCAGTTAAATGTTTCATGAGCCAAGTGTGTTTATTAACTGTTACCCTCATTCATTGATTTTTCTGTGACATGACTGTCCTGAGATGAGAAGGGAGTGATACTCGGCCATTTTTGCCTCCCAGATATTGCCCTTTCCAAGTTTAAGGACCAATTAAATGTTATCATGACAATACTAACAAGATGTGTCTGTGTATCTGTTTAATTCATGTATCGGTCTTTATATGTGTTATGCTTATGTTGCAGATAACTTCTTTACCAAAAAGAAGGAATTGGCAGTGGAGTTGGCCCATGTTGTGACCAAGCTGCATGATGATTGGTTGAGGGAGAAGTTGGAGAAGAGAAAGCACCAGCCTGATGAAGAGTACGATGAATATGGCACATACAGCTTCCGAGAGGGCAAGGTGGTCAGTGATGCGAGCGATGATGGGACAGACGAGGAGCCGTATGATGGCCCCAGACTAGATGAACTCAGCCTTGATGTATACAAGGATTCAGATCTCCCTCACAGAATGCCCCCAAAGCTGCTCAACTATGACAAGTAGGTGTCCCAAACCAGGCGCTCACATCATGGCTATCATCACAAGTCACTTTCCAAACATGACAAGTCAATGCTCTTCTATGACAAATCTTATTTCCATTGTCTCTGTCCCCTTTTGAAAGTCAATGCCCCTTTATGATAAGTCACTCTCCCATTATATCAAGTCACTTTCCCATTATGACACATCAATTTCCCATTGTGACAAGTCACTTTCAAAAGTCACTGTTCAACTTTGACAAGTCACTTTCCCAATATGTGCCAATGTCTGTTGAATGTTGCTTGAAAATATATAAAATTTGGTTAGGAATTTGGTGAGTGTGCCTAAAAATTATTATACATTCTGGATTTTTTGAGAACCTAGATTCACCTCAATGGCTTGTGGCAGCTGTGTTTGGATTTATTTTCTGAAGTATCCTCTATTTGCCATGTGTAAAATTCAGCCTGTAATATATTTAAATAACTGAACAATCATTTATCATCTATTTCAATTTGTGCATGTTGTCATAAACAACTTCTTTCATGGATAGAGATTAAGTTCAGATCTGCAGCAAAGCATTTGTAAGAAGCTGTACCTTCTCAACAGCTTTTGGCTGACCAAAATAATAATTCTCTATGATTCCTGCTTCATGTAAAGAAAAGTAAAAAGATTGGTCTGTATATAATGGAGACAATTCTTTGCTGCCATAATGTAGCTTACAGCTGTAGGGGAGAAGGTGATAATTGTTTCATGTGAAAATAACTTGAACAGCATATTTTCTCCCTTTGAAATATTATAGCATTGGATAATGATGGATCTCAATATCTGTGTATTCTTTTCACAATTTTGAACCCAGAACAAACATGGGAACTGAATTATTATTTTGGTCAGCCTTTCTACATACAAGCAATGTGCTGTGACAGGAAGTGCAATTTATTTGTTATGTGGTCTCATTTCCTCAACATATATTAATAGAACGACGTGACTAGTGAGATTTTAAAAGAGTTTGCGTCGGTTATTGATATTAGTATGTTTCTTCTTTATATATATAAGTACGTCCAAAAAACAGAGCACTCTGCACCACACTCTTTTATTGTGCATTAAGAACAGCACTCTGATGTACAGATAGTGATAATAATAGCAATGCATCAAATGGGAAAAGAAAGATATTGCACCCAGTCTATCTGGCCAAGAATGGATGCAAATTGGAGAGGCTGTATTGCAATTGACCTGGCTATTTTCCAGATGGAGATGTTCTGAAAAAAAAGCCATGATTGCAAGAGCCTTTCTGCTACAATGTACAGCTTTATCTGTTTTAGTTTGGATATAATGTTTCCATACATCATTAAACCATTATGTAACCATTTGAGACAAGAAAAGTAATCTTACATGAAAAGAGACGATTAATCCAATTTAACAAAATCTAACCCTATTTGTTTGCATTAAATTTACATGATCTAATTACTCATAGCCAGCGAAACGGATACTGCACAGGTGACATGAATGAAGGCTGGCAGGTTTGTAGCCTGTGGATTATATATGCATGCGAGTGATGCAAATCGTTTAAAGAGTATGGATATGGATGGGTGCCAGAATGGCTGCAGAACACGCTAAGCTTGTCAATGTGACGACAGCCAACTAATCATGCTAATATGGCCTAATGTGGATGGACATCCTCCTGCTGGCTGAATATTTAGACAGATATAGAACCTAACATGGATGGACAGCCTTGTCCTGGTCAAATATAGATTGACAGCTTATTATAGAGTGAGAGTCTACTGTTTGCTTATCAAAGAATAGGTTTATTCTGAAAGATAAATATAGACATTTGTCATACTCCAGATATTACTAGAAACCAGATGATAGCAATTTTGATGAAAATATGGTATACATGTCTGACCAAGTCGGATGGCTGACATTTGGATAGATGAAGAGTTTACAAATAGTTAGAAGTGTGGGCTGCGATACAAGCATACATAGTCTATATGAGTGAGTAGATGGCTGGTATCCAAGTAGACATAGTCTATATGAGTGAGGAGATGGCTGGTATCCAAGTAGACATAGTCTATATGAGTGAGGAGATGGCTGGTATCCAAGTAAACATAGTCTATATGATTGAGGAGATGGCTGGTATCCAAGTAGACATAGTCTATATGAGTGAGGAGATGGCTGGTATCCAAGTAGACATAGTCTATATGAGTGAGTAGATGGCTGGTATCCAAGTAGACATAGTCTATATGAGTGAGGAGATGGCTGGTATCCAAGTAGACATAGTCTATATGAGTGAGGAGATGGCTGGTATCCAAGTAGACATAGTCTATATGAGTGAGGAGATGGCTGGTATCCAAGCATACATAGTCTATATGAGTGAGTAGATGGCTGGTATCCAAGTAGACATAGTCTATATGAGTGAGTAGATGGCTGGTATCCAAGTAGACATAGTCTATATGAGTGAGGAGATGGCTGGTATCCAAGCATACATAGTCTATATGAGTGAGGAGATAGCTGGTATCCAAGCATACATAGTCTATATGAGTGAGGAGATAGCTGGTATCCAAGCATACATAGTCTATATGAGTGAGGAGATTGCTGGTATCCAAGCATACATAGTCTATATGAGTGAGGAGATAGCTGGTATCCAAGTAGACATAGTCTATATGAGTGAGGAGATGGCTGGTATCCAAGTAGACATAGTCTATATGAGTGAGGAGATGGCTGGTATCCAAGTAGACATAGTCTATATGAGTGAGGAGATGGCTGGTATCCAAGTAGACATAGTTTATATGAGTGAGGAGATGGCTGGTATCCAAGTAGACATAGTCTATATGAGTGAGGAGATGGCTGGTATCCAAGAAGACATAGTCTATATGAGTGAGGAGATGGCTGGTATCCAAGTAGACATAGTCTACACGGAGAGGGAATTGGGTTGGAATACAAGCAGACATAGTCTACATGGAAAGGAAATTGGGTTGGAATACAAGCAGACATAGTCTACATGGAGAGGAAATTGGGTTGCAATAAAAATAGACATAGTCTACATGGAGAGGGAATTGGGTTGGAATACAAGCAGACATAGTCTACATGGAGAGGGAATTGGGTTGGAATACAAGCAGACATAGTCTACCCAGAGAGGGAATTAGGTTGGAATACAAGAAGACATAGTCTATATGGAGAGGGAATTGGGTTGGAATACAAGCAGACATAGTCTACATGGAAAGGAAATTGGGTTGGTATACAAGTAGACATAGTCTACACAGAGAGGGAATTGGGTTGGAATAAAAATAGACATATTCTACAGGGAGAGGGATTTGGGTTGGAATACAAGCAGACATAGTCTACATGGAGAGGGAATTGGGTTGGAATACAAGCAGACATAGTCTACACGGAGAGGGAATTGGGTTGGAATACAAGCAGACATAGTCTACATGGAAAAGGAATTGGGTTGGAATACAAGCAGACATAGTCTACATGGAGAGGGAATTGGGTTGGAATACAAGCAGACATAGTCTACATGGAGAGGGAATTGGATTGGAATACAAGCAGACATAGTCTACATGGAGAGGGAATTGGGTTGGAATACAAGCAGACATAGTCTACATGGAGAGGGAATTGGGTCTACATGGAATAAGGAGTGGACCGATATATAGGCACACATAGAGTCTATGTAGAATGATGAGGATATTGATGTATATAAGCAGATGAGATGGAGTAGGAATTGGTGTGGGATGCAGGTTGAAATTTGGCAGATAGTCCCCCTTCAGCTTACAATAACAAATGGCAAATATGGTCCTCTGGTAAAAACCATCTATCATACAACATACTGATGAATCCAGCTTTAATATAGATACCATGCACAAAGGTGACCACAAGGGGGAAGCAATATTGATCAATCTGATCAATATAATGTGAATGGAGATCTGGCTTATTTTTTATACTTGATCGCCCTCTCTCATGACAAAGCTATTCACCCTAAAGTTGAGTATTACTCTAGTATTTATGACAAATAATTTGGGTAGGATGCATATTAAGCCATATAACTTCCTCTGTTTTGACAGGTGTGCATGTAGAGCATATTTATATATATATATATATATATATATATATATATATATATATATATATATATATATATATATATATATATATATATATATATATATATATATATATATATATATATATATATATATATATATATATATATATATTGGTCAGAAACCAAGATGTGGGTTCAATACTTGAGAATAAGAAATATGTCACGAGAGGTATGGTTACATTGATATCTCAGCTATATTGATGGTATTACAGTCACAGAAGGCACTGGGTCAACACCTCAAGGGTATCTGTCTTGTTTAGTCACTGCATCGGATTATTCTCTGCAAATAAGTTAAATCACCACACATGTCAATAACAATGTAATGCTGTAATATTCCAGCTGGGAAGCAATCCGTTTTTATTCCAATAGGGTCAAATATCACTGCTGCCATGGTAACCAGAATGCTAATGCTGGATTATTGGGTGTATTTGTGTTTGTGTGTGTGGGTGTGTGTATTGAATAATTTTGAGGGCATAAAGTTGAGTGGTTAGCTAAGCATTAGGAACTCTGAGGTGCAGATGGTTGATTTATTTGCAAAACCCCAGCCAGATTGGCCAATTTCAATTATGACTGGATCACCTGTCAAATTTGTATCCGTGGTCAGTGGATGAATGCCATGGCAGTGGTGTTTGGCACAGACGTGAGGTCAGGCCGTCTAGCTGGGGTGAGGCACCCTGAGCCTAACACAGCGACGTCGGTGATTGTCATGTCAAAGCAAACCCATTTGCCCAATACAGATCGCAGGGTTTGTATCATATAGAGCCCGTTTGTCACTCAAAAAGGGTTACAAGCAACTCTTATCAAGTATGCATCTATCTTAATAAGAGAGGTGCTTCTCTCCAAGCAGCACAAAAACTACCTCGTTTGTCAATCAGACACAGGGCACTTTTTATAGTTCCCAGTCTGTTTGTTTGAATGGGAAATGGTTAAGAGAAACATGCAACATTTGAAGACATGCATTGAAGACGAGTAGAGTAATGAGTAAGGAGTTCTGTCAAGTAATATAATTTATTTCCAAAATTAAATATTGATTCCCATGTGCCAAATGATTTTGCTGCATTTAATGGGTGTGATTTTTTAAAAAGATAATCTCAAAAACTTATTATAAAAAGGATTACCATGTAAGAATCTATTTCATTCTGCCTGTTATTGTTGAGGGAATAATTTTGAGATTTGCTTTCAATTTCGCAAGAAATAATGAAATTCTGCTGAGACAGAGGAGGAGAAATGAATAGAAAAGATGTTATGAGCTGAAAGTTTTGGGCCCCATGGGGACAGTTCCTGCTGAAATAGAACACACAAAGTCCTAGCAAATCACATCTGCTTTGGCAGCTCATAGGAATTATGGGATATTGAGCATGGCATTGAGATTGAGGTAAATGGCGCATTGTCATAACCAAAATGGGATATCAGAGATTGGGGTAATGTCACATGTAATTAATGAATAACGCTACTGCATAGAATTGTGCCATAATGGTGGGTGGTCCCAATGCAATGGGCACAATGATAAAAAGAAATGGGAGAAATGGCCAAAATGTAGAAATGGATGGGATTGATATATTAATTAAATCTTAATTAAATATTTTACATGGGTCTATTTGTTGAGCGGAGCCACTTTTCAAATCCACACTTTTCAAATCCACACTTTCAAGCCAAAAAATCCTTAAGATGTCAACACTGCTGTCACATCAATCAACCAGAAACACTAATGTTGAAGATGGCAACGTTAAGCTTGGTGTAATAGGGTGGTAATTGGTCAAACCAGGCAAGTATTGGCAAGTGTGAGTTGCCCTCACAACAACAACAAGGGCAGAACCACACATTACCTCCAGCTGACGACACTGCTTTCTTACAGCCTATGGAGAAAAAAATCAATTGGAATTTTGAGGAAGGTGCTGTGCCTGTGATGTGGCTGATGGTTTGTTCAATTCCCTGACTTTGACAAGTTGATAAGAGATCATTAGAGAAAGCACAATAGGTCATAGAAGGGTTTATTTTCCACGGTGCTTCAAGGCTAGCAGCCTGTGTGCCAATGTCCAGTAGGCCTGTCTGGGAAGCTTGCCCTTTGTCTGCCAATCTCATGAACCTTTAGATGACCACTTTTATAAAGTAATGGTTTGGCATTTATGTATTCAGTGATACGCTTGAAGAAAGAGAAAAAGAAGCTGGTGCTGTCACATCTACCGGCAAGCAGCAACAGGCTCTGTAAGATTAACCAAAGACGTGGCTATTAGCAAAACCCATCCACGAAAGCCTCATCCAAAATTTACAGACCTGACCATAAAGAAATTGAATGAATAACTTTGTAGGAAGGCTAAGTGAATGAGTTTCATTGGAGACAGGAAACTCAGTAGAGTAATGATTAAATAGATGGACATAAAGCACAAGATCCCCCTGTCTAATGTCACATGTGACAGTTTGGAGCTGGGATGTAACTTCCCACATCTGCGGGCCAACAACCAAGCCGATCTCATCAAAGCAGAGAATATTAAATGAAATGTAAGCTTCACTTGGATATTGTGTGACAAATGAAATGTAGAGAAGGGATATTCTTGACAACTCTATTATTTTAAAGATTCCATATTTATTGTTTTTGGGCCAGCCACTTAATAACAGTAGCTGTAAGTGGATATCCAATATGACCAAGTCAAAAATAATGGAATATTGCATCAAAATATAAAACTTGGTTTTATCTATCTCTTCATTGTTTGGCTATGTGACATCACATGATTTAATACTCCCAAGTCTGGTAACATAAACAATCTTGAAATGTTAAATATCTGTACAATTATTATTAAAAGATTTTCAAATTGAATAATTTTTTGGAAAAAAATCTTCCATGCCATTATTTTAATGAGGTGAGAGATATAATGATCGGTGTCAAGTGCAATAGCTGTATGGTCACTCTTAATAAAACCTTACTCTGCCTTTGTATTTTCATATTTTTTTCCCAAAGTGAATTGGAAATGAAAAAGTTTTATATTATGTATAGATGGGCTGAAATATTTGTCCCAATCATAGAGAGAAAAAATAATTTTACTCGTGTTTTAATAAAAGAAGGACATTTGTATAAATTTTACTGAGGCAGAATGGAAAGTTAAAAAAGGATATTCCCATACAACAGAATGTTTTTCATTAATTGAAAGTCATCTACATAATGTGAACAATTAATAACATTTCCAAATTAGAATATTATATCAATTACTTGTGTAATTATCTCATCAACTGTCAATTAGGATTTCAGTTGATTACATGTTCCGATGTACATCTACTATGGTAAAGCTACATACACTGTTAGATATGGAGACAAATGCATAGAGCTGTCTGGAACCAAAATGCAAAATGTTGTTCAAACAGATATGGTATGGTTTATAACCCACCCCCACTAACCTACATGACTCACTGGTAAGATCTCTGTCTGCATGGTTGAACGACATAGAATAATAATACTAATAAGATAACAGAAAATTACTCCAAGGATGACATGCATAGAATAGCCTAGTGGGATGACATAGAGGAGTACCAGGTCTAATCACTATCAATAATTGAGGCCCCCACTGCAGGGAGCATTAGACTTGTAGATTTCAAATTATCATAACTCCTTTAATAAAAATGGCAAGAGCTAAATCTTAGACTCTGAAGTATTGTAAAATTTGCCAATTTTCATATAAAACCATAAAACAGGCATGTCAAGCATGTCAAGCCCTCATCATAAACTGTCCAACTGTACCAACTTTAAAGAATTTTCATCAATTGAACACTGAATAACGACCAAACAAAGACAAAAATGACTAAATATTACTTCTCTGCTTCTACTCGTAGGTAGACATAATTACTGGGGTAAGACCACCACTTAAATTACAAAGAATAGTACTACTAGGAAACACAGAATAGTACTACTGGGATGACATAGAATAGTTCTACTGGGATGACATAGAATAGTTCTACTGGGATGATATAGAATAGTACTCCTGGATGACACAGGATAGTACCACTGGGATGATACAGAACAGTACTACTGGGATGACATAGAATAGTTCTACTGGGATGGCATAGAATAGTTCTACTGGGATGATATAGAATAGTACTCCTGGATGACACAGGATAGTACCACTGGGATGATACAGAACAGTTCTACTGGGATGGCATAGAATAGTACTACTAGGATGATACAGAATAACGCTAATAAGATGACCTTGAATAATATTGACAGTGCTACCTTAGTTGTAAACCTATTATAAGCCTCATTAGATGTGACACAATGTTCATGCCACCCATTTTTTTGCCCATCACAGGTTTTTATGGATAAAACAGAGCTGCCCATAAACTTCAGTTCATATATCATGTTTCTGCAAATGAAACTCAGTTATGGTATAATTTTATCAGTCTATATGCTAATTACAAACCAAATCAGCAGGAGCATAATTATTAATACCTTTAATTATATATTGGAGTGTGAAGGAAAGCAATATACATACCATACTACTGCCACACTGCTCATTGTAATAATACATCTTTTTGATTGATCAGTTGGCCATGCCACTTGTGTCTCATGATCACTCAATGCATATATGTTTTAATGAATGGTTTCAAAATAGGTCAATCTCATTGTGTTCCCCAAAAGCTTATTTAAACTGGCATTGATTGGATCACACCATGCCATGCCATATCGAATTATATGGAGCTGTAGGGTGATGCTATGATGATGAAAATAGAGCAGTTTTATAATTTTTGAAATGTTTCTTATTTTTATAGTATGACAGAGACATTAAAGTGAAGCTGATTTGAAAAACAAAACATGTTAACAAGTTGATTTATTCCACTGAGTTTTCTAACTCTGATGAAACTTATAAATTCACATTTCTTTATGGTCAATCCTGTAGCTTGATAAACCTTGTTGACTTTGATGATAATTAATGATCAATAATTTAGAATCTTTGAGTATCACTGTACTTTAAGGGAAATCTTTAGAACTTTCTGTTATGTTAAGAAAACAATCAAATATATATGGTATATATATGTTGATTGAAAGGCGGGGGGGGGGGGGGGGGGGTACTTTGATTCATTATATGCTCCAAGTCTGTTATGTTCCATGCAAAAGATAAGTCTGATATTGAAATTGGGAAATGACATTATTTCTATTGAGATAGTTTGCACTCTCTCAATATATTTGTGTGGATCTCCTGACTGAGAATATTTTATTTTTTTATGATAATTATGGTAAAAGAATAGTATTTCATTAAAAATATAGATCTATGTAACAAACATTCTTGTGATGAAAGTAAAACATTTTGTAGAAATATTGCAAATAAGCAAAGAAATAATTTGATATAACCTTTGGGGCAAAGAGAAATGCCAAATAAAGAGTTATTGAATTTCTTATTGAGAATATTATCCATAATAATGAAATATGATTAGTCCTAATAAGAAAAAGTAAAAAAAATAATAATGAGGACAGAAAAAAACACAAATAAACCATCATGCCAAATGATGGAATAATTTTGGAAAATTAGTCATTTGAAACAAAGTGCATTCCTGCAATTAAAGCTTAAATCAATGAAAAAATCACAGATAACAAACAAATGGCACACAATTCACAAAGATGACAATAAAATATTATTTAAACATTGAACACGGTGAAGCAAAATGTAATTGAATCCAATATATGAAATAATTAATCAATTAAAATTTGCCAGGATGTCACATTTAACATCTTTGAAAAGTTTGTTTTAGATAAAAGGAGACCTACATCCATGTAATTGATTTTAAGAAAAGTGAAAAGAAAATATCCAAAGATTATTATGCAGTCTACATTCCATATTTTAAATTATGGATTTAAAAGAAAGAAATGCATCTGATTGACTCTTTATAATATGGCAATGTGTGGATGAAATAAATCATTTTACAGTTCAGTAGAAAGCACTGATGATGTCTTTAATGGCTGCTCTGTGTATCAACGGGATTACCTCTAATTACAAAGAGTGCAGATTGATAGAAAAGACATTACAATGGTCAGATGTAGGGCATAGCTCGAGGGTTAGGGAGAGGTGATTATCTCCCATGGCAGCTGCAGGGAGAAATCATTTTCCAGTGTGCTAATTCAAGCACTTATGATGTGAGCAACCTCCCTCCAGTGATGTGTCATAGTAATTCGCCCGCTTTACCTAATTTACAAAATAATTGGACTAGAATTGATTTTTGGTATGGTTGTGTTATTTTTTTGACAGAGATTTTGGGCAGATGATCATGGATGGGTACAGTGCTGTGAAGATTGGTGACGACCTCGACCGTAACTCAGAGGAAATTGTGGACACAGTACGCTGGACTGCCAAACTGGACAAGGCCTTCAACCACAATAGAGTTGCAGACCCTACCATTAGGTCAGTATAATGCTTGATAAATGAACCACATTGCAAAATGATTTCTAACGTACATTGTCCTGTTATACTGACCTGTTATATATATATATATATATATATATATATATATATATATATATATATATACCGTATCCACTCGGGTTAGCGCCCATGGGCGGCTAATTGGGGACAAAGTAAAAGAGGGGGGTGGGCGTTTACCCAAGCATGGGCGTTTATAAAGGTCGAGAACAGAACAAAACCATCCATTATTGCGCAATATATTAACAATCGTTTTCGCGCTAAAAACAAGAGCCTCTTCCCGTCACTTCCGCCTTTCAAAATTGCGACCACGTGTTGCGTTGAGTCATGTCTTCCTTGTTGACAGAAATGCTTATATATTATTTGTATCGAATTGGGCCCTCATATCATCATAATAACACAGATTTTTGACTCGATATTTTACGCATCGTAAGTTTTTTAATCTTTCAAATGTAAATACGACGACTGAGGGATCCTTCATTGCGCAATATATTAATATTTCAATGGGAATCAACACGTGGTGACAGCACTCCAATCGTTTTCGCGCCAAAAATAAGAGCTTCTCCCCGTCACTTCCGGTTTTCAAAATGACGAACTCGTGTTGCGTATGCATATTTAAGCATTGTTAAAATCACATTTTCTCCGATTTGAGCATGATATACACTTATTAATAGGAGGCGGACTACTGTTGACACGTCGTAGAATATTTCTGTGTGTATTCTAAGCCGAAGATATTAAATATATCGCCGTTTGGGGAGCTTGCACCCGGACCGATAAAGACAGTCAATTATTCTATTTCGGTTCAGTAATATCGATATGTATCGAATATTGATAAATCATCGATACGTATCGTATCGTATCGATGAAATCCAACGATATGATGCCCTAGATATGAAAGTTCAATTTGACATGTTGGCCGCTCCACTTTTGTCTCGTGGGCACCCAGACGCTAAGGTAAAGGACGTCACGTACATCGTATTACGGACATCCAGGGAAGGTGGGCGTTTAATGATTTCTTCCTAAAAAGGGGGGTGGGCGTTAAGCCAAGCATGGGCGCTAACCCGAGTGGATACGGTATATATATATATATATATTAATATGTATGTAACCATAGTTACTTTGTCTTACACTTCAGTGCCAAGTCCTTATTAATAAAGGAAAATGATGTTGAGAAAATAAACTGAGAAAAAACAAATAAGGCTACTCACCACTAAGTGGTTTTGATGGCAGCTGAAAGCAGACATACATGAAATCTGTACAGATGATGGTATCCCCTGGTCTGACTAGGAGACATGCAGAGAAAACTTTAAGACCATGGGAGTCAAAACACTTGAGTGTCTTCATGACATGGCTACTTTTTAAAATTCAATCACATTACTCATAGATTCTCTTGCATTAAAAAAAAACAGAAAAGAGAAGTTTAATACATATCATTTAGAAAGTACTATCATAATATTGCATGCATCAGTGTGCTCTCTGAGAAGAGGTTAATTGCAATTGTTTATGTTTATTAATATATAATAATCCTATTAATCATCTCATTTCTTGTAAGAATTTTTGAATGATTTATGGACAGATTGGCTGGAATGACAAAGAAGGACCATTCACCCTGCCCCAGACATTAGTACATGTATATGTATATATACAAATGAGGAGATGGCATGAGCTGAAAGAGGTTGATGTGTGGAGTGGTCCGGGATTGAGGCCAGACAGGAGATAGCTTCACTTGTTGATTAAGCTGGGAATGTTGAATATATCAACAATATATATCAACACAGTTCATATTATATTCTATATTATCATGTCTCAAAGGGTAGAATCATAATTGCTAATGATATTTGGACCTGTTACTTTCACAGCAAAAAAATATTAATAAGTAAGCGCCAATTTTACTTTGGAGTCACGTTTATGATAGTACAGTCCACCCTCACTTTCTGACACTTCATTAATCAGACATTTCACCTTCCGACCATATTTTATTGGCGACCAACTGTTTTTCTCTATATTTGTACTCAACTATCTGACAATTTCAGTTTCAGACACCGACAATCCTTTTTGAACACAAAACTGCATAATCTATTGTTTTTGGGTTCATATATCCGACATTAAAGAAAGTCAAACATTTGCTAATTGTTCAGAAATACTGATTTGCAAGCTGATTGTCATCAACACAACAATTAACTCTCAACTGCAGACAGGTGACAGACCCACAATACAGGTGTTAATTGCATTTGGCCCAACAAGAGCTAGTCTAATCTCTTCCCTCACAGGGCTGTCATAACAAGCTGGCAAGTGTTAAAAAGCTAAGGGATTAAATCAACCATCCCATTCATTAGAACCAAAGTGTCATAGGGATGAGTTCTTTTCATTGTAAGATTAACTCTTGTCACCAGTAGGATTCAATTAGGCACTTCACAGACCAGCTCTTGTGACATGCAGAACAATACAGTTTCAGAATACCGACAATCCCATTAATCCGACATAATTTTGTGCGACCGAGAGTGTCAGATAAATGAAGGTGGACTGTATAAGATGTGTATTTACATTGGCAGTTAAAACCAAGAGAAAATAATAAACTGTGCAGATTAAAGACAAAATTGACATCAATTGGTGCTCAGAGAATGTCCTGAAAATGCCCCTTAAAATATGCCTCCCACGGGAAGGCTCCCTCTTCTTCAGGCTGTGCCTCGCAACTGTCTTATGGCTGATTTGCATGCTCTCAAACTAACAGTAAAACATCCCCATATTCAAACACTAGAAATGGGATGCATGGTAATGACAGACTTCTTGCAGGGCTAACTAGGACAAAGTGGGTGGACCTTGATCGCAGTTTGTTTTGTGTGCCGTGGTGACCAGTGGTATGCAAGGGGGAGCAACCTTGGTGATTTGGTTACAGTTTTGCTCTGAGCATCCTTCAATAGAGATTACAGTCTTCAAAGTGCATTATGATTAAGACATTCTGCTTCACTTCCCGGTCTTTATCAGGATCAAAACATCGTTTGGAGCTTGAATTAACCCCAGAGTAGATTAGCTCAGCAGCTGACTTCCGACTGCGTACTGATTGGTTGGAATGGTAGCCATCAGATTGCTTGTTTCTGCATGGTACATTTTGTATGGATTTTTGGCTTTTACAAAATGTCTGATAGGCCGTAACAAGGCTGAGACGTGCATGCATTGACAATTGAGACAGTCATCCTACACCAGGCTAGCGTTGGGGAGTGATAGACTAAAGGCCATTGGTAATAAAGTCTATTTGTAGAGTGTGATAGGATGGAGATTTACCCTCTTGTAGATCTGATAGTCATACTATTAATCCCCTCATTCTGCCGGGTGCCAGCACACTGGCAGACTTAACAGTCTGTGGGGCACCGTTATGGTGGATATACCCTGTATGCTGTTGTCTCAGGAACAAGTGCTTCATATCATATAACCAACTGCTGAGTGAATTCATTCAAAGGCCCAGTTACACATTGTGAACATTGTAACCTTGTCGAGTAAGTGAATAACCTCAGCAAGGAGATGAAAGTCCCGATTAAAGTGGACAATTTAGTTGACTGATTTGAAAGGTCTTGTGATGAAATGAATAGTCCTGTAATGAATAGTGTTGGAGAGAGAGAGGAGAGACAAGTTGACCCACCCGAGACCCATACTGGCCACATTGGCGGCAAAACAATCAAACCGAATACCACACCATCTCGTAATGAATGTTGTCCTTGCAAATCACTTCATCTAATTCATTAATTCATGTGAAACTGTCAATAATCCAAAGGCACTGTACATGAAAGACAGATAGAATTGGTTTGGGCGGTATATGTTGTGCTTGTGTCAAACAAATTTTGGAAGGGTTCCATAAAATGGATTAAGGTTTATCCCACTGCCTGTAGAACTCAAAATGAGCTGGATTCAGAAGCTCATAACTTACGGCTCTGGCACAATCCTAACTGGCTAAAAGGTGTGAAGATTTGTATAGGCTGCAGGAGCAAGTGGTTTCAAGTGAGGCTGCAGTAGGGTGATTATGTGAATCTTGGCGAATAATGATGGATTTTGTGAGGTGCTGAAGGGCATCCTATAAAAGTGGAGAAAATCACAATGTGTAAATTTATGTTATGGAAAGCATTGTCAGTGTTAGGAACATCTCAATTCAAACCCTGAATATTTAGGGCCAATATCAATATATACTCATGATGTCTGAAAAATACTTCACTGTAAGGATGCTCAGCCTCCGAGAGAATGCAGAAGGGATCTTGCATTGCTCAGATCTTATTACAGGCCCCCTAAAGGAGACAGAGGGAATGACTCATTGCTCGGATCTCATGGCATCCCCCTGGAGTAGACAGAAAGAATGACTCATTGCTCGGATCTCATGGCAGGCCCCCTAGAGTAGACAGAATGTCTCATTGCTCGGATCTCATGGCAGGCCCCCTAGAGTAGACAGAGGGAATGACTCATTGCTCGGATCTCATGGCATCCCCCTGGAGTAGACAGAGGGAATGTCTCATTGCTCGGGTCTCATGGCAGGCCCCCTAGAGTAGACAGAATGTCTCATTGCTCGGATCTCATGGCACCCCCTGGAGTAGACAGAGGGGATGACTCATTGCTCAGATCTCATGGCTGGCCTCGTAGAGTACACAGAGAGAATGTCTCATTGCTCAGATCTCATGGCAGGCCCTGTAGAGTAGACAGAGGGAATGACTCATTGCTCGGATCTCATGGCAGGCCCCCTAGAGTAGACAGAGGGAATGAATCAATGCTCGGATCTCATGGCAGGCCCCTAGAGTAGACAGAGAGAATGTCTCATTGCTCGGGTCTCATGGCAGGCCCCCTAGAGTAGACAGAGGGAATGACTTATTGCTCGGATCTCATGGCAGGCCCTGTAGAGTAGACAGAGGGAATGACTCATTGCTCGGATCTCATGGCAGGCCCTGTAGAGTAGACAGAGGGAATGACTCATGGCTCGGATTTCATGGCAGGCCCCCTAGAGTAGACAGAGGGAATGTCTCATTGCTCGGATCTCATGGCAGGCCCCCTAGAGTAGACAGAGGGAATGACTCCTTGCTCGGATCTCATGGCAGGCCCTGTAGAGTAGACAGAGGGAATGACTCATTGCTCGGATCTCATGGCAGGCCCTGTAGAGTAGACAGAGGGAATGACTCATGGCTCGGATTTCATGGCATGCCCCCTATAGGGGACAGAAGGGATGTCTCAATGCTCAGACATTGTGGTAGGCATTGTCAGTGTTAGGACATTGTGGTAAGCATTGTCAGTGTTAGGAACATCTCAATCCAAACCCTGAATATTTAGGGCCAATATCAATATATACTCATGATGTCTGAAAAATACTTCACTGTAAGGATGCTCAGCCTCCGAGAGTAGACAGAGGGAATGACTCATTGCTCGGATCTCATGGCAGGCCCTGTAGAGTAGACAGAGGGAATGACTCATTGCTCGGATCTCATGGCAGGCCCTGTAGAGTAGACAGAGGGAATGACTCATGGCTCGGATTTCATGGCAGGCCCCCTAGAGTAGACAGAGGGAATGTCTCATTGCTCGGATCTCATGGCAGGCCCCCTAGAGTAGACAGAGGGAATGACTCATTGCTCGGATCTCATGGCAGGCCCTGTAGAGTAGACAGAGGGAATGACTCATGGCTCGGATTTCATGGCATGCCCCCTATAGGGGACAGAAGGGATGTCTCAATGCTCAGACATTGTGGTAGGGCCTCCTAGAGGAGACAAAAGGGATGTTACAATGCTTGTACCTTATGGTAGGGCCTCCTAGAGGAGAGAAAAGGGAAGTTGCAGTGCTTGTACCTTACGGTAGGGCCTCCTAGAGGAGAGAGAAGGGAAGATGCAATGCTTGTACCTTACGGTAGGGCCTCCTAGAGGAGAGAGAAGGGAAGTTGCAATGCTTGTACCTTACGGTAGGGCCTCCTAGAGGAGAGAGAAGGGACGTTGCAATGCTTGTACCTTACGGTAGGGCCTCCTAGAGGAGAGAGAAGGGAAGTTGCAATGCTTGTACCTTACGGTAGGGCCTCCTAGAGGAGAGAGAAGGGAAAATACAATGCTTGTACCTTACAGTAGGGCCTCCTAGAGGAGAGAGAAGGGACGTTGCAATGCTTGTACCTTACGGTAGGGCCTCCTAGAGGAGAGAGAAGGGAAGATGCAATGCTTGTACCTTACGGTAGGGCCTCCTAGAGGAGAGAGAAGGGAAGTTGCAATGCTTGTACCTTACGGTAGGGCCTCCTAGAGGAGACAAAAGGGAAGATGCAATGATCAGACCCCCTAGACCCTCCTAGAGAAAGGAGAAAAGATGTTGCAATGATTGTATATTGTGTTAGGATCTCTGAAAGAGGCAACAGTGAAATAGTTACACAATCTGCAGCTTTAACTCTAGGAAATCAAGGATTTTTCAATGAGAAAAATATTGTCAACCATTTGCCTTTTGGAATTTAAAGGAAAAAATCCTATTGACTATTTTGCAAGAAATATAATGATATGGAAAAAAGCAAAAATAAACCCATATATCTGGATAATTTTTATGAACAAAGAACATTTCTATGACATAATTCGTATGATGGATTGAGAAGGACATGTACATGTATGTCTGTGTTTGTGCCTGTTTGAATCATATTACAGTGTGCATGGATGTCCTTAACTCTTCCCTTACCAATAGAGGGTCTGAGATGATGATGACCTGGGAAGACAAGTCGCCACAACTAAGAGAACAAGTGCTTGTCATCTTGGGCATAACCTGAGGTGAAACATACTCTCTTTTTGATCACATGGCCATCAGAAATATTGCATCTTGGGAAGACGGTGTGAACAAAGCATCATTGGAGGACAGGAACAAGCAATCACTAATATAGTGTTTGCTTGCATGCTTGTCCTTCACAACTTGCTCCAGCTGACAGAGGAAGCAATAATTCCCACAAAGCTATGCACAACACCAGGGCTTGCCTACCAGGAATTGTTTATATACCACAAGCCGTCAATTTTATTTCTTAGGACCTCTGGATGTGTTCATTTACACTTAAAATGGAACAAATATCCAAAAATCTGTCAAGGTTTCATAAAGTAAACTTGAATAATGAATCTGATGTATAAAAAGACAATTTAGGTTGATGGTGTTTGGTACTCATCCATAGTACATTACCCAGATTGTTCTCATCACAGAGACTTGTGGCTTTGAGATGGTGGGAGTAGCCACCACTGGTCCATACTTCATCAAAGATATGCATCGGTAACAAAATGGCCTGATTTATATCGTGTGAACCAATCACCATCTGTCACTCATGTGACAGCATATATTTATTGCTGTTTGCAAGTTTGTAATTCTCTTGTGCTTTGTTGTGTACAGACAGAGATTGAGATAACAATGTTGAATGTGTGCAGATGCCTTTCACAGAGGCTCAAAATGAAGAAATTTACCCACATTTATCTTGTCCATTATCTCTGTAGTTAAGACAATGTAGATGTCGGATGCCCTTTGAAGATTTCTTAGATCTATCCATGTGAATGATTTTATTGTCATTATAAGAGATAGTGCATTCTTTGCAAAGTTGAACAATATTTCCATGATGGGACTTGGTCTTGTAATTATAAGTATATTGACCAAAACATCAATATAGATTAGGCACATGACAAGCTGCAGGCAAAGAGGTCCAGATGTACATTCTGTTGGAATCCAAAGATGAGCATGGATGAAGTGTGGCACATAGAACAATTAGGTGGTTGCATACATAGTATTACATACCCATGACATGGTTGAAGTGTGACAAATGAGAACTATGAGATGATTGAAGTGTGTTTTTGTCACAAGATGCTTGTAATGTGATGTCCAAAACCATGAGATAGTTTTGGTGGAACATATGAAAATCGTAAGATGGTTGAAGTGTGACTTTGTCATGAGATCATCTTAATGTGACATACAGAATCATGAAATGGTTGAAGTGTGAATTTGTCATGAGATGGTCGTAATGTGACATACAGAACCATTAGATAATCAGTATAGTCACAATGGAACATATAAGATAAAGGATTATATTAGGTTCTGTGGAAGACCTCACCAGTACAATATATCGTGCACTTCTTTTCCCATCACACCAGCACAATATTGCATTGCAGGTCCAGTCATGTCTGTTATGGGGTGGGAGCCTGGCTTTATTGATGCTTCATGCCGAAACAATCAGACATACCCAGATGGGACCATGTAATGCAATCATAAAGCCAACATAGACACCCAGATGTGTCTGTTGCATATTTTGTTTCCAATATGGCCAGAATATGATGTGACTGCATTAGGATGAGCTTCAAAATTTACTGCTGGACCTTTACAGTGAAGTTCATGATGCAGCCGCCACCTAAAGATGGTGGTTGAGGTACCGATTTAACTGACTCCGATACAGACATGCCCAAATGTGGACAGAATGCAAATTTTACTAAACGTGAACAGAAAACAAATGTGGAAATGTGAATGGGATACAGATGTGACTGAATGTGAACAGAATACAAATGTGACTGAATGTGGACAATACAGATGTGTCTAAATGTGGACAGAATACAATAGTGAATGAATTTGAAGAGAAAACATATGGCAATATGAATAGGATATAGATGTGACTATATATGGATATGATGCAAATTTGACTGAATGTGGACAGAATGTAAATTTGACTGAATATGGACAGAATACAAATGTGGAAATGTGGATAGGATACAGATGTGACTAAATGTGGATATGATACAGACGTGACTGAATGTGGTTGGATTACAGCCAGTTATAAATGTTGGATTACAGAATACGGCTAGATATAAATGTTGGCATGTTACAAATGTGATTGAATATGGGTCTGATAATAAGTCTATTACAGATGTCAATGTGCATAGTCACAACCAATAATTATTTCATTTTTAACTCATGGCGCAAATGTTGATTATTGCGATTCAGCAATCAATTTGTTTGTCTCATCTGACCGGCATTTTGCTTAACACTGAAGGCACATAGCAGTCTTCCCAGCAACAAGGTGCCCAAATAAACTGTTGAAGCATTTGTGTTTGTCATTGTAATATTGTTCATAAAATCAAACTGACCCGGGTTGGAAAATTTAGTATTTTCATTTTATAATCACCAATGAAATAATGAGGTTAATATTTCCAGTCATATTTGGCCTTTCTCCAATTTTTACTGGAGCCAACTTCTGAGTAATATTTTTATGTGGCTTTTTATAGAAATCTGGTGACACAAATTTTATCTTTGTATATTTGCAGATGGCAGTACTTCGGTTCAAGTACTGGAGTGCATAGAATGTTTCCTGGTCATCCATGGCAGTCCAACTTCATAGGATTTCCTGAGGATTATGACCCTCGCACTCGACCGTGGTATGTGTCAGCCACATCTGGACCTAAAGATGTCGTCATCCTACTAGATGGCAGCACCTCCATGACACAACATGGCAGGTAGGAAATGAAAATTAAACTCCTATATCTGATTTACTTCTATTGTCAAAATCAAAACAATAAACAAAACATTTAACAGTGATACCAATAATGTATTCAGGAAGTGAATTTGATGTTGAGAGTTGCAAGCATTGAGAAAGGATGAATTAAGGATCCCAAATTGTGCATTGTAAGGGATTTTGTGTTTCAAGGCATATACCCATATACTACCAAAATCAGCATTTATAAATAAAAAGAGTGAGTTTATAAATATTCAATCAGATTAAATCAGATGAAGAGACATAGATTATTTTACATATGGACTCTTTTAAATCATTTAGGACAAAAATGTGAAAGATGGTCCATCTTAATCCAAAATTCTGATATTCCTCCCGTGTCGTTTATTTTTTTGTAAACATTTATAATTCTAGAGCCATAGCTCCTCCATTATCATTGCCTAACCACTGATATTTGTCTCCATCATGCAGGATACCACAATCATACAAGTGTCTCTGTTGTGCAATACCAAACAAAGCCACTTTTTTGTGCACAGCATCTTTTACTCAGTGCAACTTGACTGATGTGGTTTGGAGTTTCTGAGTCTGTGTTTTTTTTATTGGATTTATCAGAAAGAAATGTTACATGTCACAAGAAAGCAAAAACCAACGTTTGTGATGTATGGTGTCTGAGAGAACTTGAAACAACATAATTTCATATATTGATTTGATTTGTGTGTAAGCAACTTGTTGCACTAGTGTGAGCCATTGCATTACTGAAATGGGATAAACAAGTGGCAAATACTCCCAAATTTACCTCTGAAAAGAATATCAACTGGAAAGCAATTGTCTCTTATGGTTGTCAAAACAGAACCATTTATAACACATTGGAATATAAAGCTTTCTGTGATTACATATTGGGTGTCATCCTATCCACCCCCTGTTTACTTGGTTAAAAGTGATATAATTATATCATCAGAATTTGTGAGAAATATAAAATCTGGCTTTGGCAACATAATGTTACTATTGTGCATGGGACAATTTGTGTAAGTTAGAAGGTTGCCAACTCGGAAAGCTTGATCAAGCTATTGCAGCCACATGATAATGGAGGGAACATTTAACAGACAGATTGATTGACTTTCAGATATCAGTAAATTAGGATTGAGCAACATAAGAGGAGGGGATCCATCAAGAAATCACATGCTTATAGTAACCAGATCTTACCGCGAAAACTTGCCCTGTTTTATCACAAAACCATTAAGAGTGAATGTGTCTACCATGACATATTACACAATTTGTAGACAGCATTAAGGGAAGGCATTGTTTCTAGATAATAGTGCAGTAGGGCATTGAAGTCAGCATTAAAGGAGGGCATTGTTTCTAAGCAATACTGAGGGAGGGCATTGTAGACAGCATTAAGGGAGGGCATTGTTTCTAAGCAATACTGAGGGAGGGCATTGTAGACAGCATTAAGGGAGGGCATTGTTTCTAAGCAATACTGAGGGAGGGCATTGTAGACAGCATTAAGGGAGGGCATTGTTTCTAAGCAATACTGAGGGAGGGCATTGTAGACAGCATTAAGGGAGGGCATTGTTTCTAAACAATGCTGAGGGAGGGCATTGTAGACAGCATTAAGGGAAGGCATTGTTTCTAGATAATAGTGCAGTAGGGCATTGAAGACAGCATTAAGGGAGGGCATTGTTTCTAAACAATGCTGAGGGAGGGCATTGAAGACAGCATTAAGGGAGGGCATTGTTTCTAAACAATACTGAGGGAGGGCATTGTAGACAGCATTAAGGGAGGGCATTGTTTCTAGATAATAGTGCAGTAGGGCATTGAAGACAGCATTAAGGGAGGGCATTGTTTCTAAACAATGCTGAGGGAGGGCATTGTAGACAGCATTAAGGGAAGGTATTGTTTCTAAGCAATACTGAGGGAGGGCATTGTAGACAGCATTAAGGGAAGGCATTGTTTCTAAACAATGCTGAGGGAGGGCATTGTAGACAGCATTAAGGGAGGGCATTGTTTCTAAGCAATACTGAGGGAGGGCATTGTAGACAGCATTAAGGGAGGGCATTGTTTCTAAGCAATACTGAGGGAGGGCATTGTAGACAGCATTAAGGGAGGGCATTGTTTCTAAACAATGCTGAGGGAGGGCATTGTAGACAGCATTAAGGGAAGGCATTGTTTCTAAACAATGCTGAGGGAGGGCATTGTAGACAGCATTAAGGGAAGGCATTGTTTCTAGATAATAGTGCAGTAGGGCATTGAAGACAGCATTAAGGGAGGGCATTGTTTCTAAACAATGCTGAGGGAGGGCATTGAAGACAGCATTAAGGGAGGGCATTGTTTCTAAGCAATACTGAGGGAGGGCATTGTAGACAGCATTAAGGGAGGGCATTGTTTCTAAGCAATACTGAGGGAGGGCATTGAAGACAGCATTAAAGGAGGGCATTGTTTCTAAGCAATACTGAGGGAGGGCATTGTAGACAGCATTAAGGGAGGGCATTGTTTCTAAACAATGCTGAGGGAGGGCATTGTAGACAGCATTAAGGGAAGGCATTGTTTCTAAACAATGCTGAGGGAGGGCATTGTAGACAGCATTAAGGGAGGGCATTGTTTCTAAGCAATACTGAGGGAGGGCATTGTAGACAGCATTAAGGGAGGGCATTGTTTCTAAACAATGCTGAGGGAGGGCATTGTAGACAGCATTAAGGGAAGGCATTGTTTCTAAACAATGCTGAGGGAGGGCATTGTAGACAGCATTAAGGGAGGGCATTGTTTCTAAGCAATACTGAGGGAGGGCATTGTAGACAGCATTAAGGGAGGGCATTGTTTCTAAGCAATACTGAGGGAGGGCATTGTAGACAGCATTAAGGGAGGGCATTGTTTCTAAACAATGCTGAGGGAGGGCATTGTAGACAGCATTAAGGGAAGGCATTGTTTCTAAACAATGCTGAGGGAGGGCATTGTAGACAGCATTAAGGGAAGGCATTGTTTCTAGATAATAGTGCAGTAGGGCATTGAAGACAGCATTAAGGGAGGGCATTGTTTCTAAACAATGCTGAGGGAGGGCATTGTAGACAGCATTAAGGGAGGGCATTGTTTCTAAACAATGCTGAGGGAGGGCATTGTAGACAGCATTAAGGGAGGGCATTGTTTCTAAGCAATACTGAGGGAGGGCATTGTAGACAGCATTAAGGGAGGGCATTGTTTCTAAACAATGCTGAGGGAGGGCATTGTAGACAGCATTAAGGGAAGGCATTGTTTCTAAACAATGCTGAGGGAGGGCATTGTAGACAGCATTAAGGGAAGGCATTGTTTCTAGATAATAGTGCAGTAGGGCATTGAAGACAGCATTAAGGGAGGGCATTGTTTCTAAACAATGCTGAGGGAGGGCATTGTAGACAGCATTAAGGGAGGGCATTGTTTCTAAGCAATACTGAGGGAGGGCATTGTAGACAGCATTAAGGGAAGGCATTGTTTCTAAACAATGCTGAGGGAGGGCATTGTAGACAGCATTAAGGGAGGGCATTGTTTCTAAGCAATACTGAGGGAGGGCATTGTAGACAGCATTAAGGGAAGGTATTGTTTCTAAACAATACTGAGGGAGGGCATTGTAGACAGCATTAAGGGAGGGCATTGTTTCTAAGCAATACTGAGGGAGGGCATTGTAGACAGCATTAAGGGAGGGCATTGTTTCTAAGCAATACTGAGGGAGGGCATTGTAGACAGCATTAAGGGAAGGTATTGTTTCTAAACAATACTGAGGGAGGGCATTGTAGACAGCATTAAGGGAGGGCATTGTTTCTAAACAATGCTGAGGGAGGGCATTGTAGACAGCATTAAGGGAGGGCATTGTTTCTAAGCAATACTGAGGGAGGGCATTGTAGACAGCATTAAGGGAGGGCATTGTTTCTAAGCAATACTGAGGGAGGGCATTGAAGACAGCATTGGGGGAGGGCATTGTTTGTAGACAGCAGTGAGGGAGAGTATTGTTTGTAGACAGCAGTGAGGGAGAGCATTGTTTGTAGACAGCAGTGAGAGTGGGCATTGACTAAGGCTGAGGTAATGAAGGCTATGATTTAAAGTAAATTACAATTTGTTTATTACAGAAATGAATGATTAAAATATTAAAGTAGTTTTGCAGACAATGCAATTTTACTGTGAATACATGCTTGAATACATGCTTGAAAGAATAATAAGAATTTAATCTGTAAAGTCTTTTTCCAGTTGTTTTATGATCATACCAAAGAAAAAAAAGTGAAGATTGTGAAAGCATTATAAAAGGGTTCTGTTATTGAATTTAATGATTCTAACTATTGTGTTCAGATTAGTCGTTTAAGCCTATCTACTTGTTGGCCAGGCTGAGGATGGTCATTCATCACACATAGAGCCTCACAATGTTTGCAACAAAGAATCATGCTCGTTTTCATCCAATTCTTGAATCCCAATATTAATAATCAAATGTCAATATGAAATACTGTTTTGATACTTTTTATAACTTTTACATAAAATTACCAGGAAGATGTGTGCAGATCATGCTTTCTTTTTTATGATCATGATCAATAACACTAGAAAATCAAGTGTAAAAAATCCATTACATAAAGGCTTCAGAGAATGCAGAAAATATGTATATTTTCATATGTTATTTTTCAGCCATGAATTCGCTTTAAAATGCATGGGAACATCGATGACAAAGTAGAGAGTTGATTGGATTTAGGAAACATAAAATTTGGTTGTAGATGTGTGAGATGAAACCGCCCATCAGACAACTAACTGTCAGTGGGGAGGGAGAGAGATGGACTCCTTTATGGAGCTAATGCCATTCCCACAATGCATGGAGTACAATCACTCACACTAATTAACATGATTAGTGTAACCAGTTTTGAGACTAATGACAGTCATTTAATTGATAGTTTCTGTATATCTATGAGAAATGAAGTAATCTCAAGAAGGGAATACAACTTTATTTGGATTGACAGCACTGAGTTTATATAGCAGCACATTTCAAAATTCAGATGTTTAAGCTTATATAAAGACATATTCAACCATGTTGCCTGTGCTGATTTTTCCATTGATTCCTCTTATATTAAAGAATATGAAAATTTCAGCTGGATAGATTGTTTCATTCTCAATTTTATCATATTTTAAAGATATCGTGAGGACATTAGATATTGTTTCATCCTAAATCATGTCATGTAATTACTACCATCAAAAGTAAAAAAATGTTTTGAGATTCAATGAAAGTATTTTTGGCTAAAATGATATGATCTCCCTTAAATATAATCATTTGAGAAGGAAATGAGAAAAAGAAATTTATTTTGTGTTCTTTTTTTAAAATGTTATTCAGATCTCATTGTACATTGATGGAAGAGATAATTGGACCATGTTTTTCATGAGGATGCAAATGAGCATCTCCTTTTGTTAGAATTTTAGGATATGCAGGATGCTTAATTCTATAGGTATCATGTTAGGCAGCCATTTATCCTGTGAGGACTGGCATTTATGCAATGCAATGCTTTTTCTAACCAGAATGATTCCAATCTTTAAATGCATGACTCTCCTCGGTGTCTGCCATTGTTGGAGGCTTCTACAAGAATTCTCCATGCTGACAAGCTGCAGACATCTTTAGTGTTAAAATTTACTCTCAAGGGCAGCAACAGCAGAGCCCAATAAACTTACAAGGCAGCCATATTGGGCAGTGCTGCAGAAACCATATTGACCTCAGTGACTATTGCCAGATGCACAATGAAATATTTCTAGACATGCCACAAACACCTGGTCTATCACAGGTTGTACCAGACTGTCTGTTGAGATGATTGGTAGAAAATATTACATCATTGCCAGACTTCAAGAACACTAAAGGTTACCATACATGTCATACATTCAGACCGATTTCATTCCATGTGTAAGCTGAATACTTCTGATATGGCATTTGAGCCATATGGAACCACATGGACATGTTGTTTAATCCATATGGAGTATGGGAGCATGACCTTGCATGAAGATATCTCCACCATTGATGTCATCATGCACGATTCTCAACTGCAAAATTCTCAAAAGACACAGAGGTCACATGATCACCACATGACCACAATATATCACATGACGCAATCTATTTTATCATGGCAGAGAAACATAAAACATGCGAAGAGCTAGACTGCATTCTACTTGTGACACTGAGAATTGCTCCAGGTCAATATTCCCTGTTATTAGGTAGATAAGTCAGATGGAATTTCACACTAGAGACCATGATTTAGGAAACAAAGGTCATACCCAGCATAGCATAGATGGTTTGACATTTTGATAATCAAATTTTACGTGAATAAGACAAACATGAAATGGTCTCAAAAAGCTTTTAGGAAGCCATCACCTCTTTGCTATAGGAATGCCCAAATGTAGATATGTGAGTGGCCCAGTGGTTTGCAATTAGCTTTACACATTGGCCTGATTACAAGCTGCTCATGGCCACGCAGGCATTGTCAGAATAACAATCACATTAATGTGTATTCTTCTACACATAAACATGTCTCCAAGCCAGATTCATCACCATGGTGAGAAATGGCCAGAGGCTGTTTTTGGTGATTGTCAAACATATCACTGAATAAAAGCTGTAATTTTGGCTCTCAGAAGTATAGATAAACAGAGAAAACTCACAAGAAGACCAATGGTGTAAGATTACAAAGAAGATGGCTTGGAACCAGGGGCTGTGAATCTTGGTGGCCAGTCCAGACAGTCTTAATGTGTTGAGCAGTGTTGGTGTGTTATCTTTTATTGGAGTTAAGTGTGGTTTATTTGTTGGTGTGATGATAGGAGACAGATCGGACATGCCAGTAGTCTCAATCTTGTCTCTCACTCTTTACAGTGGCATAATGTGCTTCCACATGACACTCTCCACACATTAAAGATCAAGGATTGGCTGGCTTTCTTTGGGCTCTCTGATTATATCACATATGAGACTGCACAGAGAATGTGCTTTGGGATCAATTGTCATCTATAGCAGCATTATATATTTTTATGCATAGAATATTGAGTACATTATGTCATATAGGTTTCTCAGGGGTGATGCTGGCTGGAGTTTTCTGAGAGTCAGCCTGGGAGGCAGGCTTGATGTTGGCTAGAGGCAAGGTTTATGCTGGCTGGAGGCAGGTTTGATGTTGGCTGATGTGGTCTGAGAGTCCGCCTGGGAGGCAGGCTTGATGTTGGCAGGTTGCAGGGTTTATGCTGGCTGGAGGCAGGCTTGATGCTGGCAGGTGGCAGGGTTTATGCTGGCTGGTGGCAGGCTTGATGTTGGCTGAGGTGGTCTGACAGTTAGTCTGAGAGGCAGGCTTGATGTTGGCTGGGGGCAGGGTTTATGCTGACTGGAGGCAGGCTTGATGTTAGCTGAGGTGGTCTGAGAGTTAGTCTGGGAGGCAGGCTTGATGTTGGCAGGTTGCAGGGTTTATGCTGGCTGGAGGCAGGCTTGATGTTGGCTGAGGTGGTCTGACAGTTAGTCTGAGAGGCAGGCTTGATGTTGGCTGGGGGCAGGGTTTATGCTGGCTGGAGGCAGGTTTGATGTTGGCTGATGTGGTCCGAGAGTCCGCCTGGGAGGCAGGCTTGATGTTGGTTGGAGGGAGGCTTGATGTTGGCTAGAGGCAGGGTTTATGCTGGCTGGAGGCAGGCTTGATGTTGGCTGATGTGGTCTGAGAGTTAGTCTGGGAGGCAGGCTGGATGTTAGCTGGAGGCAGGGTTTATGCTGGCTGGAGGCAGGCTTGATGCTGGCTAGAGCCAGGGTTTATGCTGGCTGGAGGCAGGCTTGATGCTGGCTAGAGGCAGGCTTGATGTTGGCTAGAGGCAGGGTTTATGCTGGCTGGAGGAAGGCTTGATGCTGGCTAGAGGCAGGCTTGATGTTGGCTAGAGGCAGGGTTTATGCTGTCTGGAGGCAGGTTTGATGTTGGCTGATGTGGTCCGAGAGTCCGCCTGGGAGGCAGGCTTGATGTTGGTTGGAGGGAGGCTTGATGTTGGCTAGAGGCAGGGTTTATGCTGGCTGGAGGCAGGCTTGATGTTGGCTGATGTGGTCTGAGAGTTAGTCTGGGAGGCAGGCTGGATGTTGGCTGGAGGCAGGGTTTATGCTGGCTGGAGGCAGGCTTGATGCTGGCTAGAGCCAGGGTTTATGCTGGCTGGAGGCAGGCTTGATGCTGGCTAGAGGCAGGCTTGATGTTGGTTGGAGGCAGGCTTGGCTGATGTGGTCTGAGAGTTAGTCTGGGAGGCAGGGTTTATGCTGGCTGGTGGCAGACGTGATGTAGGCTAGAGGCTGGCTTGATGCTGGCTAGAGCCAGGGTTTATGCTGGCTGGAGGCAGGCTTGATGCTGGCTAGAGGCAGGCTTGATGTTGGCTGGTGGCAGGCTTGATGTTGGTTGGAGGCAGGCTTGATGCTGGCTAGAGGCAGGGTTTATGTCAGCTGGAGTGAGGCTTGATGTTGGCAGGTGGCAGGGTTTATGCTGACTGGAGGCAGGCTTGATGTTGACTAATGTGGTCTGAGAGTCAGTCTGGGATGCAAGCTTGATGTTGGTTGGTGGCAGATGTGATGTTGGCTAGAGTGGTCTGAGAGTCAGCCTGAGAGGGGGCAGGGTCATTGCTGGAGGGTTATGCTTACTGGAGGGTCATGCCAGCTGGAGTGGCATGAGGGCCAGGATGGTGCTGGGTTTATAGCATGCGAGTCAGCCTCAGATAGGTGGGATGGTTTGAGAGACAACCTGGGAGGTCGGGTTGATTCTGCAGGATGATGCAGGGAGACAGGGCTAATGAGGTAAAATCCAATGTAATGTAACAGAGTTAGCTGACCCAATGAGAGACAAACAAGCTTATTTCAGTCTCTCCATGCTCATAGCCTCAAATTGAAATGCAGAGGATTTATGTCTTAAATCGACTTGATCAGTTCATTCCATGGCCTGTGAGGAGAGATATACATGGCCTGTGAGGAGAGATATACATGGCCTGTGAGGAGAGATATACATGGCCTGTGAGGAGAGATATACATGGCCTGTGAGGAGAGATATACATGGCCTGTGAGGAGAGATATACATGGCCTGTGAGGAGAAATATACATGGCCTGTGAGGAGAAATATACATGGCCTGTGAGGAGATATATACATGGCCTGTAAATAGAGGTGTATCTGGACTTTGAGTAGATTGAGAGACATCTGGCATATGAGTAGAGATGTGTGACATGTGAGAAGGATGCATAGCTTGTGAGAAGAGAAACAAATGGCCTGTGAGGAGAGAACATGTTGAGCATGTGTGGCCTGTGAGGGGAGAACATGTTGAGCATGTGTGGCGTATGAGGGGAGAACATGCTTAGCATGTGTAGCCTGTGAGGGGAGAACATGCTGAGCACTTGTGGCCTGTGAGGGGAGATCATGCTGAGCACGTGTGGCCTGTGAGGGGAGAACATGCTGAGCACATGTGGCCTGTGAGGGGGGAACATGCTGAGCACATGTGGCCTGTGAGGGGAGAACATGCTGAGCATGTGTGGCCTGTGAGGGGAGAACATGCTGAGCACATGTGGCCTATGAGGGGAGAACATGTTGAGCATGTGTGGCGTATGAGGGGAGAGCATGCTTAGCATGTGTAGCCTGTGAGGGGAGAACATGCTAAGCACTTGTGGCCTGTGAGGGGAGAACATGCTGAGCACATGTGGCCTGTGAGGGGAGAACATGCTGAGCACATGTGGCCTGTGAGGGGAGATCATGCTGAGCACGTGTGGCCTGTGAGGGGAGAACATGCTGAGCATGTGTGCCCTGTGAGGGGAGAACATGTTGAGCATGTGTGGCCTGTGAGGGGAGAACATGTTGAGCATGTGTGGCGTATGAGGGGAGAGCATGCTTAGCATGTGTAGCCTGTGAGGGGAGAACATGCTGAGCATGTGTGGCCTGTGAGGGGAGAACATGCTGAGCATGTGTGGCCTGTGAGGGGAGAACACGCTGAGCATGTGTGGCCTGTGAGGGGAGAACATGCTGAGCACATGTGGCCTGTGAGGGGAGAACATGCTGAGTACATGTGGCCTGTGAGGGGAGAACATGCTGAGCATGTGTGGCCTGTGAGGGGAGAACATGCTGAGCACATGTGACCTGTGAGGGGAGAACATGCTGAATACATGTGGCCTGTGAGGGGAGAACATGCTGAGTACATGTGGCCTGTGAGGGGAGAACATGCTGAGCATGTGTGGCCTGTGAGGGGAGAACATGCTGAGCATGTGTGTCCTATGAGGGGAGAACATGCTGAGCACGTGTGGCCTGTGAGGGGAGAACATGTTGAGCATGTGTGGCCTGTGAGGGGAGAACATGCTGAGCATGTGTGGCCTGTGAGGGGAGAACATGCTGAGCATGTGTGGCCTATGAGGGGAGAACATGTTGAGCATGTGTGGCCTATGAGGGGAGAACATGCTGAGCATGTGTGGCCTGTGAGGGGAGAACATGGTGAGCATGTGTGGCCTGTGAGGGGAGAACATGCTGAGCACATGTGGCCTGTGAGGGGAGAACATGCTGAGCACATGTGTAGCCTGTGAGGGGAGAACATGCTGAGTACATGTGGCCTGTGAGGAGAAAGAATCCATTTATATGCACTAAAAGGGCTTGCATTAGTTTTTTTTTGTTTTTTTTTAGGGGTGGGGGGAGTAGTAGTGGCATAGTTAACTACATATATGGACTATTACACTTATCTCCATCTTCTGGACCCTGCCAAATATTGCAAGGTGGTCATGGCAGAGGGGGGCATAGTTTTGGGCAGTTTGCTTGGCATCTCAGATTAGATTAGGTGATGTATGAGAGGGTAAGATGAGGAACCTCCATGATAAACTGGCCATGTTTGACAGAGTAAGCAACAGCCATATGTCTGCATGTCTCTTGGAATGCAGAGGACCTCATCGATGCAGACACGCCAATTGTGCTCACATACTTACACCTACCAGCAGTCTTAAACCAAACCTGTGGCCATATTGATCGGACACACCGATCTCGCTAACCTTGTAACTCTCTTGTCAGTGACAATGGCTTCTAACATTGAGACCATATCATCCCAACCGTATCTTTGTATATATCTAGTGTGTGTGACCAGTGTTACAGAGAACCAATCTTCCTCACCATATTTGCTCCGATCTACTATGTGACAATGACCAATGCCATAGAGAACCATATTCCTGACAATATCCACCCATATCTACTCCGTGACAATGACCCATGCCATAGAGAACCATATTCCTGACAATATCCACCCATATCTACTCCGTGACAATGACCCATGCCATAGAGAACCATATTCCTGACCATATCCACCCATATTTACTCTGTGACAATGACCCACGCCATAGAGAACCATATTCCTGACCATATCCACCCATATCTACTCTGTGACAATGACCCACGCCATAGAGAACCATATTCCTGACCATATCCACCCATATCTACTCCTTGACAATGACCCATGCTATAGAGAACCATATTCCTGACCATATCCACCCATATCTACTTCGTGACAATGACCCATGCTATAGAGAACCATATTCCTGACCATATCCACCCATATCTACTCCGTGACAATGACCCATGCCATAGAGAACCATATTCCTGACAATATCCACCCATATCTACTCCGTGACAATGACCCATGCTATAGAGAACCATATTCCTGACCATATCCACCCATATCTACTCTGTGACAATGACCCACGCCATAGAGAACCATATTCCTGACAATATCCACCCATATCTACTCTGTGACAATGACCCACGCCATAGAGAACCATATTCCTGACCATATCCACCCATATCTACTCTGTGACAATGACCCACGCCATAGAGAACCATATTCCTGACCATATCCACCCATATCTACTCTGTGACAATGACCCATGCTATAGAGAACCATATTCCTGACCATATCCACCCATATCTACTTCGTGACAATGACCCATGCTATAGAGAACCATATTCCTGACCATATCCACCCATATCTACTCCGTGACAATGACCCATGCCATAGAGAACCATATTCCTGACAATATCCACCCATATCTACTCCGTGACAATGACCCATGCCATAGAGAACCATATTCCTGACAATATCCGACCATATCTACTTCTTGACAATGACCCATGCCATAGAGAACCATATTCCTGACCATATCCACCCATATCTACTTCGTGACAATGACCCATGCCATAGAGAACCATATTCCTGACCATATCCACCCATATCTACTCCGTGACAATGACCCATGCTATAGAGAACCATATTCCTGACCATATCCACCCATATCTACTTCGTGACAATGACCCATGCTATAGAGAACCATATTCCTGACAATATCCACCCATATCTACTCCGTGACAATGACCCATGCCATAGAGAACCATATTCCTGACCATATTCACCCATATCTACTCCGTGACAATGACCCATGCCATAGAGAACCATATTCCTGACCATATTCACCCATATCTACTCCTTGACAATGACCAATGCCATAGAGAACCATATTCTTGACAATATCCACCCATATCTACTCCGTGACAATGACCCATGCCATAGAGAACCATATTCCTGACCATATTCACCCATATCTACTCCGTGACAATGACCCATGCCATAGAGAACCATATTCCTGACCATATTCACCCATATCTACTCCTTGACAATGACCAATGCCATAGAGAACCATATTCTTGACAATATCCACCCATATCTACTTCGTGACAATGACCCATGCTATAGAGAACCATATTCCTGACTATATCCACCCATATCTACTTTGTGACAATGACCCATGCCATAGAGAACCATATTCCTGACCATATCCACCCATATCTACTCCGTGACAATCACCCATGCTATAGAGAACCATATTCCTTATGTGGAGAGATGTGTTCTGGGTACTGTGTCAGGTATGGAGGGATGTGTTCTGGGTACTGTGTCAGGTATGGAGGGATGTGTTCTGGGTACTGTGCCAGGTATGGAGGGATGTGTTCTGGGTACTGTGTCAGGTATGGAGGGATGTAGTCTGGATACTGTCAGCTATGGAGGGATGTGGTCTGGATACTATCAGCTGTAAAGGATTGTAGTCTGGATACTATCAGCTATGGAGGGATGTAGTCTGGATACTGTCAGCTATGGAGGGATGTAGTCTGGATACTATCAGCTGTGGAGGGATGTAGTCTGGATACTGTCAGCTATGGAGGGATGTAGTCTGGATACTATCAGCTATAGAGGGATGTAGTCTGGATACTATCAGCTATGGAGGGATGTACTCTGGATACTATCAGCTATGAAAGGATGTACTCTGGATACTATCAGCTTTGGAAGGATGTACTCTGGATACTATCAGCTATGGAAGGATGTACTCTGGATACTATCAGCTATGGAGGGATGTAGTCTGGATACTATCAGCTATGGAGGGATGTGGTCTGGATACTATCAGCTATGGAGGGATGTAGTCTGGATACTCTCAGCTATAGAGGGATGTAGTCTGGATACTATCAGCTATGGAAGGATGTACTCTGGATACTATCAGCTATGAGAGGATGTACTCTGGATACTATCAGCTATGGAAGGATGTACTCTGGATACTATCAGCTATGGAAGGATGTACTCTGGATACTATCAGCTATGGAGGGATGTAGTCTGGATACTATCAGCTATGAAAGGATGTACTCTGGATACTATCAGCTATGAGAGGATGTACTCTGGATACTATCAGCTATGGAAGGATGTACTCTGGATACTATCAGCTATGGAAGGATGTACTCTGGATACTATCAGTTATGGAGGGATGTGCTCTGGATACTATCAGCTATGGAGGGATGTGCTCTGGATACTATCAGCTATGGAGGGATGTACTCTGGATACTATCAGTTATGGAGGGATGTGCTCTGGATACTATCAGCTATGGAGGGATGTGCTCTGGATACTATCAGCTATGGAGGGATGTACTCTGGATACTATCAGCTATGGAAGGATGTGCTCTGGATACTATCAGCTATGGAGGGATGTACTCTGGATACTATCAGCTATGGAAAGATGTGCTCTGGATACTATCAGCTATGGAGGGATGTACTCTGGATACTATCAGCTATGGAAGGATGTACTCTGGATACTATCAGCTATAGAGGGATGTAGTCTGGATACTGTCAGCTATAGATTGATGTGGTCTGGATACTATCAGCTATAGATGGATGTGGTCTGGATACTATCAGCTATGGAAGGATGTACTCTGGATACTATCAGCTATGGAAGGATGTGCTCTGGATACTATCAGCTATGGAGGGATGTACTCTGGATACTATCAGCTATGGAGGGATGTGCTCTGGATACTATCAGCTATGGAAGGATGTACTCTGGATACTATCAGCTATAGAGGGATGTAGTCTGGATACTGTCAGCTATAGATTGATGTGGTCTGGATACTGTCAGCTATAGATGGATGTGGTCTGGATACTATCAGCTGTGGAGGAATGTAGTCTGGATACTGTCAGCTATGGAGGGATGTAGTCTGGATACTATCAGCTATGGAAGGATGTACTCTGGATACTATCAGCTATGGAGGGATGTACTCTGGATACTATCAGCTATAGAGGGATGTAGTCTGGATACTGTCAGCTATAGATGGATGTGGTCTGGATACTGTCAGCTATAGATGGATGTGGTCTGGATACTGTCAGCTATAGATGGATGTGGTCTGGATACTATCAGCTATGGAGGGATGTAGTCTGGATACCGTCAGCTATGGAGGGATGTAGTCTGGATACTATCAGCTATGGAGGGATGTAGTCTGGATACTGTCAGCTTTTGAGGGATGTAGTCTGGATACTATCAGCTATGGAGGAATGTAGTCTGGATACTGTCAGCTATATAGAAATGTGTTCTGGATACTGTCAGCTATAGAGGAATGTAGTCTGGATACTGTCAGCTTTTGAGGGATGTACTCTGGATACTATCAGCTATGGAGCGATGTAGTCTGGATACTGTCAGCTATAGATGGATGTGGTCTGGATACTGTCAGCTATAGATGGATGTGGTCTGGATACTATCAGCTGTGGAGAAATGTGGTCTGGATACTGTCAGCTATAGATGGATGTGGTCTGGATACTATCAGCTATGGAGGGATGTAGTCTGGATACCGTCAGCTATGGAGGGATGTAGTCTGGATACTATCAGCTATGGAGGGATGTAGTCTGGATACTGTCAGCTTTTGAGGGATGTAGTCTGGATACTATCAGCTATGGAGGAATGTAGTCTGGATACTGTCAGCTATATAGAAATGTGTTCTGGATACTGTCAGCTATAGAGGAATGTAGTCTGGATACTGTCAGCTTTTGAGGGATGTACTCTGGATACTATCAGCTATGGAGCGATGTAGTCTGGATACTGTCAGCTATAGATGGATGTGGTCTGGATACTGTCAGCTATAGATGGATGTGGTCTGGATACTATCAGCTGTGGAGAAATGTGGTCTGGATACTGTCAGCTATAGATGGATGTGGTCTGGATACTGTCAGCTATGGAGCGATGTAGTCTGGATACTGTCAGCTATAGAGGAATGTAGTCTGGATACTGTCAGCTATAGATGGATGTGGTCTGGATACTATCAGCTATGGAGGGATGTAGTCTGGATACTGTCAGCTATAGAGGAATGTAGTCTGGATACTGTCAGCTATAGAGGGATGTTCTCAGGATACTGTCAGCTATAGATGGATGTTCTCAGGATACTGTCTGAGTTCGTGTCGGGGGCCACAGGGAGGAGTGCTGTTGACCATTGTGTGATGGCAAGCTGGTGTAGTTGTGGCTGTGATGTATGGCAGGATGGCAGCGGGAGGACGGCTCACTTTACTGGATGAGAGGCCTGCCGGGGCTCATCCACCCTCCAACCATAGATAACAAGCGATTTACTCAAAACATATGACCACCTCATTTACAACTCTGCAGTTCCCAACATTGCACAAACTCAATATCATATGGTTGTTGTATCCACTTTATGCTGCCAAAATGTGTTTGTGCAATTTTCAGAGTTTGTTTAAATAACAGCTGCATGAGCCCAGTGATGATGGTGTTATACGTGTGCAGATAACTGGCTCCCTGCAATTGATTTCATAATACTCAGCCAGAGAAGAATGACTGGATTCCGACCAAATATAATTGTGATTTTATGGTCTTTTTTATTTTTAATAATGTGCTATCTTAATCTATCAACAATATCTCATTATAAAAGACCTTGTACATGTATAGAACACATGCATTGACATTGGCTGTCCTAAAAATGTCCAAACTAATGGGTAAAATGTCACCAGTTTGTGTGCTTCAAACTCATCATCGTGTACAATTATTATGAAACCTTCCAAATATCAATATCCCCCATAACCATGTGCATAAATATATAAACAAATAAATATATACACACATACACATGCACCTTTAAGCACATACATTGTCAAAAATGCACTCATGTGAGAAAATATTTCTACAGTGTCTTCAGCATGTTGTTTCTTTTTTAATTTTTTTTTAAAGAAGTTCTAAGATTTTGATGGAACATATTGAACAAAGTTTTAGGCTTCAAAATGAGGGAAAAAAATAACTTCAATAGTTTTGAGAAAGATGGGCTGAACAAGCATGACACGAGTCATCAAGACGGAACTGATGTTTGGTGGATTTGTGCCAAGTTTCTATTGAAAGAGGTTGAACCTGTTATCAGTGTTTGCCCCACTAAGTCTCCATTGCGAGGGCCCCATTATTGATCCATATTGGGATCTCAGAAATAGATTGAGAATAAGATCGGGGCATGACAGGTGGAAGTGGCGGTCTGGTAGGATTTAGCTTGAATCTATGAAATGAATGATAAGATAATGGCTCAGTGATGAAGAGCTCCTCTGAGGTGTGGTGAGAGTCTATGGCACACTGTCTTCCCTGCCCATCTCGCAATTCGTGACACCAGGGGGCACACTAAAAAGCAAGGACTGTTTCAGGCAATTTTCGCCTCATATCTAGCTGTAATCCAATAAAAAGTCCAGGGAATCCCTATCAGGAGGACTTGGCCCAAATGGTCTGAATAGTGAGGCATAATGAGAAGAGCTTAGTGGCCAATCCATTGTCAGAGTGTCATTTTGTGCGAAGCACATCTCAGGCTGGCGAGCCAATCACAGCTCTCTGGAGTCTAATATCCATTACCCCAGAATATGGCCATTTATGAAGCTAATCTGAACATTATCTTCCTCCAATCCATAGTGATTTATAAGGGGTTGTTAAATATGTATCGCAGATTCCATTTAAAGCTTTTGGTCCTTTTTCGTGTTGATTATCATACTTGTAATGGGTTTTTCTCTCATTTATTACTAATCTTTTAATCTAATAGGTATACTTCTTCCTTGTATTAGATCTGTACATCTTATCAGAACTGTAGTGGCTAAGTATCCTTGCATCCATATAGTGCTGATACTTAAAAGCAAGCCTCGGATGTAAGTCATATTTATGGCACTTTTATGAGGATGTAGAAATAACTTCCCCGGGAAATGTCGGAGCTTAGAGTCCCATATATATTGCTCCCTGTTTGACTTCCTCGTCAATATGGAAAGCTTTCACATCAGAATCCACTAAAAGTTGAGTTTTGACCTTGTAGAGGAAAGTACCCTCTCTCCTTTGATAGATATACAAAACTGGTAGAGAGGACACTGAGTTGTGGCTGTAATCTCACTAATGGCAGGCAGATTTAAGCAGCCAGTATTTAAATATGACAAAATGTCAAGTTCCTTGCTATTCTAGTTTAACTTTGTTGTTTAATTGATGTGTTACAGCTTTGACAGATTGAAGAGTGTAGCCTTGAAAATCCTGAGCAGTTTAACCAAGAATGACAGAGTGAATGTCGTAGTGTCACGCTCGCCCTACTGGGATAAAGAGGGAGTGTATCATCATAAAACAGCTGAGGTCTTGGGCTGCTACAAGCATGGCCTGATCTCTGCATCTCCAGCACACAGCAAGGAGCTTGCAAGTGATATTCACTCACTACAACCTGATGGTGGCTCTGACCATGTGTAAGTTGAATCACACCTGCTTGACCAGTCTTTATGAAATTATATTGAATTTGTATCAGTAACAGTGGTCACAATTTGTTTTATAGTTCAAGTTTAAATAATAAATTTGGCTCAACACTTAACATTTGATATTTTATTTGTTTGTTGACATTGCAGTGATGCATTTAATTTGGCCTTTACGCTGTTAAGGAATAGTACAAGTGGAGACTGTCAGAGCTTGCTCATCTTCATCACAGATGGACAAGAGTATGACCTCAACCAGAGATGCTCACCAGGTACATTCTTATATCATTCCCGGCCCCTGCATTCTACACATCTGTCCCTTTTTTGCATCATTTTAGAAGATCTGCCCCTTGAAACCTAAACAAATCTGTACATCATTTGAAGATCTTGAAACATTGCCCACTTTGATAATCTTGACCTTCCTTACAAGGCTTTGTATTGGACAACCGTCATGAATATTTGTCAGTTATCATGATTTATTTAATTATAAAATGATTCAAGAAGCAAACTGAAATATAACAAATTCCGATTTTTTTATGAAGCATTCCAAAATTGATGGCCATCCTGAATTTGGAAAAAAAACATAATGTATATCAGTTCAGAGGGATTGTCTAGGAGTATTGAAATATGACTTGAATATTCCAAAATTGGCAATGATGGTATTGGGTAAAATGATAGGCAGTGCAAATGGACTCCTATATAATTTCTAATTTCATTATGTATTTCCATAAACAGAGGGGTCTGCAGTCTCTGACCAATATTTTCAGAATGTTACAGATTTTTTTTTTGGGAATTCTGCTAACCTTTCTATATTTGAATGTCTTGCAGGATATTACAAGTACAATACAGAAAACCAGAAGGAATTTGTTGCTGGGGATCTTTGTGACTATGACTTTGACAATGTAATTCACATAGTCAATATTCTACAGTACCAAGTACCCAGGAGGGTAGGTATACCATTAGTGATATCCTCACAACAAACAGAAAGTCACATTAGTCAGTTTTGTATATTCATGGTATGGTGGTTGATTTGTGTCTAGCTGGTGTATTACAATGAAGAGGGGACAGTATTGTTTGTCACCTAGAGGGCACCACTGAGCCACACATGTCCTTGAGGGTGTGTTGGGCCTGGGTGATAGGTGGCATAATGAAGGCCTACAGGCAGAAGCAAGAAACTTTTACTGCTTACTGCCATCTTTGCTCAACATGTCAAAATGCCACTGGAAACTTCATACTGTATCCTGCAGAAATTATGCATTGACATCCACAAATAAGCGGTTTTAAATCAGTAAGAGGAGTAGAATTACAGATCATTTTTATAAACTAAACCAAAAGAGAATGTAATAAACAATATCACTTAGTGAGGATCAAGCTAAATCTAATCATTCTTATATTCCAGTTGTGGAAAACAAGATAGACATAATTTGACCAAACTGTTGAAAAGTTGTAATTTCCTTCCCAAGAGATACATGTTCATGTTTAATTTCTGCATGTGTGGTCTGCATACCTGAATGAGAGCTAAATGGGATGCCTCAAGAAGACAACTCAATAAGATGCTCTCTTCTTGTGTGGCTGATTTAGTGGCTTACAGTATAAATATTTTACACAGGCATCTTTTATTCCATCAGATAGTGTCAGGATCCCAAAACACATCCACTGGGGAAGGCCTGCCAGTTTTACCGCCGGTCAAGTAATACAATCAAGTTCTCCTTGTGAAATATTCATGGTAAAATTAGCCTGTAATGACCAAAGTCTTTGTAGAAAGAACATGTCCAATGTATGGTTTGGACAAATAAATGGTTTTGTGAGATCTAAATAGATATTCATGGTAGGAGGTCAGGACAGATGTATGTCAGTGTGAGGTCAGCATAGATGTGAGGTCAGGAGAGATGTGAGGTCAGCACAGATATGTGGCTGCATGGGCCAGGAGAGATGTTTGGCCCTTGAAAATTAAGAATATTTTATAAGGTTATAATGTGAGGACAGATGTATGGCTCGGGCTGCAAGAGGTCATGACAGACATATAACTCAGAACAGATTTATGATTGTATGAGGTCAGAACAGATTTATGGCTGTATGAACAAATTTATGAGATCAGGATAGATTTATGGCTGTATGAGATCAGGACAGATTCAAAGCTGAATGAGATCAGGACAGATTTATGGTTGTATGAGATCAGGACAGATTTATGGTTGTATGAGATCAGGACAGATTTATGGCTGTATGAGATCAGGACAGATTTATGGTTGTATGAGATCAGGACAGATTTATGGTTGTATGAGATCAGGACAGATTTATGGCTGTGTGAGACCAGGACAGATTTATGGCTGTATGAAACCAGGATAGATTTATGGCTGTATGAGATCAGGACAGATTTATGGTTGTATGAGATCAGGACAGATTTATGGCTGTATGAGGTCAGAACAGATCTATGGCTGTATGAGCTCAGAACAGATTTATGAGATCAGGATAGATTTATGGCTGTATGAGATCAGGACAGATATATGGCTGTATGAGATCAGGACAGATTTATGGCTGCATGAGTTCAGGACAGATTTATGGCTGTGTGAGACCAGGATAGATTTATGGCTGCATGAGTTCAGGACAGATTTATGGCTGCATGAGATCAGGACAGATTTATGGCTGCATGAGTTCAGGACAGATTTATGGCTGCATGAGTTCAGGACAGATTTAAAGCTGTATGAGATCAGGATAGATTTATGGCTGCACGAGATCAGGACAGATTTATGGCTGTATCAGGTTAGAACAGATGTATTGCTGTACAACATGAGGATGGAAAAATGGATGTTTAATATCAGGATAGATATGTCTATTTAGAAACAGAACAGGTTTTTAAGGTCATGACAGACATTTGGCTGGATAAGGTCAGGACAGATGTATGACACACTTGATAAGGTCAGGACATATAACACACTTGATAAAGTCAGGACAGATGTATGACACTAGATAAGGTCAGGACAGATGTATGACACTTGATAAGGTCAGGACAGATGTATGACTGCATGATGTCAGGATGGACATGGGAGCAGGCGATATTTATAGTTTTAGTATTTAGAATTTCTTCAATATGATATTGATAAAAAGTTAGTTATTAGAACAGTGTTGTCTGAATATTTTTGGCGGTGGATAATAGTTTGATTTTATGCAGAATGTAAGTGGCAGTGGGAGTGTCAACAAGGAGCAAAGGATGATGTTTGTGATTTCTGCAGGCGATATCAGTTTGCCATCCTTGCTGCTATAAAGATAACATCATCTGCTGATTCATGTGATTATCGGCCGGCCGGTGGTATCACTGCCAGATCCCATAATGCAATAGTGCGCACATTCATCTCGCTCTTATTTCTCTTTGCCAGCTTTATGGCAGCTTCATTCAATCTCACTCTGATTGCAAAGTAATGTTTTTCATATCCAAATTGGGTTTGACAGCCGCCTAGGAGGGATGTAGGGGGAGAGGCACATCAGATGGGAGGCTGGATATCAGGAGAGGAGAGACACCCTCCCAACATTACACTCTCCCACTGGTGATGTCCACATGATTTATATGTCTAGACGGGTCATGTGAGGGCTACTCATCCAAGAAAATGTTAGGTTTTAATGTCTGTTATTGCCGATTATGGATTCTGCTTTGATAAAGCATTACTTTCTGTTGCATTCCATCAGCATTTAAAGTGAAGCTTAGAAAGAATCGCAACTTCATCAAAAATGACAAACTGCCAGTCTGTGACTATGCATGTCACATGGTAATGTTAAGTTGATATATTAAGCAGATTGGATTGGTCGGTTATCATTTTTCTGATTTGCCCAGATTCAGAGAATTAGAATAGAAATCTATTTTTATGAGGGTGTGAGTTTTGACAAGCAAGAATTAATCCATAAACAGCATGTTTTTAAAAGTAATGGTTATATGGGAATCAACAGGACAGGAGCTGGAAAAAGATCTCCATCCTTGTGCTTCTCCCCTTGAGATGCTTGTCTTGATGTGCCGATTCAGAGTGATATATGTACATGATTTTTTTTACCCTATTTTATCCCAATACACTTTATGATAACGCCAAATGTTAAGCACCTTTGAGAGGAGCAAAACCTAAATATTCTGTATGTTGAACCATACCTTGATTGCATGATATAGGTCCCATGTTTGAAAAACACTCTATTCAAAGTCAGGACTTTTATGATTAGTTTTAATAGTTTTTGTTATCCTGGTTTATGTTATCAGGTAAATATGTATGAGCAATATTTGTGGCTATCCTGGTCTTTATTCAATATGGGAAACGTGTTTTGAATGGCAGGGCCACATGAGGATGGAGTGAATACATGAGCAAACAGGGGAAAGTGAAATGGCTAGGAAATTTGTTATGTCTAGGATATTTGGATGGACAAGATTTATTGGATGGCTAGGATATATGGGATGACCAGGATGTATGAGATGGCTAGGACAAATAGGATGGCTAGGATAGCTAGGATATATTGGATGGCTAGGCTTTTAGGATGACCTGGATATATGGGATGGCTGGGATATATGGGATGACTGGGATATATGGGATAACTGGGATGTACATGGGTATTTGAATGATGGCCTGGATATATTTGATGGCTAGAATGTGTGGGATGACTGGGATATATGGGATGTCTAAGACATATGGGATGGCCAGGATAGCTAAGATTTGTAGGATGGCCTGGATATATGGGATGACTGGGATAACTGGCATGGCTGGGATGTACATGGGTATTTGAATGATACCTCGGATGGTAGGGATATTTTGTCCACTCTGTTGATTTTCCTTTTACTCCCTATTCCTAGGCTGCCCATTTGGTAGGATGGACATGATTCTGAGGGTCACTCAGATGCCATTCCTTCCATCCTGAGCAATGCTTCCCTGTCTGCTCTGAATGATGTATTCCCTATGCCTATCCCCACTGTATTGACAACCTCAACATGACAATTTTTACCAATCTGAGACCAATGTGATGGAAATTTTACATTTGCTTTTTTCTGCATCAAAGGATTCTGGTGGCAGTTATATTGCACACAGAACAGTTGAAATAATGTGCCCACAGCACCGATATGATGTAGCAAACTTAACAAGTCGCGATTTGACTCAATTGTGGTCAAATGGGGCAATTTTCCAATTTGCATTTCCAATGAGGCAGGCCTTTGTGTGCGATGTCCCCAGCAAGATTTCATAGTTAACCGACAGATATGAATCATGTGAGAAAATCACCAAGAAAGTGATTTGCAATGTAAAACTTTTCAGAAGTTTAATTTCATTAGAACAGCAGCTCCGATTTCATTATGATCAAATGGTGAAGTGTCAGTTTAATGTGTTGAAAATCAATGAGGAAAAACACTGGCATTTTATGCAAGACTTGAATCCTCTTGGGGAATACTAAAAATGTCTGTGCATTGCTCTTCACACAATCATAATTCAGCTGTGTATTGACTAATGAAATAGGGTCTTTCACATTGGAGTAATTCATCACGGTCTCAGAAAATCACATAGAAACTGTTATGCTATTAGGAGATTAGTGTTGAGTCAGAGACATATCATAATCTTGTATAGCTTACCATTTATATGAGAATCAATAAACATAGACAGTTGAGGCTTTATAAGTCTTTCTCTCTGGTTTTTAAACATCTTGATTTTGACTGATGTCTTTTCAAGTGATAAACAGCCTGTTTTCCAAGCACCATGCATGATACAAATATATGCAATTTACTTTGAAATGTACCAAATCTTATGAAGTATATTTAAATATTACACTTCTTTCCATGTGTATACAAAAAGATTAAAAGTGAAAAAAGTGTGCATTAGATGTGCATATGAGATTTGTTTAGAAAGTGGATGGTTTTTATGAATTATATGGTATTTCAGGCCCAACTTTTCACTTTCCTGACGTACAACAAAGATTCCAGTCCGATGCTGCCAGGACGTCTGGCATGCTATAACCAAGGAGCAATGGCCAAGGTCACTAGTGATTCAGATATATCTCACCAGATGGCACCATATTTCCGCTTCCTGGAGTCAAGTTCTGGAACTCGGGACCCCATTTGGACCTCCCCCTATCTTGATAAAGCAGGCCTTGGACTCATGGTCACCTTCGCCCTACCTGTGTACAGTAATATCACAAAGAGGTGAGAATATGCAATATCATTGAAGCTGATGAAATAAGTTCAAATCTATATAATTAAGCCTTTTACCAGCCATAAAAGTGGGATGGATACCACAGGGTTATAATAATTACATCAATATTTATATTATGTGGTGCAGGTGTATCATTTGTGCATTTCAGACAGCTGGGCGTAGTTGGCGTGGACTCTCCTCTCGCACAGTTGGAGACCATAATGCATCATTCACTGTGGGGAAATGCCTACACCTTCATGATAGACAGCCGCGATGGCTCCACCATCATACACCCCTTCTCCAAACCCTCGGCACAGGTAGGCAACCATCATACACCACTTCTCCAAACCCTCAGCACAGGTAGGCATCCATCATACACCACTTCTCCAAACCCTCAGCACAGGTAGGCATCCATCATACACCACTTCTCCAAACCCTCGGCACAGGTAGGCATCCATCATACACCCCTTCTCCAAACCCTCAGCACAGGTAGGCATCCATCATACACCACTTCTCCAAACCCTCAGCACAGGTAGGCATCCATCATACACCCCTTCTCCAAACCCTCAGCACAGGTAGGCATCCATCATACACCACTTCTCCAAACCCTCAGCACAGGTAGGCATCCATCATACACCCCTTCTCCAAACCCTCAGTACAGTTTAATCCCCAGTAAGATTTCATGTAGCATAACTCAAACTTAAGCATTCATGAAAGTTAAGATTTAGATAAGTTTTAAAATATTTATATCATATTATTCTGAAGCTGGTAAATGACCCGGCCTTCATACCAGTGACCTCCCTGGAGACACACCAAGGTCAGCCGCAGGAGTTTCAGCATGTTCTCAATGCCATGCTGAAGCAGCAGACCGGAGACTTCAAGGTGACCAAGAATGCTACCCGTGTCATCTCTGTGCATAACTCCTTGATATGGCGACCAACACAGTACTCACACTACTTCTATACCGACATACCAGGTGAGCATCAATCACAAAACAGAACCATATGGGTTCAACTTCAACAAGAAACGTGAAAATAGATCTGTCGTCATTGAAGTACTGGAAGGTAGCTTTTAAATCTCTGAGTACTCACCCTGTCTGCCCTGTGTCCATCCGTCCTTCCACAATGCTCCTATGTTTATAAATTTCAAGGTTTCATTATATATGATCCATCTTAGCATCCATCAGATTACCGGGTATAGTAGTCAAAATATAAGCTATTTTAGATCACATGGAAAAGGATTTCCTACCAGGGGTAAATTTATATCATGTGTGGACATTAATTCAGTATTGTCAGAAACATTTCTGACCTTACCGTATTATCCCTAATAGCTGCCCTCTACCTAATTACTGCCCCCCCCCCAATGCTTAGTTGTTTTGTGTCTGGACTGACATATTCATTTTTATTAGCTCATCTAAAATATATTGAATAATACTGTACTGTACAATTATTCTTGCTATCAAACTTTTCTTCAAGTGCACAAAGATGTAGCCATTTAATTACTAAACATCTATTGTGAATCTGAAAAACAGTCAATTTTGAACCCTGGTCTTGGCATGTCTGTCAGACATATTAGTGGCCCAGTGGCAATGCTTCTGCCCCCCGGGGCGCCAATTAGGGATAATATGGTATATCACCATTGACAATTCCTTTGATCTATTGTTTGCAATTTATATAGGGTTAAATGATATCAGGGACATGAGTGGGAGTGATCCTTTGATCCTTGGTTGCTAGTTACATTAGCTGAGGTAATATGCAGAGTGCAAGCACACTTTACAGGCTGCAACACAAACTTCAGGTCATACCAACATTTAATAGAGCAATTACAGTGCAATATACATGTATATAGTATTAAGGACTGTTGCCATGTATATATTATTGTTGACACCACTGATTATTAAAGTACTTTTTGTGACTTTTGTCACAATCTTTTTATTGCATTATTCTTAGAATCTTTTCATCTTTGTGTTTCATGGAACATTTTGATGTCAATTAGAAAATTGATTGATATTAGGAATTTTATATCACCAAATTTTTCATGATAAGAGACATATATATAATGATTGTATAATGTGTGTTTCAGACTCAGACTATGCTATTGCCTTTAACTTAGCCAAGACAGATGAAACCTTTCAGCATGCACGCGACCCAATGGTGACCGAGCCAATCACTTATCTGCATGAAATGGAGAGCTACAAAATGCTAGGAGAAGACTTCCATGGAGTGTTTGAAGACCTTGGCCCAAGTGACAAATACCTTGCCTACCCAGGTAGCCAGGTTTTTTTTGTACAAGCTTTTATATGAATGTATCTAAAATTTGTCATAAATATACACAAAAATGACATGTGCAAAAAAATAAAAAATGGTTTGGAACTTTAAAAATTTCAAGAGTAACTCGAATTTTAAAGAGATTTGAATAATTTTTTTTAAATTTGAAAATAATAATGTATGTTAACAATTTGTGATAGGTTTATTGGTGACGAAGCACCACTCTGTGGTAAAGTTGGCTCCCAGGTGCTTCTGTGACCCGACTGAGTACCTGGAGGCAGGCAAGCCCAACAATGCAGAAATACACAAGTATATTAACATCTTCACCCCCACCTATGATATACACTGCCCCCGCGGCACCTTCAGGAGGGATGTGAGGTCAGTCCAATACAGGCTTTAGCATTGGTAATTGATTGTAAAAATAAATGCTTACCAAAAAGGTCATCTATTGTGAACATCATAAATTATGTGCAATGGTAATTTGTATGCTTGAGAATTTTCCAAATTGATCTGGTTTTATGTTCTCACAATTTTTGACAGAAGTTTCAAAATTTCAGATTTCAGATTTCAAAATTTCTTTCCATTTCATTAGTTAAATGTTAAAACTAGACTTACCTAAAGACTGATGGTATTTTCAAGAACAATTGTTTTGTGTTTGGTTATGCATACAGGCCGGACGTGAAGTTGACAGGTCAGCTTGAGAGTCTGTGGATGTCCAGACCAGCGTCACTACAGAACCAGATATTGTGGACCTACGTCGGCACCATGGGCGGCGTCATGAGGATCTACCCAGGCGTACAAATGACCAAGGACTTCGATCCAACCAAGTAGGCTTAACTTTAGACATACATCTAGTTTTGTATTGTTCTACACAATTCACAGGTGGCACTGTGATCATTCAACATAGGTGCCAGCACTGTGTGAAACTTTTTTGTTTCTCATTGAAATTTCTTTTAAATAAAATAAAGAGAAATTATATCAGAAAAATATTGCTATACACTTAACAAAATTATACCATAGATAGTTGTCTGTGTTTGAAACATATGCTCTTGATATTTAGTCTCTATATTTTTGCTCTGCAGGCGTCCATGGTACCATCGTTCAGTGGGAAATCGTGGGAAGCTAGCCCTGTCTAGTGTCTACCAGGACAGCCAGCCTTCCATGGGGAAAGTGGTCACCTTCACCTGGGCCATACACAAGGCTAAACCTCTCACCCCTCCAGACTGCACAGGTCAGCCTCACCTTGTAGAGAAAACAATATCACCATCCAAGTGCAGCTGATATGTTGGGTCATGCAACCATTAAATAGATTTTCAGAGTACTGTATACAAAGAAAAATTCGCGCCTAGTTATTTTCGCGCCATCGCCGTTTTCGACAGGTTCGAGCCGTTTTATTTTCACGAATTTTAAATTTCTAAAATCTATGGATTTCACAGAATCTGCACGCGAAATCCACTTGTTGATATCTTGTTTAGAAGCAGAGAAAATCGAGTTTGAAATCTGCTAAAATTTTTGAATTACAGTGAAATGTGCGATCAGCTGTTTGAGCTGAGCACACTTTTGAATTTTTGGAAAACAATGTCGTTTTGTGCTTCATATACAAGGTAATTCTGTTTAAATCATAACTGACATGAAGAAACATTTTATTTTTGTTAATCAGGACCGGCAATTCAGGCATCTGGTACAAATTTGGGGCTCCTAAAACATCAATTATCTCAGCTGTCACTGGGTCAATATGGTCATGCTTGGTATCAAAATGACCGGGAGAGTCCCCTCTTCAATTTCGCGTCCATTTAATTTCGCGAATGACGTCCTGGCGCGAATTAATGCGAAAATGAAAAGGTCGCGAAAATTTGTCTGTATACAGTAATCTGTCTGATAAATATAAGAGTCAAACTCAAATGATTTTTTTTAAAGTCCTCTTGGCATCTGCTTAAGATGCATTAATTCGAGACATACCATGTTAATACCAATTTATTCTTCTACTGTGCATTAGCTTTATGGAAAGTCAAGGGTTTTTATTTAGCAGTTAATGACATTCTGTAGGAGATGCCAGAGATTATGGTTGTCCATGTGATCAGAACTACGAGTGTAAGTCTGAGTACTGCTACCAGAAGTCGTGTGCTGATGACCTAATTCAGGGGGTAGTGGCCCTGGACCTCCGCTACCATGACTTCCAGACCCGCGTGGTGGAGCTGATCCAGAGCTCTGATGTCAGGAGATACTGCACGCTCAGATACAACTGTCCTGATGGCGAGGCCTGCGAAACCAGGTCAGATCTATCGCCTTTGTAGAATCACATTTGTGTGTTATCAAATTTTGCACTTGCTCTGCCTGATTTCTCAAGAGACTTGATGTTAGAGAAAAGCAAAATAGAGAACATATATAACTAAACTCCATAGCATGTAGTTTTATAATAGAGTAAGCATAGTTCAGTGATTTAGAAGTCAGAATAGAATAAATACCAATCAATGATTTTGGAGTTATAAATGAGTATTGAATTAGGATTCATAATAGAGAGTAAATGGGGATTAAGTAGAGATCAGTAGTTTTGAAGAGTCAAATATCACTCAAGTTTTGTTTGTCCTGGTTTTAGTTTAAACTAACTGTTTTCTGTAGCAAACAAAGAAATATTTCTCCTTTGTCCTTGTTTGGATAATTATATTAATGTGTCCTTTATACACTGAGATTTACAAGCAGGGCTTTGTAAAATAATTTTCGGCACGCTACAAATCACAATATTTTTACCCTCAGCCCCTGATGTAATCAGGCTGAGGGTATTGCAGTACTCCTGGCGTGGGTATGTATGTATGTATGTATGTATGTCTGTATGTATGTATGTCTGTATGTATGTATGTCTGTAGCGAACATCCTTGTCATCGCGATAACTTGAGAACAAATGATAACAGCTTCATGAAACTTGACACACATAAGCATCAGGTGAAAACCTCGGACGAGTTCGATGGACAGCGACCTTGACCTATTTTTCAAGGTCACAGGGACAATTATATGAAATCCCAAGAATTGCAATAACTTAAGAACAAATGATGGCAGCTTTATGAGATTTGACACACATAAGCATCTATTGAAGACCTCAGAATTTTTTCTATGAAACATGACCTTTACCTACTTTTCAAGGTCACAGGGATAATTATGTGAAATCCTTGTCATCGCGATAACTCTAGAACAAATGATGGCAGCTTCATGAAACTTTACACACATAAGCATCTGGTGAAAACCTCGGACGAGTTCGATGAACAGCGACCTTGACCTATTTTTCAAGGTCACATGGACAATTATGTGAAATTCCAAGAATCGCAATAACTCAAGAACAAATGATGGCAGCTTTATGAGATTTGACACACATGAGCATCTGTTGAAGACCTCAGAATTTTTTCTATGAAACATGACCTTCACCTACTTTTCAAGGTCACAGGGACAATTATGTGAAATCGTCCTTGTCATCATGATAACTTGAAAACAAATGCTGGCAGCTTCATGAAACTTGACACACATAAGCATCAGGTGAAAATCTCGGACGAGTTCAGTGGACGGTGACCTTGACCTATTTTTCAAGGTCACAAGGACAATTATGTGAAATCCTAAGAATCGCAATAACTCAAGAACGAATGATGGCAGCTATATGAGATTTGACACACATAAGCATCTGGTAAAGATCTCATAATTTTTTCTATGAAACATGACCTTCATCTCCTTTTCAAGGTCACAGGGACAATTATGTGAAATCACAAGAATCACAATAACTCAAGAACAAATGATGGCAGCTTTATGAGATTTGACACACAGAAGCATCAGGTGAAAACCTCTGACAAGTTCAGTGGACGGAGACCTTCACCTACTTTTCAAGGTCACATGGACAATTATGTGAAATCATCCTTGTCATTGTGATAATTCAAGAACAAATAATGGCAGCTTCATTAAACTTGACACACATAAGCATCTGGTGAAAACCTCGGACGAGACCGATGTACAGCGACCTTGACATATTTTTCAAGGTCACAGGGACAATTATGTGAAATTCCTAGAATCACAATAACTCTAGAACAAATGATGGCAGCTTTATGAGATTTGACACACATGAGCATCTGTTGAAGACCTCAGACATTTTTCTATGGAACATGACCTTCACCTACTTTTCAAGGTCACAGTGACAATTATGTGAAATCCCTATTGTTGCTATAACTCGAGAACGATTGATGGCAGCTTTGTGAGACTTGACACACATAAGCATCTGGTGAAGACCTCAGTGAAGACCTTCACCTACTTTTCAAGGTCACAGGAACAATTATGTGGTGCGGTGACGTTTTGTTCACAAATATGTGTGGAGCGAATGTTGTGCAATAAGTTACCAGGGCTGAGGGTTGATGCATCTCTGATGCCTATGTTTAGATATAATTTTTGTCCTTACAAATTTTAAATTTAATTAATGAACAAAATGATATTTGTTTGATAGTCAGTGTTTGTATGATGTTGTAGATGTTATCTCCTCGATGACACGGGAGCATTGGTCATGTCTGCTGAGTTCCTCTTCATCTCAGACGTGGAGAGGTCCGCCTACGAGGAGGTTTCCCTGGCCATCAAGGAGGGCTACATTTTCTCTGAACTCATCAGGCAGGGTGTCTATTTAAGGAACACTCGAGTACAATATCAGGGCGTCTGCTCTTACTCCCAAAACATACCAGTAAGCTTTCTCTCATCTCTCGTCACATTATAATTATCAGTAAACCAGAACAAATGAATATTTAACCATACAGTTTTCATTGTTTAGAAAGCACCACCTTCCAGACCAAACTTCATTCGTGCAAACCAGGTATTTTTCAGGCTTAATGACTTCAATGACAACAAACAAGTAATTCACAATTTAACAAATTGCTTTTTTTAAAGCTACTTTAATTATTGATCTATTATAAACTACTAGACCTGTTATCGCCAGGTTTAAAGATTTAACACTTTTATTGTATCTCCAGTTGAGCAAAGCTGATCAACAGTGGTTACCGGATCAAGTGGAATACCACTACCAACATGTCTCAGGTCCCATCCCAGCATTCAAAAACCAATATGGCTGCATACAGGAAGTGGTCTTCTACACACTGAATAAGACCTTCTCCCGGAATGACTCCTACATCATCAGAGGGAACTTGTCTGGCAGTGCATGTTCCAGTGGGTCATACTACTTCACACCAGTCCCTGGCACCAACTTACACTTCCTCGTTATAGAGGATTACAGAAACATTGACACTCCTACAAATTTTAACTGCAGAATAGAAAATAGGTAACATTTGTGAAAAATTAGCTTTTTGATTATCAAATGATTGCACGTTGGACAGTGTCGCTGAATTAAATTTAAAATTATAATCAACGACCTCGGTTATATACTAAAAACACAAAAATACCTTTACATGTAGATATTTAATTTTTTTTTTCTTCTGAAGAATGCATAAGCTGTTGCTGGTCTTCATGCATGTCCAGCATTCACACATTTATTCAGACAGAACTGGTGATTTCCACTTTTTTGTTGTCTCATTATGAAAATATTCCCCCAAAAATGTCTGTGTAATAATTTGATTCTTAGAATTTGAATTTGACATTTGTTTTGTAGGGTTCATGCACCAGGCTCATACAAGGTGACCCAGGGAGCATGCGATGAAGATGATCTGCCGTCAGTTGACCATCATCCCCGAACATGCCCAAATATCAAGACTGTCCCCGTTCCCTGTGGCTACAGCAGTGCATATTCCCCCACTGCAGCAACTCCATCAATCATTTCCATAGCAACCATACTTTTACTCACACATTATATTTTAGACAAATATCACTTGTCGGCTATTGGCCTGGCAACAAGTTTCATTTCCCTGAATAAAAACAGTGTGTCCTGACATCTGTGGATGCATGTAGTTAGGCCTGTGTAAAAACATTACCCTGAAATAACAGAATATGTGTATAGCTGAACACGTTTGTTATGAATGTGTGAAACTGCTTGACTTTGTGTTCATTGTTGATGTTTTAAAGATTATATATTTCAATTATATAAGCCAGAGACAAACATTGCTGATTCATTACAATTTTTTCTAAACTATGAAGGATCAATTTTGACTTCCTTTAAAGTATTAAATAGAAAAAAGATGAAGATTTTAAGTGTTAAATATATTTCACAAATCAATTGCTAAAAATTGGACATTCAATTTTAGTTTTTTTGCAGATGATATTATATCAATACTAGTCTAAGAGTATTTACATTTTGAAAATATTCATAGATTTAATGTGTTTATCATTTTGAGTGATATATCTTGTGTGATACAGTTTGTTTTCTATCTCTTACAATCGTCACATTTGACTTAAGTGTTATCAAAAGCAGTGGTGCTAAGAACAATGATCCAGGAGATTTCTGAATGCCCATATAACAAGTAGTGTCAAGGCACAAAGTACAATACAAAATTACCAAAAAGAAAATACTGAATACTTTTAATGTTTAAATTAATTAATTACAATTTTATGGTAAACCAAAAGAACAATAAGATATGTACTTGATAAATGAAGCAAAATTGATGTTTGACTGGTATTAACAGGAATCATAGAAAACTCCATTCCATTTTGCTGTCTCACTTTATGACAAAGGTGATCTGGTTTTATTTTCTAGCAATGTGATAAAATATCACAAAATATGTTCTTTCATGTGATAATAATGGATCTGTAAATGTTGAGATTACCATTTTAACCAAAATCTTTATATCTTATCAAAATCACATTCCCTTATTATTTTATCTTACAAACAAGATCTTGCATTTTGTGAATGTTGTTGTAATTGTTATCAAGTAAATTGAGGTAAATTTTAATGTGCCAGTTATGTTGTATTTGATGAAATTATTTTATCTGAATCAACTGTATTTCATAGTAGACCTGCTTCTGAAAAACGTGTATAAATCTCAGGGTGCTAGTTTTATTTGTTTTATAGTGTATGTATTTATAGATCATTGTTGTATGAGAGATGCTTGGCATCACTGAAATATCTAAATAAATTATTTCTTATATAAAAGACCATTTATTTTTTCTTTAATTGCTACAAATACTGGTACATACCTGATATCCCAATGTAGGATAGTACCACACTATTGTTGGAAAAGAAATCATAAGATTTATTGGGAAGCTATATATTTAAGCCTAAAAGACTATCTTAAACATGAGCCAATGGCCTTGGGGCTATGCTGATCATTGCCTTTTTGTTATGTTTTAAATATTTTCTGGATATGTAAAAATGTTGTACCCAAGATTGGGGTCAACTCCATCACCCCCATATTGCTTTATTTTGGAAATTCGAAACTTGAGCCAATCAAAATGTGCCTTGCATATTGAATTTGGCCGATTGTTGTAATCTTGATTTGACATCACTTTAAAGTGTACCTTAAATTTGCAAAAGAGAAAACCAAATTGAACAATTGTAAACCAGTGAGACACTATAAATCTCATTTCATTCCAACCTGGAAACCTGTAAATAAGTTTCATATCTTAATGTTAAAGATTCCTTGGCCAACTTATGTCAAATGATTCTAAAATTCCGCACTGACTTATTGCGGCACTATCTAAACAATCTCCTTGACAATTGTGTGATATCTATTAGATTATTTTTCAAAAATCACAAAAATATTTAAAATTTTTAACCTGATGGAAAATAGATAGAATTGATCCCCTGATAATACCAACTTGCAGCTAAAAGCTCTGATCAGTGGTATCAGTGGAAATCAAAGTTTCTCCTCCTCACTGCAGAAGCTATGCTATGCAAAGCTAAAAATGAAAATAATAATTACACATTTCCTCATGAGAATGAATATTTTATTAATGTTGTATAAATACTACCAATCTTCACAACCATTATTACCAGTGTAATTTCTATTCTTTAAATTTTGCAAAAAGTCTTTCTGTTCATGATTGGTTTTGATACTGTCCACTTTCTAGACTTTTATTGAAGGATTTTAAGTTGAGGATTTGTCTTCTTAATATGGTTCATCTTCCCCAGCTGCCATACAATTTATTCCAGTCCAGGTACAGATCCAGCTCCTTTGTTGATACACTTGCCTTCACTTGGCATAAAGCAGACTCAAAATCTTCATATATTATTGGACGTACCTGTGAAAAGAAACATTGCAGAATAGTAATTATTTAACCACTATTCACCAATATCCTCTACATGACTGACTTCATGCAGCTATTGACAGATCCTATCTTGTTTATGTAAGGTAATTCTGTCATCATTGGTTGTCAATTAATTGCCTTTACAAGAGGTCAAGTCACATAACCTAAAAATGAAGTCAAGGTCACCAACACATGCACCATTTTAAGATCTCCAAAAGATGCATTTTAAGTTTAAGTTTAAAGATACATTTAAGTTCGAAGACCTGAACATTATTTTGTACAGACCAAGGGCTCCAACAATACCCTTTTGGCAAAATTTGCCAAGGAGTAACAAGATTAATCATTAAAAAAGTTAAAGATTAAAAAATTCCCTTAAAATGTTCCCTTTAAATGCCAAACATTTTGTCTATTTTTTTTAAGCAATCTATAAAACCTGATTTAATCAACATACGAACCTGGTCAGCCGTTACATTTTCGATTTCTGCAAAGCTCATACTCCGGATTGGTCCAAGGGCCGCCTCTCGGCATAAGTTAGCCATGTCTGCTCCAGAGTAACCTATAATGGAGAGATCATGCCAGTTAATCCCTACTTTGAACACGAGAGGGCACTAGCTGTCACTTAACTTTTTATTCTCTCCAGCCATAGCCTATCATAGCATCAGCATCACAATGCTATCATTCAGTTTACAGAAATGGATAGATGAAAATATTCCTTTTTGGATCAGATTTGAAAATGGTTAAATATGACCCTCTGGGTTGATAGCTCTGCTGACTTGAATGAAAACACATGAACTGAGATAAAGTACAACTAGCAAACAGGTTATGGTTTTCCATACATGATCCCAATTCAGTTTTGATGGGATATTCATTAATATCCTGTTTATTATAACTCTGCAAAAATAATATAAAAATTGATATCAACAAAGTTATTCAACACTTTTACAGAAGAGTTATGGGTATTGTTAATTATATGGCTCATTTTGACACCTCCTCTGCTTGTCCCTTACCAATGCAATATATCTATGGTATCATTCTGCAGATGATACCTACAGCCATGTTATCCAGCAGGAACCTCTGCCAAACCTTCAATAGTCTCATTCAATAAATCTTTGACATTTTTGCAAACCAAGTATGAAGTTCCTCCTGTAAGTGGTTGCTGAGATATGCTCTTCACAAAATGTGTGACATTAAGGTCATTGCCTTTAGGTCAATCGGTGTAGGGGCAAAACAAACCGACAGTGCACAACTACATTTTGTGGCTGGCATGCATGCCCAATATTTAGTATCTCAAGTTCATCGTTCATGGAATACGGCCTGCACAATAATACAAAGGTCAAGGTCACAGCATCAAGGTCAAATCTGTACAAAAATGTATATGGTGCTTGACATAGTGTTGATGTATAATAGATATGAGGTACTTCTTCACTTAATAATTGTGAGGTGATGCATGCACACAAATTTTGAATTCAAGATCACAGTCAAGGTCAAAGGTCACATGGCTAAAAAAGGGTGACAAGGCACAGCTATGACCCAAGACATTTCTGTATATTAAATATTAATTTCCTCCTTTAAGTGGTTGCTGAGATATGCTCTGTACAAATTTTGTGACCTCAAGGTCACTGGACTAAGGTCAATGGTGACATAACTAAGATTTGAAGGAATCTGAATCTTCACCTCTTTATCTATCTCTGTAATAAATTTGAGACATACATTATTGGTAGTTTTGGAGAAGATTTTTAAAGAAATTTTGACATAGAGAGAGACATGTTCCGCAATCCTAAAGCTCTGAGACTATAAGGGAGTCAGCTGAGCTAAAAACCATAGATAGCTGATAAAGAGAATTGTAATCTAAATCAAAACAAGATATGATATGATATTATAATATAATATACACATTGAGTACTGACCATCTGTTTTATCTGAGACAAGCTGGAGCTCTTCTTCTGTCAGATGACTGTTTTGCTGGCTCAGCAGATTAATGATAATGTGGCATCTTGCAGTGCTCTCTGGTAGGGGGATATAAAGTCTTTTCACAAACCTTCGTCTTGCTGCTTCATCGATCTCCTGGGGCCTGCCACAACAAAATCTCTTATTTCATTAAGCAATATCATTTTTTTCCTTTCAGAACACTGACATTGAAATATTTGGGGTGACTAGGTTACAAATGCTTGATAGTGTAACAGCAAAAATATATTTGAGGATAAAAATACCTGTTTGTAGCCCCAACCACAAGAATCCTGTCATCTGATGATGTACAAGCCCCATCCTAGACCCAAGAAAGATAAATGCTATTACTATATTTGCTAAATAAAAAATATTTGTTCATAGTTTGATAGGAAATGCATGCATACCAATTGTACAAGGAATTCAGTTTTAATACGTCTTGAAGCTTCATGTTCCCCATCTGATCTCTGAGACAGCAGAGAATCTATCTCATCTATGAAGATGACAGCTGGCTGATGTACCCTGGCCACAGCAAACAGAGCTCGCACCATCTTCTCCCCTTCTCCTACCTGCCAAATATTCAGAAACAGAAACAATATACCACACTCTTCCCTCCTCTTTCTTTCCCATTTCAAAATGCATAATGGTTGCAATAATTGCAAAAGTTGCAATATGATTATGTACATTAAACTGTTATTTTCCTATATTTTCATTCCTTACTTTTAATACCTGCAATGAGGATTTCAACATCTGTGAATTGAATAAATATTGTGAAGTGAATTTCAAAATAAAAATTGATATTTATGTGAAATTGTATAAAATTTGCAGTGAAAATTAAATGGGAATCAGAGATTGCTAGATGTCCAATGCTGGGGCATAATTAAGGAAACCAGAAGGGGCAAAGAAAAAAATGTGCATGAACAAAGTAATGGCCAAGTGTTGTGCATGCCCTTTCACATCATACATATTGGTATTCGTAGTATCAGCTGTGTCATGCATAGAAACATATACCAGCATGCAATGTACATATAAGAGACATCTGATGGATCATAAAAGTTAAAACTCAAGCAGTGAGAATTAAAAATGTTTACTTGCCCATTTGGATGTGAGAGACGATGCACTTATACTGAAAAATGTAGACTTCGACTGACTGGCGATGCACTTGCCTATTAATAAATATTCAACAACAATAATCATTCCAAAATCAATGGAAATATATTTTCATGCAACAATTGTGGCATTTCTTAAAATGGATAATATTAGGTTGTACTTACCTATTAAGGTTTTACCAGTTCCTGGAGGACCAAATAATAACAGTCCTTTGGGTGGGCCCCTCAGGCCTGTGAATATATCTCTGTAATGCATAAAAAATTCATTGTTTATACAAAGATATAATTTCCAGTTATTTTTGGAAGATATCTATTCTTAGCACTTACCTCCTCATGAAATATAGTAAGCATTCATTAATCTAATTGATACAGTAATACGGGTGATTAAAAAACAATCTAACCATGCAAGAAATCAATGATGTGGTCTTTACTGACGATAAACCACTTAGAAAGCCCTAACTTGGGTCACAAGTGAGTCCAGGGGATAACAAATATGGGTCTTTGTTTAGGTTGAAAAGGTAGTTTATTCCTCTCTAGGGAATAACATGTTGTCGTTTGATGGTTTGGAATTTTATTTTATAATATATGACTGGTGACTAAAGGAATAGCCTTCAAATAAACCTAGAAAGGTGCGATTTTTTGCAAAACCAAACTAAAAAAAAAATTGACTTACGGTCTAAGCATTGGCCATACAACAATTTCTTTGATGGTTGTTTTTGCAAATTCCAAACCCGCAATATCATCCCATGAAACAGATGGACCATGGTCCATGATCTATTCAAAGACAGAACAGCACAACAAACTTGAAGAATGGTCAATATCTGGTGAAACAATACCTTTTGTCAAAAGTAATTAACAAGAGATTAATTATTATTATTATAAAACATCTTTATTCTGGAAAGCATATCAGTTTACACTGGTTTTCATATACGTCCAGCAAATTAATTAACCCAAAGATGGTAAATAATTCTTTTTCAAATAATATATATGGAAAAATCTGATATGATTTAAAAGCTCTCTCTGAATGTAAGATTATTTCTACCTCACTGGTTACCAGCTCCACCATTTTGGGTTCAATATTTTTCAATCTTTCATCCACAGGCTCATCATTGTTGGTGGCCCTGCCTGCACTTCCACCACCTGGAAACACCTTCCGCACTATTGCTCCCCTGTTTAATTTAAGATTCATTTATATTTAGAATAATAATTATGTACTGCATCATATTTTCAAATATTCAGTTAAACAAAGCAACTGATAGGCCCATAATTGGTCAATAGGTTTGAAACCTATTGGCCACAATTTGAAAGAATATGTCAAAATCTTTATTAACATTACTAAAAGTACACCTTCAGGAGATACATGTCAAATTTGTTCTGTAACTGAAACACACACACACACACACACACACACACACACACAGAGTCAAGTTGTTGCCAGTTGATTCAAACATTTTTATGTGATGCTTAAATGTAGACACATGGTGATCGCCACTTTTTACTATGGACACCCGCCAATGTTACTATGGACACTTCTGTTAATCGTTTGTTAGCTGCTCTCTGATTGGTCTACATAATTGCCAATGTCAAAAAGTTAGAACAATGGGGATGTCAGCATCCTTCCTGTCCATTGCCAGTGGCGGACTTATTTCAGCAAGTTTAAATAATGCCTTAACACAGTTGACCTTCCTTAACCAGCAGTAATTTATCATGTCATCTCACTCAAAGGCTATTTTTAGCAATACTGAATCAAAAGTAGGTCAATAGACTTCATCCATCATCCAAAATCATCCATAAATAACCAGCAGTGGATCGCATGATCTTACTCAGTCAATGCTCTATTTTAAAGATTTATAGGTCGGTCAGTTATCTGTTATTTGGCACTTGTCAGTATATCTGTAACGAATGCAAGTGTTAAGATATGGCAAAAGAATCTGATGACATTTTGAAGTGTGTGAACTTGGAAATAAAAGTCAAGGTCATATTTGTTATTTATTTTGAGGTGAATACACAGATAATTAATAAACAGATTTCAGGGCAGCAATGTTTCGTATTATCCCTAACTGCCGCCCCGGGGGCAGAAGCATGTTGAAATTTTTGTATAGATGCACACACACATGTAGACTCACATTCACATAGGGATAGCCCAATAGCACAGTTCCTGCACTGCACAGGCGGCAAAAGCAAAAAAAAGAAAATATACATTTAATTTATACAAGAGAGACAAGCAGGAAGTAACTCACTCATTCTGATCTTCGTCTTTGTTCATGACTGGTGGAACAAACTTGCTGCTTGGACCTCGCCTACAAGGGACCCAATGTAAGCTCAAGGTTATTGCAGTAACAAATGTTGATTGACATATCACTATAGTTTGATCAATTTATTACAACCATATCTGTCTTTCTATTCTTCTAAAGATTCCACAACTGAATAGTTTTTTTTTCATACAAGCATATGAAGCCAAAATATCAAAGATTTCCCTTCACAGCATAGAGAAAGAATTGTAGTCATCATTTCAGCTGTCATGTCTACAAACATAACCCTGCATGCATTGTTAGTGGCACATGAAATACTTGGTGGATTTCAAAAGTTAGAAATCAAGTTGTGAATTCCATACCTTGTTCCTAAAGATCGTTTACTGGTTCCATACGCAGCATTACTCATATTCCTCTCCACATTTCCTCCTCTATTTCGACCATATTTTTTCTGATTCTCAATGGCCTATCAGAAAACAGAATAAGATGTCTTGCTGTTATTTGCTGAAGAGAATCATTTATTTTCGTGTTCAATAAAATTGGATGACAATAGCAAATTCTTGTGATATTGCTAAGCTGGTCAGGAGCAAGTCTTTTGCTGTTACAAAGCAACAGTTTCTGTAGTAAATGCATCTTTGTCTGAATCTACCCAGGCTGGTGATGTTGTTTTCTGTTCTAATTAATTTTCATAGTAACTAACACAAATAATGTTCTGAGGGTTAAATGTGTCATCCAGCAAGGAAAATCATTTTCCTAATTTAAATTATATTTGTTCACCTTTAAATTTAAAAGTGTCCCTCAAAGATGGAAATTTTAAGTGTTCCTTTTGGTTTTTGGTGAAAGTAACAAATAGGAATTTAAATTTTACTGATTGAGCACATTTTGGCAAATATCTACATTATATTTATTTATAGATTTTGCCCTAAGCTATACTCTTGCATGTGAACATGTACCAATTGTTCCCTGGCAGTTCTGAAGAATCCAGTGGCCTGGTTTCCTTCGTCATCTTCCTTCTCCACTTCATTGAAACCTCGTTTCTGAGGCTAAAATCAAACAAAGCTTTAACCTAAATCAAATGGATCACAATCACTCTTTGTGTGCAAATGAAGATATTCAAATATCTTATTTTCAATGCCAGTCTTTTTTTTTTAATTTGCTCATACCTCAACTTTCTTGTATGGCGGCAAATTCTGATTGTTGCCAAAGTTTCCATTCTTGCATGGTCCATTACCTGGTTCGGTGATGTTATGTGAAAAGCATAATATTAAATTATCAAACGCAAAATATAATGCCAATTCAAACAATCTAAACAAAAACAAACATATGTTTATGGTTTACTGCAATTGACCAAGGAATATTTGTTTTGAAAAAAAATCAAGAGGAATGGTTTGTTCATTAAATTAAATATTTTTAAGTTTGAAAAATCAGAGTAGGAGAGATTGTGCATTGTTATATATATATACTAACCTGTATTATTAGAAGGATACAGTACATTTCTGTTCCTGCCTCCTCCTTGCCATGTGGGAGAGTTGTCTCCTTCACCCTCCTCTTCTCCTCCTCCACTCATATTCCAAAATCCACCTCTCCTATTGACACCTACTGATGCTTGATAAAAATTGGATTTGTCCTGGAATTGAGGATTTGGCTGAACAGACTCTGCATTTTGACTTGACAACCCACCGAGGTTTTTGCCTGACTCTGGGACTTGATTAGCTGTCACATTCCCCCTTGATTCAGCGTGAATGGCTGGCTGAAAGAGAGGCTTTGACAGGTGTGGGGCTGCTGGTGCTAGTCCTGATGCTAGTTCAGATGCTATAACTGGATCTGGTCCTTGCTGTGCTGATGGTTTAGTACTAGGCATGGCCTTTAACTTTGAAGGTACTGACAGAGTTTTGTCTGGTCTGAGATTTATTTGTTCTGATTCCTTCCCTGGGGGTATAAGTGTTGCCTTTACTGCTTCTGAAGCTTCTATGGCTTTCTTTACACAGTCCAGTTTCATCACAGTATCCTTTCTCAATCCACTCACCCATAGTTTACTCTCTAGACAATATATAAGACCCACAAATCATAAATTATCACAATAAATCTACACCAAATGATGACAATGTCAACAGGACATCTAATATTATAACAAAGGTAAAAAAGCCAAGACTTCTTGCTGAAATTTTAAAGTAATTTAAAATTGTATAAGTCAAACCATTTTCAACTTTTTATTACATGATATGGCATTTGACATGATATGGCACTCCATCTAGTTTTCCATTGGAAAGTTTTCACCACAATTTTTCAGGTACTCATCCAAGGTCAATGGTTTACCATTCCTTCTTCCATTATGTGATGTAAAATACAGTTCTATACAACAGTGCAAGAGATTACTTGACAATTCAACTACAATATCAACCAAACATAGGCATCAGAGATGCATCAACCCTCAGCCCTGGTAACTCATTGCACAACATTCGCTCCACACAATATTTGTGAACAAAACGTCACTGCACCAAGGCAAATTGATGCAGGGGTTAAAAAAACCCATAAAATCTACTTCCTTTGATAGCTTAGGTGTGTCAAGTATCATGAAACTGTCATCATTTACTCTAGAATTATTGAGATGGGCCGGTGACCTTGAAAAGCAGGTTAAGGTCACCGTCCATCAAACTCATCTGAAGTCTTCCCAGATGCTTATGTGTGTCAATTTTCATGAAGCTGCCATTATTTGTTCTTAAGTTATTGCAATGACGTGGATTTGACATGATTGTCCCTGTGACCTTGAAAAGTAAGTAAAGGTCATGTTCCATCAAGAGAAGTCTGAGGTCTTCACCAGATGCTTATGTGTGTCAAATCTCATAAAGCTGCCATGATTCGTTCTCGAGTTATAGCAATGATAGGGATTTCACATAATTGTACCTGTGACCTTGAAAAGTAGGTGAAGGTCATGTACCATACAAAAATGTCTGAGATTTTCATCAGATGCTTATGTGTGTCAAGTTTCATGAAGCTGCCATCATTTGTTCTCGAGTTATCACGATGACAAGGATGATTTCACATAATTGTCCCTGTGACCTTGAAAAGTAGGTGAAGGTCATGTTCCATCAAGAGAAGTCTGAGGTCTTCACCAGATGCTTGTGTGTGTCAAATCTCATAAAGCTGCCATCATTCGTTCTTGAGTTATTGCGATTCTTGGGATTTCACATAATTGTCCGTGACCTTGAAAAATAGGTCAAGGTCGCCGTCCATCAAACTCATCCGAGGTTTTCACCAGATGCTTTTGTGTGTCAAGTTTTATGAAGCTACCATCATTTGTTCTCGTATTATCGCGATGACAAGGATGATTTCACATAATTGTCCATGTGACCTTGAAAAGTAGGTGAAGGTTATGTTTTATAGAAACAATTCTGAGGTCTTCACTAGATGCTTATGGGTGTCAAATCTCATAAAGCTGCCATCATTTGTTCTTGAGTTATGCGATTCTTGGGATTTCACATAATTGTCCCTGTGACCTTGAAAATTAGGTCAAGGTCACTGTCCATCGAACTCGTCCGAGGTTTTCACCAGATGCTTATATGTGTCAAGTTTCACGAAGCTGCCATCATTTGTTCTCGAGTTATCGCGATGACAAGATGATTTCACATAATTGTCCCTGTGACCTTGAAAAGTAGGTGAAGGTCATGTTTCATAGGAAAAATTCTGAGGGCTTCACCAGATGCTTATGTGTCAAATCTCATAAAGCTGCCATCATTCGTTCTTGAGTTATTGTGATTCTTGGGATTTCACATAATTGTCCCTGTAACCTTGAAAAATAGGTCAAGGTCACTGTCCATTGAACTCGTCCGAGGTTTTCACCAGATGCTTATATGTGTCAAGTTTCACGAAGCTGCCATCATTTGTTCTCGAGTTATCGCGATGACAAGATGATTTCACATAATTGTCCCTGTGACCTTGAAAAGTAGGTGAAGGTCATGTTACATAGGAAAAATTCTGAGGGCTTCACCAGATGCTTATGTGTGTCAAATCTCATAAAGCTGCCATCATTCGTTCTTGAGTTATTGTGATTCTTGGGATTTCACATAATTGTCCCTGTGACCTTGAAAAATAGGTCAAGGTCGTCGTCCATCGAACTCGTCCGAGGTTTTCACCAGATGCATATGTTTGTCAAGTTTCATGAAGCTGCCATCATTTGTTCTTGAGTTATCGCGATGACAAGGATGTTCGCTACAGACATACATACAGACATACATACATACATACCCACGCCAGGAGTACTGCAATAAACTGTAAAAATGTTCCATTACTCTTTCCATTAAGCAGAGTAAGAGATCATTTAAACATCTAGAAAACATCTACCATTACTCTTTCTATTATTGAGATCAGTCTATCGTCTACTTACCATTTCTCCCTCCGTGAAGCAGTGCAAGAGATCGCTAAATAATCTAATTACCATTTTTCCTCCTTCCGTTAAGCAGTGCAAGAGATTACTAAATAATCTACTAACCATTCCTCCTTCCTCCAAGCAGTGCTCGAGATCATCCAATAGTCTACTTCCCATTCCTCCTTCCATTGAGCTATGCAAGAGATCATCCAATAGTCTTCTTACCATTTTTTCTTACATTGAGCAGTGCAAGAGATCATTCAATAGTCTTCTTACCATTTTTTCTTACATTGAGCAGTGCAAGAGATCATCCAATAGTCTACTTCCCATTCCTCCTTCCATTGAGCTATGCAAGAGATCATCCAATAGTCTTCTTACCATTTTTTCTTACATTGAGCAGTGCAAGAGATCATTCAATAGTCTTCTTACCATTTTTTCTTACATTGAGCAGTGCAAGAGATCATTCAATAGTCTCCTTACCATTTTTTCTTACATTGAGCAATGCAAGAGATCATTAAATAGTCTACTTACCATTTCTCCTTCCATTAAGCAGTGCAAGAGATCATTAAATTGTCTACTTACCATTCCTCCTTCCATTGAGCAGTGCAAGAGATCATTCAATAGTCTTCTTACCATTTTTTCTTCCATTAAGCAGTGCAAGAGATCATCCAATAGTCTACTTACCATTCCTCCTTCCATTGAGCAGTGCAAGAGATCATTCAATAGTCTTCTTACCATTTTTTCTTACATTGAGCAGTGCAAGAGATTATCCAATAGTCTTCTTACCATTCCTCCTTCCATTGAGCAGTGCAAGAGATCATTTAATAGTCTTCTTACCATTTTTTCTTACATTGAGCAGTGCACGAGATCATCCAATAGTCTTCTTACCATTCCTCCTTCCATTGAGCAGTGCAAGAGATCATTAAATAGTCTACTTACCATTTCTCCTTCCATTAAGCAGTGCAAGAGCTCCTTCAGCAAAGTTGTTCATGCCTAAAAATTAGCACAGTGCTCCTCATAATGACTATGGTTTTTCTTTGATTGGGTTTAAAATCAATGATTTCATTAAAACATTTTCATTGGAAGCTATTTTTATTTCCAATCTCCTAAAAAAATCTTATTTGTCAAATTACATTCAGGATTTGCTTTGTAGCTATATATATATCTACAAAGCAAATCCTGAATGTAATTTGCCCGACACGATTTTTTAGGAATAAATAAATATGTGTGTGTGTATCGAAATTTACTGAAAATTAATATATATAGAAATATAGAAATTCAACCCTAGTGCTACAACATTTCTAGTAGAACAAAATATGGCAAATATTACATGTCGGCTTGATGAATAGGACCGAGAATTTGATCGAATCAACTCATCTGTTTATATATAACTTTCCTAACTTACCTGTACGTTCATCCGGCGAGTCCACCACTGCAGAATATCGATCAGCATAATGATGGAACAAGTTACTGCCACACTCTGAACTCACTCTACAAAAAATAGCACATCTCACATTATATATCCCAAGATTGTTGTCAATAAAAAAATATGAGAAAATATTAGCCCAAATGTTTAATTCTAAACCATCTTAACCCAATCATAAGAGAAAACACTTCTCAAAAGATTAGTATATTAACCTGTTTATGGTCAATATTTCCCAACATAACTTGACAAAAAAAGGCTTAAGGATAAAATGACTTCAAGATTTCAGTGAATACTGTTATTTAACAGTTTGGATAAAAGGAATTTGTTGGACCCTGAAAGGCAAATTCAAATATTATATTCACTCACACTTTTTTTGCAGCAGCCCATCTGACATGAGTCATAAGGTGGCGCAACAAATCTGCTTGCTGTGACGGATCAAGATTTTCACAGCGATCTCTCAAGTGCAAGTGCTGCCATCTGCTGGACATACCATTCTCATCCATCTTTTGACCCATCTCTTTATGCTATAACTATAATCAAATGCAATGATAAATAAATTATAAAGGATAAACATTACAAAAATAATATGTAGACTCTGTAGTATCTAAAAAATGTCAACCATACACAACTTAACCTCATTATAGGGCAAGTCAAGACTCCATCTTGTCATGCCACCTGGCACTGAAATTCTCTGGGATGTCATTGGGTAATCCGAAAATCAAAATAACAAGAAAGTCTTTCAAAAAAAAAGATTTTGTATGCAATTTCCTTTTTGAAAATATCAATGACATGTACACATAAATCTGACATATATCCACCAGCTGTCATCTCCAATCAGTATATATGCATGTTATAATATAGTCTATATCATTACATTTATTTGTTATTGCTCTAATAGTTGCATACCAAAAATGCCAATCAATATTGGTTTCTGATCATTCTTATTGGACAAGATCAAAATCATGTTAATGAAAGGATAATTCATTGAGCAGGTGCTTGCCAAAGCATCAGAATATAATGAATTAAGTTGTGAAGCCATAAGATCAAAGGTACAATGTGTGTTACAGCCAATCCATTGTTTATGATGCCAAATGAGCCAAAAACTTATAAAACTTGTTTGTATCACAGTTTTGTCTCCACATATCATTAAGCATACACCAGACCTCTGTAAAATTGCCTGTGATCTCTGTCACTGAATGACTGTGTTAAAATGCTTCTCCATATCTATAAGTTTACTCAGTAAAACCAACTGGCATCCCACCAAGAAAAGGCTTTGAATAGATCCCCTGCCAATCTCTGAAACCAATGAACTTTACCGGAACCAGAACTCTACAACTCCTCTATATTTAGAAATTACTCTACAATTCTTTTATATTTAGAAATAACTCTACAACTCCTCTATATTCAGAAATAACTCTACAACTCCTCTATATTTAGAAATATAGTTGTAGAGTTGTAGAGTTCTGATTCTGGTAAAGTTGTACAGTTCCAGTGTGTACTTTTCAATGAACTGGTCAGGCCTTGACATGTATACGCACTGGCCGGGAGTCACTAGATCCTCTGTTTAGGCCAGTAAATGGTCTGTTGCAGAGGCCCAGTTGGGCAACCATATTTTTGGTCTTTTTGTGGCCTAAATTATCTTGATTTTGTTCTAATCCATGATAGATATTTGTCTCATATAACGATCAATGGCCGGACTCGTAAATTTTGATTGGGACAAGTAACCCCCTCCAAGACATTAGTCAATGTACAGCCTTATATAGTGTTCTTTATTGTATCACGCATCCTATTGTCCTTAGAAACTTGGGGCCACCACTTCTCATGCTCTGGTGGCCCAACTGGACAACCAACATTTTTATCTTAATGTCAAGGCCTGAATAGTAACGTCATACATAAAAACATGGAGATTGGCAATCAGCCTATAGGCTGCTTTGAAAATGGAACTACAGCTCTATTGCCTGTACTCATACTCATAACTAAACAAGAAAAAGTGGTGCTCCACATGTAACACGGATGGAAATTTTTTTTACAAACGATGCAAAATTAAACAAACAGAAAATGAAGCAATTATCTCAAACTAATGGGGGAATTTATCTTTGTTCATCTTTCAAAAACATTTAATTTGGTATATGTATGAATATTTTACCACAACCGTGTGCAAAGCTGTGCATTTTCGCTCGCGTTTGTTTTGACTTTAGGTCTGAATGTTCGAGGTTTTGATATGATTAAGCTGTAAGTCTATGGAGCTTACCCCGATTATCGGTCCATGGCGGCCATGTTTTGGCTCAATAGTTCTGCTTAACACCGTCAGATGTCGCTTTTGTTTGAGAAGTGATTTGTGTGTGCGTAGTAGAGTAAGAAGATTTTGCCTTGGTTTTTTTTGCCTTGGGATTTTGCAAACTTACGCGAGCTTGATTTTTTAAAATCAACACTTGTTCAGTCTCGTTTACAAAAGACTCTCTGATATCGCTCAGGTGCTAACGCAACTCATCGATCAGAACTTTGCTTGTTATTTCTGTTCAAATTTGAACTAAATTACGAAGAATTATATTCTCTATAGAATTCCATTCTCTATTTGCGACGACGGTGTTGTCACCTTGCACTTTTTGTCATCACACATTTCTTTACACACTGTCCACCAGAGGCACACGCAAACTATAGGTTCACCAAGTCGCCCTCTGGTGGAGTTTGACTTCTTTATCTTTGTTTACATGTTATAGAAACGTATACATACGCATTCGCATATATGAATACATGCACACGACGAACACTCCACAGTGGCGTATATTGCTTAAACAATATTGGCCACAGAAAAAAACAATTTACAACCCACAGGAAACGTTTACACATTCCCCTTGATCGTACCGATCACAGAATAACACAAATAGTTCCCTTTTTTGAAAGTCATTGCCTGTTGGCATCCGTGTTACAAAAAAAAAACAGAATTCTCTGTTCAGAAATCCAGTGAATCAGACAGACAATTGTTGATTATTGCAGACTGCTATTATTCCCAAAGCCATCGGCAAAATAGACTTAAAATCCACTGTTTCCAGAAACTCACTGGTCATCATATTGAAGTTTCCCAACTATATGAACTTGACCTCCAACGATTAACTGTTGTACTCACTTACTGTCTCATCATCTTTCCTAGACATAATATAAATACAGAAATGGGTGCTATCTGTAGCGTCTCTTCCTCAGTTTTTTTTACCTGACATTACTTTTGACGTGACTTTTGGCATTCAGAAAAGTCCAAGTCATGACGTCATTGAAACACAAAAGGAAAAACTTCATATGAAGTCAGAAGCACCACTGTGTTGTGGAGCTTCTAATTGTTACTGTCATTCCTATAATTAGTATGACCCACTTTCACCTGATTGCACAAACTCGTAAAAAATGGCAAAACGATCCTGAGATCACGAAAAAACAAAGAAATGTTTTCTAACAAGCCTTGCATTTGTTGTTGTTGAGGAAAGAAATGTTCTATTAGAGCTGTGAGTCCCCCGGGTTGTGTCTTGTGAGTTAAACTGGATGGGCAGTGCAAGGTTTCTGGTATCAGTGGATTTCAAGTCTATTTTGATGCTGACTATGGGTAGAGTGCCACTGCTTTTGAAGTTTATGGCTGCCAATCACTATACTATAGTCTATATTTCTTCTGGGAGTGGGAGTAATATTATTACTATCTATTATTGTTCTCAGGTTTCTTTAATTTGATGGAAAACGGCCAGCTGATCAAAATGATCATGCGATGCTGCCATATGATATGCTAGTATCAAGGCATCAACATAACAACCATCAACAAACCTGTTTCTCTCAGAATGTATATCTCTGTCACTGTGTCAGTCTTGAGATATCATATATCATGTCATCCACGTCTCTAGACCTAATAGCAGTAGCGAGTCGTTATTGATTATGATTTTGTGTTGTTGTCAAATGAGCATCTCACCGCAAATAAAAGTTATCGTCTGCAGTTTTGATGAAAGTTGAAAGTGAATGAAAACTTTTTTGCCGCCATATATAAAGTAGGTCAACACTTCCTGTATGCTGTTGGTTGCTCACTAGCTCACTATAGATGGAGTTGGTTGGTAGACCGGCTGTAACTCCACCAGAGGGCGACGTGGTAATTTTTCATCAGTAACAGTCCAGGAAGGACAGGCAAGAAGTTACAGGTGATGTCTTATAATTTGGATGTAAACAAAATAAACAGAATCAATAATCAGTGACTTGAGTTGCACGCTGCACGTACCGAGTCGAACCTGTTTAATTTGCGGGATGTCATGTACATATGTAGATGGAAATGAGATAGCCATTCTTGATGTACTTCAACTTGTCTTTGCCTTTGGTTGGACAAGGACTGTGTGTTTGCGGATGCTCCTGGTGGACAGTGGCCAGTTGCGCATGTTAAAAGAGATGTTGATGTACACACAAAATATTTCTAATCAAGAAGAGTACTCAGAGGGCCACGATGAACCTGGTTTGTTTTATTTCTTTGGCGTGAATTTGTTAAATACGTTTCCGAAAGTGCCCAATTATCGCTTGCTTTATGCTTATAGGTGGCGCCACGAATTTCATGTGATCGTGAGGCAGCAACTGAGTATAGCTATACTGAAATGTCAGAAAAACACTGACAATAGTTGTTATTTGAACAAGTGCCTTCGGCTGGGAAAGCATGCTGTCACTCACTGCTGTAGCTATCTCTCACTGATGCAGCTGTCACTCACTGCTGTAACTATCTCACTTGTGCAGCTGTCACTGCTGTACTGAGTAACTATCTCCCACTTGTGCAGCTATCTCTCACTGATGCACCTGTCTATCTCTCTTTCTTGTAACTGTCTCTCACTGTTTGTAATTATCTCTCACATGTGCAGCTGTCTTTCACCTATGCAGCTCTCTCACTTGTGCAGGTATCTCTCACTTGGGCTGTATTTCCATATATGCAGCCCGTAATGCAATGCGCAATGCAGTGCGTCATTTTGAGCATCATGTGGTGTTCACATGCATGTCATGGTTAGCACAGGTCAGGGAAAAGTTTTTTTTCATGGTCAGGGAAAAGTCAGGGAATTTTGATTATGTTCAGGGAAAATTGAAAATTTTGAAAAAGTCAGGGAAAATTTATCCAACCCAGCTGTTACCTTGTAAATTTATCAGCTTATGGAGGTGTTGGGGCCTCATTACCTCGAGTAGAAGCTCATTGACATCTCTGTCAAAGTCAAAGTCTAACTTGTGTGCATCCTTTCCTGCTTAGCATGATCTGAGAGCAATATATTATTGCTCTCAGGCATGATGGATGGCACTCTGCACAGTTGAAGTATCAGCACTAGAGGTCACTGTTACCGTGAATATATTGTATAGCTATGGCAGTCTTTTATCACAAACTACAACATGAGATGTTATTTATACGGGGGTTATCTTAACTAATCCCCAAATAAGTGATTCTCTGTGTTTACAGGTTTAGGACGGAAAGGGCCTGAGCAACTCTTGCCTCCCTAGCTCTCATATGATGGTTTGGCCCAATGGATTCAGAGGGCTGAGGGCCTGCCAGTACAGTCTTTAAGTTTAATGCCCGCCAGATTACTGGATTATAAGGGTTGAAGCAATCATATCTGCACAGTAGTCTCTTTACAAATTGGCTCGAGTATCAGTTTATGTTGAAGATTTTGGTGGAAATGACCCATTTCTACATATCAAATAAATAACTAATCAGTAAGGGAAACAGACACCCATATAGACACACTGTATGCTGGTACACGTTTTACAGAAATGGGTGTACCCTGCTCCAGAAAAAAGGGACTACCTTACAGTCTGCCTTTGGAAAAAAGACAAATGTTTTGCCTGTATTTGTCAAAAGCTCACTGCACACTAGTACGTTTTTCTGGAAGGGGTACATACAGTCCATTTTTATAAAAGTGGACTGGCACATTGTCTGTTTTTACAAAACTGACTGTACAAGTGGATGGCTATATAGTACCTTATCATACCTGGCTCTATATGTCAATACATGATTCATGTGACGTCACAGAGCCAATGTTCAGAAGCCAGCAAGATCAGTCTGGTTTTAAGTAATTTTCAGCAATGGTTATCCCTATGCTTAATGAAATAGTCACAAAAATTAGACTAAGATGTGTAATTGTCACCATCAGAATTGCATCGGAAATCTGATTCCTGTTTTGATACTGTAACAAAGGGCTATCAGAATTAAGGTTTGAATATATGTTGACATCTGCAGTTATCTATGAATTGGTTCTGTAAGGCATGGTTGGAGGCCATTTAAAAATGATTGCTTGTCACTCATTATTTCAGTCAGGGAAAATTAAGTTGAGTCAGTGAAAAGTCAGGGAATTATATCTTTAAACATCTGTGGTTACCATGTCTGTGTCAGTTTTGTGATGTTTTCATGGTCAAACTTCCAATTTGATGCCAAAATTATACTTGCAACCTATGGGAAACCTATGCATCACTCCGTGCGTCAGATTTTCATTTGCTACCCTATGCAAAAGGTTATGCATCAGTTTGCTTCCGGATGTCATTACTGACAGCAATACACATACATGGAAACATCTGCATTGTTCAATTATGGTGTGCAAAAAAAAAATGACGCTCTAGTAGCGGCTCTACATAACGCACTGCATGAGGCGCAGCACATATGGAAACAGGGCTTTACTGTTGTAACTATCTCTCCCTGTTGTAACTATCTCTCCCTGTTGTAACTATCTCTCCCTGTTGTATCTCCCTGTTGTAACTATCTCTCCCTGTTGTAATTATCTCTCCCTGTTGTAAATATCTCTCACCTGTGGAGCAATCTCTCACCTATGCAGCTGTCTCTCACTTGTGCAGCTATCTCTCCCTTGAGGAAACAAATGCTAGTTGGCCTCGACATTAGCCAGTTGCCCGCTTGCCCAGAGGTATATTTCACACCTGTCGGTCAAGTCCAGGCAACTGGATGCTTCTGTTCCACTTGACCGGTGGTCCAGTGATATAATCTGTCCCAAATCAAAATACCCCACAGAGAACAGAGAGAGCTGCTGACCACATCACAGGGATGGCACCTGATTAGAGATAACTTTGTGTCCAGGCTTGGTTGCCACATTGATTACCCCTGCCTCTCTAACTCTGACCAAGATAAAGTTATGGGGTGCAGCTAAACATATATATTCCTCAAGATGGTATTTCACACTTAGCGCTGTATCAAGATGTGTAGCGAATGCCTATCAATTTCACATTTCACACATTTTTGTCTGTCAAACATTATATTATCCAGCAAACATGCAAAGTTGATTATAAGTATGCTACAGTGGGGTATATCCATCAGTTACACTTGACATTATAAAGTGATAATTGTATGTTATATTCTTACAAGACTGGCAAGTTAGGGTGACATCTTTATTCACAAACTCAAACTCTTCATGTACTTCTCTGCTTAAAAACTGAACTCCTGAGTTACAAAAGGTCCTATCCCTATTGTTTTTATGAGTAGACAATCAATAATATAATTTGGTCAATAACTGAGCATTGCCAATTTTTGTGTTTTGGTACTTATGCATATGCACAAAAAATCATAACAAATTTGAGGTCACTGGGTGCTACATTTTTTTAGTTTGTACTATTCATATAAACTTATTCAAGCCAATATTGTGTATTCTATGTCTTATTTGAGCATTTTTCCTAATTATCAGCCAATGTTTGAATGCACAAATTCTATAAGCTTTAGCCCTATACTGTATTCAAATATTGGGACAAATTTCAGGGCAAGTGAATTGTAATTCAGGGCAAGTAGATTTTAAAATTTACTTGTCCCGTGGGCAAGTGGATCACAAATGTTAATGTCAAGGCGATGGTCAAGGCCTGATTAGTTGAATGTTGAATCTTTTTTTATTATTACAAATCTCGTCACACTTCCTCTCTGATCACATTCATGTTTTTTTTATATAGTATGTAAGCAGTTGACTTTGTTATGTAATGAGCTTATGAAGGATTTCATGTGGGTAGATGTGGGTAAATCAACAAACAGCATTGTTGATTTCATCCCATATCATGCCTCCACAGAAGAGCATTTTCCTCAAAATTTCTAAAAGTATGTAAATTGCAAACAGAAAGAAAACTGCAAAAGACCAACTTCCCCTTACTCTCCACAGCAGATCCAGCATTTATACCTGGCTCTGCAAGTAAACGGCATATTCAGCCCTTTGGTTGAGTGCACAGAGGACACACCCAGTGCAAGTAACCAGGACACAATGAATAAAATATTTCATCACATGGGGTAACATGGCCAATTGGTGTCATTGTTATTATAAGAAAGTGAGTACAATAAGAATTGAGATTTCAGTGAAATGTATACCAAAATAGTCAGACAAAAATAGTCAGCAGGGGGTGGACCATTAATCCTCAAGGGAAGAGGGAGAAAAAAATCTTGACTTTTTCTTCTTGGGCAAAGATTATATGTCAGGCCTCACCATGAACTGACTGAATAGCATTGTAAGTGATGTAAAATCCTGAACAAAATTATGTAAATGGTATAATCTTTCAACCAGATATTTCAAATACACTCCCCTCCCAAATTACGAATGATCCATTCTGAATTACTTTTGAATATATGAAAAAGGCATGAGCATGTGTGCAGTTGTGTTGTTGTGCATGAGCATGTACCATGAGCCAGCCAATTGGCCAACTATATGGTAATTGCATGCAAATATGCGGACTAATTCTGTGCAAGGAACAACGTATTGCTGCAGAGGTAGTATATGACTCTACCTCGCCATGCAGAGTAACTTCTCCTTTGGTTTTGCAAATTTGGTAGATTTTGCAGTTGATAAAATATGATTTATTCCATGCAAGGAAGTGATATGAGATGAATAAGGAATATGTCCAGTGGAATGCAATATTCCCAAGTCAATTTAATTTCACTCATGGCAAGATTGCTCACTCAAAAATCCACATTTGAGTCCAAACATGGACTGCACTCATTCTACATGTTATGACAATTCATCAGTCCAGACTACATACCTGTATACATCACTGGATCTAACGTATAGTCCATCGGATCATCATGTTATTATTATTTCACATTTTTGATGTGTAGTCACTCTGTTATGATGCATTGGCTGCCATATTGATGGGTTGCCAGACAACTATGACTAAGCAGTCTGGGATTTTAGCACTGGCCTGTAGTTTTAGACCAGTAGAAAAACTGTTGGGCCAGTACACCTTCGCTAATGTTAGCCTGACTATCCAGTACACCTATATAGCCGAAACTATGCTGAACAGGTAGTGGTCACTTATACCAAGAAACAAACGAAATTGATTCCAAAGACCTTTACTAGCACTTTGAAGGGCCTAGGCCCTCATTGGACACTTATAAATTGTCCTTGGTACTTGGATTTCTTGCCATCTGAGTTAGGGGCTGATCTCTCGTAAGGGCTGACTTTCACATTGGGCCGACATCACTCCTTCTTGTCACTGCCTCGTGTCATTACTGGCAAACTCACTGCTCCTTCCTGTGCTCAATGGAGCAAACTTCTGATGTAAACAAACCAGCTTTATTGTGCTGTTAACGTCTGATATGAAAGGCATATAGATATACACAGAATAGTGTGAGAACTTGACAATATATATTATATACCATTTTCATTGCATGGGTTATTGCTTGACATCAACGACATCCAAGAACAATTTATAAAATATTTAACATCCTGTAAATAAGGCTAGATAAAGTAATGCATTTGAATGATCATATTTGTACATTTTTCAGATCTGTATTGGCACCTATAGACAGGACACCAACCAACCATTTGTTGTCACCACTTAACCTGGTTTATACAGACCCATCTGTAACTACAAATTATTAGAACAACTCAGAGAAAATGGCAACACCAATGAAACGGATGAGATTGCCTAAATACTTGAGTCCTTGTGATATATCACCAAACCCTTATTATACACAGATGGATATGCCATTTTTTAGTCCTGAAACACCAGTGAGGATAAAACCTGTCTGTGTTGTGTGTGGCAAAACAAATTCCCCATTAACACAGCCACGCTCTATTGGTTCTGATGCTGGGATCAGGAAAAATCTCCATGGCCTACTTCTTAAATATGGACGTATAAATATCACTGAAGGGAGTATTTGTAAATTGGATGAGGCCAAGCTTTTAACTCTTCACAAGAATTGTTCAGCATTTAAAAGGCAATGCCTTGAAACAAGGAAGACATTTCTGAACAGGGGATTGAAACAATGTGAGACAACATCAAAGATGGCTGTTACATCAATTAAGAAACCTTTCAGTCAATCCAACACACCATTGGAGTGCAGCAATGCATTTCCATCTTCAACAATGCCTACCTCATTCCTTGTAGAAAAGCCATTTCCATCTTCAACAATGCCTACCTCATTCCTTGTAGAAAAGCCATTGGAGTGTAGCAGTGCATTTCCATCTTCAACAATGCCTACCTTATTCCTTGTGGAAAAACCATTGGAATCTTCAACAATGCCTACCTCATTCCTTGTGGAAAAGCCATTGGAATGTAGCAGTGCAGTTCCATCTTCAACAACACCTACCTCATTCCCCGAGGAAATACCATTGGAATGTAGTACTATACTTATATCTTCAACAACTCCATCTTCAATCCCAACATTAAAGCTAAGGAAAACAGTTTTGCCTTTGTGTCCAATTCGTCCAACACCTCCCCCCAAAACAAGAGAAGAGTTACAGTCTGCACTTGTCAGTACTCCATGCCATTTTGACCATACTTATAGTTCCTCCACACAACTACCAAACATTATGGCATCCAAAGCAGCTGTCCGTTTAGCTGTGGACCAAAGTAGTATTAAAGCTGAATTTAACTTGACTACAAAACTACAACAATCAGAACAAGTTGCTTTAATCAAACTTGTTGAATCTGGAGATGTGAATAAAATAGCCCAACAAATCCTCAACACTAAACAGATGTCACTGAGGAATGCAGTAGTGTCTGTTTTGCAGATGGAGCAAGACAATGTTGTGCCACGTTTGAAAAATAGAAAACACAATAAATCTGTATTGATGAAACATCCAGATTCTACAGCACTAGAGCAACTAGAGAATTTCTCATGGGAGAAGATAGTAATGGAATTTGCCAGGAATTTCCCAGAACTTTACAACATGTCTCTGGGATTGCTCATATCTCCAGAGAGTAGGAGTAATCCAGTTGCCATAGACTCTGTTTTGCCCAGACTTGGAATGGTCTATGCAATATGTGCACAAAACCGGGTACCTGGTCTTAGCCAAGTACAAAGGATGGTTGCAGCAATACTTAAAGAAGGTCTCTGTGATGTAAAGGTAAGTAATACCAAGAACACTTTGAAGAACACTTTGAATTGATAATTATATAAAATTCCCTTATGTCAGAAAAGAGTTCTGGAAGTAATTTTCATAATAGGAGATGTGCTGTTCAGTTTGGATCTATCCCTCTAATATACCAAATTTGTGAAACAGAGGTTAAAGTTAGAAACCTCTGATTAAAATCATTGAAATTTGGAATGAGCTCTTAAAGCCATTTTAAAAATAGTTCTATTGAGAAAAAATAAATAATTTTCTCATTCCAGCCAATGTTCTGTTACTGATTATCAGAGGTTGTTGTTTGTGTTGTCATGTCTATTTGACAATGCAAAGTAAAGGCCCCCATTTACTCTTCAAAAGAGTAGGGCATTGCCTCCCAGTGACACCCTTCTATCTGACATGACATTGCCAAAAATCAAAAACAAATAAATTTATGATCCATTCAACACACGTGATAATGATAATTCAAGGTAAAATGACCGAATAATTCCTGAGAACATAAAGTGCAAAAGTAATGTTAAGCTGTTGGATGATATGGAGACAAAAATATGACTGGCAGTGGTACAAGAATGGGCAGCTGGTATGATTGTAATGGTCAGAGGTTTTGAACTTTGACCACAATACACTCTCAACCAGAAACACTATGCTTTGCCCAGTTCAGCAGACTCATAGTTGCTCTTTGGGAGAAATAAGCAAAACAGCAAAAATCTGTGATCCTCTGGAGCAAATTAGGTCTCATGAAAAGATTTACCCTTTATTTTGTGGTCTTGAAGGATGAGTGAAAATAATATACCTTTGAGTGAAATTTATTCTCTGTCTCCTTTGAGTGAAATTTATTCTCTGTCTAAATTTGACACTGAGTTTTTAGCAATCTTTTCACACAAAAAATAATTATTTAAAAAATGACTATGAGATTACAAAACATCTCCTTTAAACTTATACCTGAATATCAGAATTATAGAACAAATCAAACAAGGATTTAAGAATATGCAATTCATGGGTAAAAAGCCTGCAATGAAAAATAAAGATGTTTTTATGACAAACTTTATAAAGAAATAATGCAAACTGCAAGCAAGATACAGTAAAAAGAGTATTTGCAAAGTAAAAAGAGACTTGGTATTGTCAACTGTCTAGAAAATGTAATTTTTGTTTAGGGTTGGCATGATCATGTAGGATTATGGCAGCCTTGAGATTTTTCAGGTGTGTGAATGCAAGCCATTGCAATATGAATATGATTTCAATTTCTCTTTATGTTTATTCTTTCACAGGTATTTAATCGTCTGGGCCCTGCAGGGTTGACAATCAGTTATGATACTACCCTAGATCTCATGAAAAACCTAAGTAACACAGGGGAAAATCTTCTCATCAAGGCCATTCAAAATGGTCTGAAGCTTCGTAAATAGAAGCTCTGATAGAAGATTATGTTAACTTGGCAGAGAAGGTGTTTTGCAGTACCTTCTGTACTTCAAAGTTATGGAACAGCATGATCCAAAGCAACATAGACATGCTGATGAAGAAAACTCTTTCAAGAACAACTTGAAATCAGGAGAAACTGTATTATGTTAAATAAGGAGTTTGCAGCAGCAGGCTACACCAATCCCCAAAAGTCCATTGAATCATAGATTTCGCCCAACTGGTGATACCTGGGTCATGTAAACCACTTGTCCAACTGATTATGCCTTGGTCACATAAACCATGTGTCCAACTGATGATGCCACAGACTCAATCCACTTTCCCAACTAGTGATGCCAGGAACAGTCAGTCCACCTTTACTACTGGTGATGATTCAGTCAGTTAACCCACATGACTGACTGGTGATGCCTTGGTCACTAAAACCACAAGCCCAAGTGGTGATGCCAAGATCAGTCATTCCCTGTGCCAGACTGATGATACCTGGATCAACCAAACCACCTGCCTGACTGATGATGCCTGGATCAATCAACCCACCTGCCTGGATCAATCAACCTATGTGCCTGACTAATGATGCCTGGATCAATCAACCCACCTGCCTGGATCCATGAACCCACACGCCTGACAGATGATGCCTGGATCAATCAACCCACATGCCTGACTGATGATGCCTGGATCAATCAACCCACATGCCTGGATAAGTTAAGCTGATGATGCCTGGATAAGTTAACCAATATGTCCAGCTGGTTACGCACCTACAGTCATTAGATATTAATGGCAAGTAACAGTTATCCAATATTAACATAACTTGGTAGATGTGATCAAACTATGAGGGGCTTGGATAAGTTTGATATTGGGTGACCTCGGGCTATTTTCAAGGTCACAGGAGCCGATTTTCGAAATCAGCTATTTAGGATCTTTTGCAAAACATTACCAATAGCAATTATTTCCACTACCTTTATCTTGTATCAATCATTTGTTGATAATTTTAGAATAATTTATGCAACTAGGTCACATTGACCTAATTATAGGCCATATTTATAAGTGACAACTTCTAAAATGTTGAAAATCTGATCCTTTACAAATCAGAGAAGATTAGATTTTGTTATCATGTGAATATTTATAAAGAGTAAATTATTCAGATGCACTTTTTGTGACCTTGGGTGAAGGTCATGGTCATGACTAATAAAAGAGAAACTTTGCTTGTGAATCCTATATTTTCTTCAAGACAACAGCAATATTGATGTGATCTATATATGAGGGGCTTAGACAAGTTAGATAATGGGTGACCTTGAGCTGTTTTCAAGGTCACAGAAGATAATTTTCTAAATCATCAAAATGTGATATTTGGTATAACATGACATACCCTTTATTGCCACCACATTCGTTTCACTCAATAAAGATTATTTGTTCAGATGGATTTTTATTGACTTTGGGTCAAGGTCATAGTCAAGACCAGCAAGATTGTTACTTTTATTGATTATGCTCGATTGTAAGAATATAGCAATATCAATGCAACTTGCCATATGTGATTGAACTAAGGTTGGCTCATAGGAGTAATCAATGTAACTAGGTCATATTGATCTATTTAAAGGCTAAATATGATTTTGACCTATGGTGATATTTTCAAGGTCACAGGAGCAAATTTCCAAGATCACATAATCCCATCTAACATTTAACACCAAATATTATATATTGCCACTCCATGTGCCCTGTACCATGCGTTCATGATTTGGAGAATAATTTATATAACTATTTTACTTTGGCCTCCTTATAGTACAAAAGAGATTGGCATTTGTGAGTTTGATAATGCATGATCTTGTATGCATTAAAGGTATTAAGCATCAATTCTACAATTTGGTGTTTTTGAAAGCTTAGCCACATGTGAACATAATGACAGATTGAAATTATAATAGAGTAATAAGATATTTTGCTATGAGACATAGCAGTTGCACTCCCAGCAGAGGTCTGTCTGAGCCATAAGCTGCACGTGAGGGGTAAACATGGGTAGCGTGAACTTTATTTGACCTCAATTGAGGCTCAAAGTAGGGTAGCACTGTTTGACGTCATTTTGGTACTATTCAAAGGACAATACATTTCATGACGTCATAAGCATATTGCCATACTCTTATGACGTCATTTTACCTTTCAGTGCCTCTATGATGACACTCGAAATAAAAATGACGCCAAGAAAGGAGTGTGCTTTTATTAGGGGCCTATATATTAAGGTCTTTTTCAAATAGGTTTTACAGACAATGATGGGGATGCATTTTTCAAAAAAATTATTGTTTGAAAAATTTTAAACTTTTTTTTCAAAATCGGTGCTTAATCCCTTTAAATACTGTGCTGACTTCAGTTTTGTGCCACTCACAAACTATCGAGTTCATGTACAGGCTCCGTATTTTTAAGGTAGCGGGATCAAAACCATTTATTAGCTGATCTAGAAATTTATGTAGGGGAAATATGATGAGTAATTACATTTAATCGCTTTAAATTTGGGGTATAAAGATTTATAATATGCAAGGGGAAAATGATTGAAAACCTTATTTCATGAATGCATTAAAGATTTTGACATGTTCTTCCAAAAGTGGCCAATAATTCTGACATTTTGAAAAGCAACTGGTGGGAGCATCTGGGGCCTGTCACTTGCCAGGTATACTTTAAAACAGGGTTTGTCCGTCATTCAGAAAACATGCTTGTTAAAGTGGTAAAATCTAGACATTTATTGAGTATCGTGTCTGTCCTGTGTCTAGTGTACGTCTATGTTTGTCCATCCTTCTGTCCACAACAAATAGCCTCTAACTGAGCAAGTGGTTCACATGATCAATTGCTCTTGGTTATAAAGATTGAGTTGTGTGGAATTTAAGCATGTAAAGAATTGAATAAATGCACATTTTACAGTTATAAAGTAAGCATGTTATTGTCTTCATTGTTCTAGACACCCCTATTTGATAGACGACCATAACCAACTCTTTATGGTCTTATTTACACTGCTGGTGCCAAATTCTTAATGCAAAGCTTGTTCAAGATTTCTCTGTTTCAGTTATATTTCAAAAAGATTTATTCATAGCTTCGATACAGTGCATTTGAATACAAAATAACTTAAATCCACATAAAAAATGAAGACATTTAATTTGCATGTATTATGTTTGCAGCATCCACCAGCCATGGAACGACTCCTGAAAAAAGTTGGTTTTCATCAAGGGTCAATCAATTTCTCTTCTACATCCAGAGCAGTCCACAAGAATGGCATATTTTTCTGTGGTTTTAGCTGCAGTTTCTGTACTTTTTAATGGATGGCAGACCCAAGAATAATGCCGGAAAGATGAGGGATGAGCTGTGTCAAAAAATTCTACAAAAGGATAGATATGTTGAATTTACAGAACTTCCTGACCAGATAGAAATTGCAGTATTTAATAGGATTTAAACACAGATGTTTTAGCACATCTGTCAGGATAATATGCTTATAGTTTGTTGTATGATTCACATCGAGTCAAGGCAAAGATGGTTTTGTATGGTAAGATGGTATTTCTTGAGTCATACATATGTAATTTACTTTTGACAGTTAAAAGCATTAGAAATCTTTAACATTTACATAAAATAATGATGATTTGAAAAGGAATATTAATCATTCCTTTAGTTTGTTATTGCTTGATGGGCTCTTTTCTAATAATAATCTGATTAGAAATTTTAAAAAAATCTTTTTAATTATGTGTTTTATTGTATACAGATGAAGTGAATTAATATCTTTACATAGTATACATATATATATATATATATTTGGAATTCATGTACAAGTCAAAAGAGAGGTTATAGAAGACCTTCAACACAATTGTATTTATAAGATGCAAGTTGTGCCAACAATTTTGTGTAAAACAAGCAATGAATAACAGTTGATGGTTTGGTAGAGATATAATTGTCAATTAAAATGCAAATACAAAATGATTGATGCCTGAACTGGCTTTCAGAAATAGAGTGCATTCTGTGAATAAATAAATAAATATATTTTGTGCATAACATAAGAGGTGATTTGTCTAAAATAAGTTTATCAAAGAAATATAATTTATTGCTATATTAAATGGGCTTTTGGTGCAATGCCAGAAGTGATATTAAAAATTCTCAAATTCACATTTCTAGGGATGTCATTAGGAATTTGGGAAAAAATAAGGAATTGTGAAATTTTATTCCCAGCCTTAAAAAAGTGAGGAAATTGGCAAAGAGGTCCGGATATTTACATCAGTAATTCAGTCATCATTGGATCTCATATCTGACATATATTTTCGTGAATATTTGCAAGACATTAACACTGCTACCATTCTAGTTTGGCTGCCATTTTAAATCTTTAAAAAGGCAAACACAAAGTATCGGGGATCCATCATTGCACAAATATATCAGTATTTCAATGGGAATGAATACACTTTGGTGCTGCTTCAAATGCTTTCATGCTGAAAATAAGAGCTCCCAATCACACTTCCAGTAATTGTGGCCTTGTGTTTTGTATGTGTGTTTTAGCATCATTAAACTCATGTATTCTCCAACATTTGGATAATTTACACTTATAAAACAAAGGCAGACTACTGTGGACACTTAACTTGACTTAAGAGAATATCAGACAAATTAACTCGATGAGGAATGTTGAAAACACTAGGGAAATCTGTGAAATAGATATGATGCAATACTGAATTTGTGTTGTATATACTCCACCATGTAACATCATGTAACATTCCTGTAGAACAATATTTAATGGACTGGTGGTGTACAAATTCCATCATTTAACAGTCCAGTGTATAGATGCAATACTGTATTGTGAATACTGGTGTTATTGGACTGGTGTTGTACTACCGGTAATTCCATTATCTAACAGTCCTGCAGAAGGATATTATAATGAGCTGGTGTTATACATATTCAATCATTTAACAGTCCTGCCAAAGGATACTAAAATGGATTGGTGCTATAAACATGTATATTTAATCAATTAACTGTCATGTATATAGATGCAATTCTAAACGCGTTGAACATGTTCCATTATACAATCGTCTTAAGGTGGATGCTACAATAGATTGGTGTGGCACATATTCCATCATGTAAAAGTCTGGTAAAAGGATACTAAAATGGATTGGTGAAGAACATATTCCATCATTTAACACGTCTGTATACAGATGCAATACTGAAACTTGTGTTTCTGAAATTCCTATATTTGAGTGCTTTCTTTTTTAGCTCTGCTGACTTTTTTGAAGTTGCAGAGATTTCGGAGTGGGGAAAATGTCTGTCCATCTGTCTGTCAACATTTTCTGTAAAAATCTTCTCCAAAACTGCCAATAATATGCGTTTCAAATTTTATACAGTGGTAGATAAAGAGGGGAAGATTCAGATTCCTTCAAATTTTAGAGATATCATCACTGACCTTGGTGCAGTGACCTCGAGGTCACAAATTTTATACAGAGCAATCACTTGCAGGAGGAACTTCATACTTGGGATGCAGAAGATTTATTGAATGAGACTATGGTAGGTTTGACAGTATCTTGCTGGATAAAATGACAACTGTAGGTATCTTTGTGTCAATGTGATTTTTTTGGTACAAGTATCCCCCCTAGGATGCATAATGATACCATAGAAATATTGCATTCATTTGGTAAGGGACAAGCAGAAGATGTGTCAAAATTAGCCAAATAATTAACACTACCCATAGCTCAACTGTACAAATAATTAATGCCATTGTTGATATAATTTTTTACCCTCAGCCCCTGATGTAATCAGGCTGAGGGTATTGCAGTACTCCTGGCGTCGGTATGTATGTATGTCTGTAGCGAACATCCTTGTCATCCCGATAACTTGAGAACAAATGATGGCAGCTTCATGAAACTTGACACACATAAACATCTGGTGAAAACCTCGGACGAGTTCGATGGACAGCGACCTTGACCTATTTTGCAAGGTCATAGGGACAATTATGTGAAATCCCAAGAATTGCAATAACTTAAGAACAAATGATGGCAGCTTTATGAGATTTGACACACATAAGCATCTGGTGAAGACCTCAGAATTTTTACTATGAAACATGACCTTCACCTACTTTTCAAGGTCACAGGGACAATTATGTGAAATCGTCCTTGTCATCGCGATAACTTGAGAACAAATGCTGGCAGCTTCATGAAACTTGACACACATAAACATCAGGTGAAAACCTTGGATGAGTACGATGGACGGCGACCTTGACCTATTTTTCAAGGTCACAAGGACAATTATGTGAAATCCCAAGAATCGCAATAACTCAAGAACGAATGATGGCAGCTTTATGAGATTTGACACACATGAGCATCTGTTGAAGACCTCAGACATTTTTCTATGGAACATGACCTTCTCCTACTTTTCAAGGTCACAGGGACAATTATGTGAAATCATCCTTGTCATCGTGATAACTCTAGAACAAATGATGGCAGCTTCATGAATCTTGACACACATAAGCATCAGGTGAAAACCTCGGACGAGTTCAGTGGACGGCGACCTTCACCTACTTTTCAAGGTCACAGGGACAATTATGTGAAATCATCCTTGTCATTTTGATAATTCAAGAACAAATAATGGCAGCTTCACTAAACTTGACACACATAAGCATCTGGTGAAAACCTCAGACAAGACCGATGGACGGCGACCTTGATATATTTTTCAAGGTCACAGGGACAGTTATGTGAAATCCCTAGAATCACAATAACTCTAGAACAAATATTAGGAGCTTTATGAGATTTGACACACATGAGCATCTGTTGAAGACCTCAGACATTTTTCTATGGAACATGACCTTCACACACTTTTCAAAGTCACAATGACAATTATGTGAAATCCCTATCGTTGCTATAACTCGAGAACGAATGATGGCAGCTTTATGAGACTTGACACACATAAGCATCTGGTGAAGACCTCAGTGAAGACCTTCACCTACTTTTCAAGGTCACAGGAACAATTATGTGGTGCGGTGACGTTTTGTTCACAAATATTGTGTGGAGCGAATGTTGTGCAATAAGTTACCAGGGCTGAGGGTTGATGCATCTCTGATGCCTATGTTTTTATGATCTTTGCACAGTCATAATAAATAAGATATCAATGAATATCACATCAAAACTGAATTGGGATCATGTATGGAAACCCATAACCTGTTTGCTAGTTACACTTTATCTCAGTTCATGTGTTTTCATTTCAGTCAGCAGAGCTATCAATCCATGGGGTCATGTTTGCTTTATGTCATGTGACCAAATCTCTGAAAACCCTATGAGCACATACAGTTGATTACAAATAATGGTAGTTTAACAAACTGAAAGCACAGATGCATCTCACCAATGTCTGTAATTACTGTGAGTTATCTGCATTTCTAGGATCAATTTTCATTTTGTCACTGGCTGTCCTAGGTGCAAAGAGTTAATAGGAGTGCCCCAGCTGATGAATGGTTCCAAATCACATCTCAAGATACACCCTTTATGCTATACAAATGAGGCTGTTTACCTTTAAGCATTTGAGATTTGTATGTGTAATATAATGAAATCATTATTATTTTCTCACTTGGTAGAAATCAGTTTCCTGAAGAAAAAATAACACAAGAATATCTTTGATAAAATATTTATTTATTCCTTAAGAAGCAATATATTCACAGTATTACAATGTGAAATGTCCTGGTAATATTGAGATATTTTGATGATTTTTACCCACAGTAAATGATAAAATTATTGAAAATTAAAGAAAACTATCACTACATATCGCACAATGCCACTAAAGGATGGGTTGAGGCATATTGGTTGATTGTCCTGCATTAGAGCAAGAAATACAAATAGCATACAAACATTTTATCATTGAGAAGTAACAACAGTGATTAAAATTTATTTATGAATATATATTCAGACAGGCATATACATACCACATATCTACAATATACAATTCTAGAATTCATTTTTTAATACATTCATGTAATGCGGAGGTTTTCAAGCACTTTTTCCTTGCATAATATAAATGTTTATACCCCAAACTTTGCAATCAAATACTATTACCCATCATATTTCCCTTACATAAAGTTCTGTGCCTTTTGAAAATGTAGGAGTATTCTGCTAAAATCCAAATCATCCATAGCACACTTTGTCCTCAAACTTTGTAAATTATTTAAATCGAGACAGTTGGAGCTCTGTCATAGAAAATGATACTTATGGTATATGTTGGCCACTGATATGTGACCTGTCCCTCATCTGTGTCATTTTCTTTGGTCTATCCCTCATCTATGTCCTTTCCATCCACAATTGAGTAACATGACGTATGGACGTAGATCTGTGAACACCAGATAATGTTGTGAGCACGTACAACGTTGTGAGCACTTTGTACAACGTTGTGAGCACGTTGTACAACGTTGTGAGCACGTACAACGTTCTGAGCATGTGCTCAGCACGTTTTTTTCTACGTTGTTAGCACATGCTCAGCACGTGCTTGAACATGTTGTGACAAAACCATGTAAGCAAATGCTCAGCATGTTGCAAGCACGTGGCACATATACACCCAGCTGTGAAAAAAATTTGGCTATCTTTGGGCAAAACTTGTTACTCAGTTGAGACTATCCCATTAGCAACCTCTTCTAGCCTATCAAATGGCATGTTATGCTGATTTACATTGCCTAAAATTATATGGATATATATTGCAAATGGTGGCAAGAAGGCCAAGCCACTGCATGAACCCAGAAAGTAAGTCAGAAAATAGGATCTGGGGAGTAGTCATTAGTTTTGGTGGGGAAATAAAATTTATTCATTGAATTGTTTCATTGTTTACTTCACACAAAAAGGGAACTTATTTTGTCTTATGATTCCAGAAAATGATTAAATACTTGCAAGTATTATTCTCATTTTACCACCCTATTTCAATACATTTGATCTGTTTCCAAATTTCTATTTGCAAACTAAATTTAAAACATGGGCATCAGAGATGCATCAACCCTCAGCCCTGGTAACTTATTGCACAACATTCGCTCCATACAATATTTGTGAACAAAACGTCATTGCACCAAGGCAATTGATGCAGGGGTAAAAAAAAACCCCATAAAATATACTTCCTTTGATAGCTTATGTGTGTCAAATATCATGAAACTGTCATCATTTAGCCTAGAAATATTGAGATGAGGGGCCGGTGACCTTGAAAAGCAGGTTAAGGTCACCGTCCATCAAACTCATCTGGGGTCTTCAGCAGATGCTTATATGTGTCAATTCTCATGAAGCTACCATTAATTGTTCTTGAGTTATTGCAATGACGTGGATTTGACATAATTGTCCCTGTGACCTTGAAATGTAGGTCAAGGTCACCATTCATTAAACTCTTGGGGTTTTTACCAGATTATGTGTGTCAAATCTCATAAAGCTGCCATCATTTGTTCTCGAGTTATCACAATGATAGGGATTTCACATAATTGTCCCTGTGACCTTGAAAAGTAGGTGAAGGTCATGTTCCATACAAAAATGTCTGAGGTCTTCACCAGGTGCTTATGAGTGTCAAATCTCATAAAGCTGCAATCACAATAACGTAAGCACCTGGTGAAGACCTCGGACATTTTTGTATGGAACATGACCTTCACCTACTTTTCAAGGTCACAGGGACAATCACATGAAATCCTCATCATTGTAATAATTCAAGAACAAATGATGGCAGTTTTATGAGACTTGACACACATAAGCATCTGGTGATGACCCCGGATGAGTTAGATGGAGTGACCTTCACCTACTTTTCAAGGTCACAGGCCCATCCTCTCAATATTTCTGGAGTAAATGATGGCAGCTTCGTGATACTTAACACACATAAGCTATCAAAGGGAGTAGATGTGCACTAGATTATGTTTTTTTTACCCCTTCATCAGAGCAGAAGACACTAGTTTTGTCAGATGGATTAAATCCTCCAAGTATAGTATTAGCAGGAAAAGGGGTGTCAAAATCTAGGTGAATCACTTAAGGTTAGTTTATTCTTTAAGATAATATCAAGATTTCCCCTGAAATATATTATGTATAAAAGAAAACTTGATTATCTGCTGACTGACTGGTAAATGGTAAGGAGTATCCATGACCCCAATCAGCCCAGCTCTGCTGCAGCTGATGCGGTCATCCAGGGCTAAGGTTACCCCTGCCTACCAAACTGTGACCTAGATAAAGTTATGTTGAGCAACTAAACATGTTGAGTCCTCAAGATGGCATATTACACTCATTGTTGTATTTCAGTCGGGAAGTATATTGTATGCTGATTATTCTGGTTCATTTCCATTCACCACACAGAAGTGATTTTATTTAGAACAAGTGCCTTCGGCTGGGAAGTGATGCTGTCCCTCACTGTTGTAGCTATCCCTCACCTGTACAGCTGTCTCTCAATTGTGCAACTACCACGTGTGCAGCTGTCATTCAGTTGTGCAGTTGTCTCTCACTGTTGTAACTATCTCTCACCATGTGCAGCTATCTCTCACCATGTGCAGCTATCTCACCCCATATGGAGCTATCTCTCCCCATGTGCAGCTATCTCTCCCCATGTGCAGATATCTCTCACCATGTGCAGCTATCTCTCCCCATGTGCAGCTATCTCTCACCATGTGCAGCTATCTCTCACCATGTGCAGCTATCTCTCACCATGTGCAGCTATCTCTCACCATGTGCAGCTATCTCTCACCATGTGATATCTCTTATTTATGCAGCTATCTCTTATGCAGCTATCTCTTATTTATGCAGCTATCTCTTGCTATTGTAGCAGTCTATCACTTGTTATCTCTTAATTATACAGCTATCTCTTATTCATGCAGCTATCTCTTATTTATACAGCTATATCTTATTTATGCATCCATCTCTTATTTATGCAGATATCTCTTATTTATGCAGCTATCTCTTATTTATACAGCTATCTCTGATTTATGCAGCTATCTCTTATTTGTGCAGCTATCTCTCAGTTATGCAGCTGTCTCAGTTATGCAGCTATCTCTTATAAAAATATCTGCATTTCACCCAAATAGACCCCTTTGTACAAAACCTTGCAGGGCCTCAATAAGTAGGTCAGTAAATAGGTCAATTTACCGATGGTTGAAAACAAAGCTCTAATACAGAAATATAGGCATATTGGAGGTAATTTTCATTTCTAATGTAATTATGACAACAAATAAGTGATAATTGTGCCATTCATAATATGCTAAAAGCGCAACCCTTCACATAAACTTGCAAAACAAAAGTGAAGTGGAGATTAGTTAAGTGTCATTTCCACCAGAGGGCAGGCAACGTGGTGACGGAACAGCGAGATCACACACTCTTATCAGTGGCGAATTTTGTCGCGGCCAATACCTCATATAGCAACTTTTTACCCTCAGCCCCTGATGTAATCAGGCTGAGGGTATTGCAGTACTCCTGGCGTGGGTATGTATGTATGTATGTATGTCTGTATGTATGTCTGTAGCGAACATCCTTGTCATCGCGATAACTCAAGAACAAATGATGGCAGCTTCATGAAACTTGACACACATATGCATCTGGTGAAAACCTCGGACGAGTTCGATGGACGGCAACCTTGACCTATTTTTCAAGGTCACAGGGACAATTATGTGAAATCCCAAGAATCACAATAACTCAAGAACGAATGATGGCAGCTTTATGAGATTTGACACCCATAAGCATCTGGTGAAGCCCTCAAAATTGTTTCTATGAAACATGACCTTCACCTACTTTTCAAGGTCACAGGGACAATTATGTGAAATCATCTTGTCATCGCGATAACTCGAGAACAAATGATGGCAGCTTCGTGAAACTTGACACATAAAGGCATCTGGTGAAAACCTTGGACGAGTTCGATGGACGGGGACCTTGACCTATTTTTCAAGGTCACAGGGACAATTATGTGAAATCCCAAGAATCGCATAACTCAAGAACAAATGATGGCAGCTTTATGAGATTTGACACCCATAAGCATCTGGTGAAGACCTCAGAATTGTTTCTATAAAACATAACCTTCACCTACTTTTCAAGGTCACATGGACAATTATGTGAAATCATCCTTGTCATCGCGATAATACGAGAACAAATGATGGTAGCTTCATGAAACTTGACACACAAAAGCATCTGGTGAAAACCTCGGATAAGTTTGATGGACGGCGACCTTGACCTATTTTTCAAGGTCACGGACAATTTTGTGAAATCCCAAGAATCGCAATAACTCAAGAACGAATGATGGCAGCTTTATGAGATTTGACACACACAAGCATCTGGTGAAGACCTCAGACTTCTCTTGATGGAACATGACCTTCACCTACTTTTCAAGGTCACAGGGACAATTATGTGAAATCATCCTTGTCATCGTGATAACTCAAGAACAAATGATGGCAGCTTCATGAAACTTTACACGCATAAGCATCTGTTGAAAACCTCGGACTAGTTCGGTGGAAGGCGACCTTGACCTATTTTTCAAGGTCACGGGGACAATTATGTGAAATCCCAAGAATCGCAATAACTCAAGAACGAATGATGGCAGCTTTATGAGATTTGACACACGCAAGCATCTGGTGACGACCTCAGACTTCTCATGATGGAACATGACCTTCACCTACTTTTCAAGGTCACAGGGACAATTATGTGAAATCATCCTTGTCATTGTGATAACTCAAGAACAAATGATGGCAGCTTCATGAAACTTTACACGCATAAGCATCTGTTGAAAACCTCGGACTAGTTCGGTGGACGGCGACCTTGACGTATTTTTCAAGGTCACAGGGACAATTATGTGAAATCCCAAGAATCGAAATAACTCAAGAACGAATGATGGCAGCTTTATGAGATTTGACACACACAAGCATCTAGTGAAGACCTCAGACTTCTCTTGATGGAACATGACCTTCACCTACTTTTCAAGGTCACAGGGACAATTATGTGAAGTCATCCTTGTCATCGTGATAACTCAAGAACAAATGATGGCAGCTTCATGAAACTTGACACACATAAGCATCTGATGAAAACCTCAGACATTTTTGTATGGAACATGACCTTCACCTACTTTTCAAGGTCACAGGTACAATTATGTGAAATCCCTATCATTGCTATAACTCGAGAACGAATGATGGCAGCTTTATGAGACTTGACACACATAAGCATCTGGTGAAGACCTCAGACTTCTCTTGATGGAACATGACCTTTACCTACTTTTCAAGGTCACAGGGACAATCATGTCAAATCCACGTCATTGCAATAACTTAAGAACAAATAATGGCAGCTTCATGAAAATTGACACACATAAGCATCTGGGAAGACTTCAGATGAGTTTGATGGACGGTGACCTTAACCTGCTTTTCAAGGTCACCGGCCCATTTCAATAATTCTAGAGTAAATGATGACAGTTTCATGATACTTGACACACCTAAGCTATCAAAGGAAGTAGATTTTATGGGTTTTTTTACCCCTGCATCAATTTGCCTTGGTGCAGTGACGTTTTGTTCACAAATATTGTGTGGAGCGAATGTTGTGCAATGAGTTACCAGGGCTGAGGGTTGATGCATCTCTGATGCCTATGTTTTTTTTTTTTTTTCAAATCTCGTCACCCTTCCTCTCTGATCACGTCCATGCTTTTTACCCTCAGCCCCTGTATTGCAGTACTCCTGGCGTGGGTATGTATGTATGTATGTATGTCTGTAGCGAACATCCTTGTCATCGCGATAACTCAAGAACAAATGATGGCAGCTTCATGAAACTTGACACACATATGCATCTGGTGAAAACCTCAGACGAGTTCAATGGACGGCGACCTTGACCTATTTTCCAAGGTCACAGGGACAATTAAGTGAAATCATCTTGTCATCGCGATAACTCAAGAACAAATAATGGCAGCTTCATGAAACTTGACACACATATGCATCTGGTGAAAACCTCGGACGAGTTCGATGGATGGCGACCTTGACCTATTTTCCAAGGTCACAGGGACAATTATGTGAAATCCCAAGAATCACAATAACTCAAGAACGAATGATGGTAGCTTTATGAGATTTGACACACATAAGCATCTGGTGAAGACCTCGGAATTTTTTCTATGAAACATGACCTTCACCTACTTTTCAAGGTCACAGGGACAATTATGTGAAATCATCTTGTCATCGTGATAACTCAAGAACAAATGATGGCAGCTTCATGAAACATAACACACATAAGCATCTGGTGAAAACCTCCGAGGAGTTTGATGGACAGCGACCTTGACCTATTTTGCAAGGTCACAGGGACAGTTATGTGAAATCCCAAGAATCGCATAACTCAAGAACAAATGATGGCAGCTTTATGAGATTTGACACCCATAAGCATCTGGTGAAGCCCTCAGAATTGTTTCTATAAAACATGACCTTCACCTACTTTTCAAGGTCACATGGACAATTATGTGAAATCATCCTTGTCATCGAGATAACATTAGAACAAATGAAGGCAGCTTCATGAAACTTGACACACAAAAGCATCTGGTGAAAACCTTGGACGAGTTCGATGGACGGCAACCTTGACCTATTTTTCAAGGTCACGGACAATTATGTGAAATCCCAAGAATCGCAATAACTCAAGAACGAATGATGGCAGCTTTATGAGATTTGACACACACAAGCATCTGGTGAAGACCTCAGAATTTTTTCTATGAAACATGACCTTCACCTACTTTTCAAGGTCACAGGGACAATTATGTGAAATCATCCTTGTCATAGTGATAACTCAAGAACAAATGATGGCAGCTTCATGAAACTTTACACGCATAAGCATCTGGTGAAAACCTCTGACTATTTCGGTGGACGGTGACCTTGACCTATTTTTCAAGGTCACAGGGACAATTATGTGAAATCCCAAGAATCGCAATAACTCAAGAACGATTGATGGCAGCTTTATGAGATTTGACACACACAAGCATCTGGTGAAGACCTCCAACTTCTCTTGATGGAACATGACCTTCACCTACTTTTCAAGGTCACAGGGACAATTATGTGAAATCATCCTTGTCATCGTGATAACTCAAGAACAAATGATGGCAGCTTCATGAAAATTGACACACATACGCATCTGGGAAGACTCCAGATGAGTTTAATGGACGGTGACCTTAACCTGCTTTTCAAGGTCACCGGCCCATATCAATAATTCTAGAGTAAATGATGACAGTTTCATGATACTTGACACACCTAAGCTATCAAAGGAAGTAGATTTTATGGGTTTTTTACCCCTGCATCAATTTGCCTTGGTGCAGTGACGTTTTGTTCACAAATATTGTGTGGAGCGAATGTTGTGCAATGAGTTACCAGGGCTGAGGGTTGATGCATCTCTGATGCCTATGTTTTTATATATGTATGTAAAAATTCAAATGTCATCAATTCAACCAATTGTCTTGAGAACCCTATTTAAATTAATAATTTAACACTGTTTACTTACACTTGTACAACAGTTTTGAAGTGGGATAAAAAGTACCGACCATTCCATTTGAATGGACGTCTTGTTAAATCATGACATATGTTATTCAAAGATCCAGTCAACAGCCTATTTCATTATTTGGTTTGTAGCAGACATCACATTCCAGTGTGAAAAACTGTAGCAAACAAGTTCTAAAACCGTTTGACACTTCTTAAAGTTAACCACAAAATATACTCATGTAGTTAAACATTGTACATTAGAAGAATTCAATGCTCCAAAACATGGCAATTACATATAAAATGGAAAGAATTCTGCTAAATTCTGTCTGCAAAGAGTGTTGATAACGCCATTTTGTACCGCGTGATTGAAAGTAGCCAATGGGAAGCATTCAGCAGGTTTTTGTTAGAGCCACTCTGATTGGTTAATCTATAAATATGTCAAAGACCGGATACGCTATGAACCAATCAAAACAACCGTCCCCGTCAACTGCAAACGTCAGGAGGCTTGCCGCAAGCAAAGATCCACGGAGAGGAAGGGACAGTTGGACACCTGCATGAATTTAGTTGGAAAATAGTGAACAAATTGCCAAAATGGCAGATGACAAGCCTCCCACCAGACAGGCAACCGACCAAGTGCAATTTCTGCAGTATTTGATCAAGTATTTCAAGCATGCTGGGCTGTTGTTTCTGGTTTATATTGTGGGTTACTTTGGGTTCAGTGTTACCTGGGTCTTGTTGGCTCTCTTCGGCTATATGCTCAATGAGGAATACAGAAAAATCAAGGCCTCCAAGTCTGCATTTGCCAAACAGGCTATTCTCAATGAGAAAAATGCCATCATGGCCAGAGTGGATGAGTTGCCATCATGGGTAAGTGCTGTCATCATCTTAAATATTTGTATTTAAATTTTACAATTTTTGAGAATTAACTTGTGTCCCTCCCATCCCATTTTTCATCTCACATCTGTCATGGACACTGTTTGTGACAGGATATGTTTCTAACCTACCATCAACCTCTATTATGTAAGCCTGGATCATATATGAAGCATCCCTATTAAACTTGCAGTTCATGCTATTTGTAAAGTAAATCATACTTAAAATAAAAATTGGTTAGTGGCCCGACATACTAAGTTGCAATAGAATTCACACACCAGACAGCCAGATTGCTGGTTACTAGCAACACACTTATCTCTATATATAAAAACCTGAAGCAGGATGGCTTCCACCAACTCCTTGGATGGCAGCCAAAAACACTGTCTACCCCAAGGCAGTTTCCTGAGTCAGGTAAATAGAGTAAAAACACAAGCAAAGTATTCAGAGCAGCTGAGGGCGTGTGTTCAGGGTCATTGGTGTGTAATAAAATAAAGTGTGTCAAGATTTGATAATAAGATGAGTGGGGTGTGTGCTTTTATGGTAAATATGGGATCAGTTCTGGTAATCTGTTTAATCTTCTCTGAATAACATATCTTACTGATATATAATAAACAAGCCACTGAGTAGTGTGTTATCATCACTGGCCAGCCTTTCATAAATCCCACAGGAGCCACACTTATACTGTAACATTGGGTAATTAGATAGCTGATGTTGACATCTGGTGATAAATGTGACAGATCATCATTTCAAACAAATGTTGTAGCTGTTACCTTTACCATTAACTGGTGGGAGGAATAACACAAATATTCAGGGGGATCTACCTAGTGTGGCTTGATAATTTGTCTTGTCATGCATTGCAATTTTGCAGGAATGAGAAATTTAATTTGAGGTGTCAATTAATCAATTATTGCTTTTAAAATCATCAATCAAGATTAACAAGATAAAATCATTAAAACTGATTGTTGGGATAAGATCAAACTGAGTATCAATAAACTTAATTGTACTGTCTAATGAGTAATGACAACAGTTAACGTGTGTATCTAGATTATCAGTATTATTACATCATTAGAACCTGTTATTCCAAATTTGCTTATTCACATGATCATGAGTATGCTACAGTGAATAAACAGCAAAACTTCAAGTTTTTATTCAATTTTACTAAACATATTAAATTTGGTTTAGACCAATGCTCCCCAATCAAATATGAAATTCCTGAATGTATATTATATATCATTAATTATTGTTTAGATGTGATATTTAATGTGCAGCTATACCCCCAAATAAATCACATTCTCCATACTCAAGTCTGAAAGGATGGGGCTAGATTTTTATTTACATTTATTGTTTTTATTTTTATTTGTTAAAAGTGATCAAATATACTGAGAATGGATATAAATGTAAATGACTCAAATTATGTATTTTCACCTGGAAAGGCCAAACATTTTTTTGTAACACGGGTGGTTCCTTTTTTGACAATGATTGCTCATCAATCATTGTTGAGAGTTCATCGTGTGCATGCAATAGGGTCTTATATGTGCATGTGCACACGTAAGAATATATTCCTATAACATGTAAACAAAGATCAAGAAATGCGTGATGACAGAGTTCAAGATGACATCGTAGTCGCCCATCAACAAAAGCAAAAATATCAATTAATATTGCTTGAAAATGCCTTCCATAGAATTCTGAGTTGGTTTAGTTCAACTTTGGTGTAAATCTTACAATTAGAACAGAAATGGCAAGGAAAATTATGATCAATCATTTGCGTCACTGCCTGAACTTTGCATTCCATTGTGCTATAAAATTCATTCATAAACCAAATTAAATGTTTTTAAAAGATGAACAAAGATAATTTCAACTCCCTCTGTTTGTAATGATTTTTCATTTTGCGTTTATTTATTTGTTTAGTTTCTTTATTTGTTTTGTTTATTTTAATTTTTTTTTGTTTGTTGTAACTTTTGTTTTGTTTGTTGTAATTTTGGTTTTGTTTATTGTAATTTTGGTTTTGTTTGTTGTAATTTTGGTTTTGTTTGTTATTTTTTCCCTTTCGTGTTACATGTGGAGCAATATTTTTCAGAAACAACACTTTTTTAGGGAAATCAGAAACAAGCTTCTTTTTTTTAGGCCCTATAAAAAAGTGACCACTAAGGTGTCATGAATCACTGGAGGCATTGCCTGTGGGAGTTTTCTCTGTTTTGTGCAATGATATTGTACTGATACCAAAATGTTTGATGAAAAATGACAGGATTTCCGAGAGTTGAATACTGTTTTAAATTTATCCCACTTTGTAATATCATGTGCTTATATTTAAAACTATTTTTATTTACATTATATTACATTGTAATATAATGAACCTTAAACGTGATAAGCATAAGTATGATGTGGTATTTGTTCTAAATTTGGACTAGCTTGATATATATTAATAGTTCTTTGGAAAAAAAGTATCACAATTTTGATGCAGATTGGATGGCATGCCAGAGAAATATTAATCACATGATATATAAGGTTCAAAAGTGGAAGTATAAAACTGCTGCTTCAATTAAAAAGCATTCAGATTCCAAGTGAACCTAACTTTATCCCCCATAAATGTCCACCATTAATCAATCGTTGAGAAGCCATGATGCTGATGGTAAATTAACAAATGGCTAGCGTGATGGGATCTCTGGGGAATGATGTTTCGGGTCTAGTTTTTATGGTGCCTGAGAACTGATCCTCTTTCCATTCATTCTTACAAGTATGAACAAGTCAAAGCTGTGGAATGTAAACCAAAATAATCTATGAGATATTTGCATGATTTGCTCAGGTTAATATTTATTATATGTCGAAAAAATATATAAACATTGACTCTTGCTTTTAAAGACATCTACTGCTTTTTAGTGTTGCTTATTGTGTTTTAGATTAAGCATGATACTGAGAAAAAATGTGTTTTTTTTTTACACTAAACAGTTTGTATTGAGAACTTATGGATCAAATCAATCACTGTTATACTATTTTATATGTTTTACCCATATTCGCACTAGTCCTACTCAGATATGCACATTTGAAATATCCAAACATGCTAAAATTTCTACACTCAGTTTTTATCAAACAAAGTAAAAGGAAAGAAATGGGGGAAGGGAGTGTGGTCATTGAAAATTCCTACATTTCCCTATGGAGTGCATCAATACTGTATACCAAAATATTTTCGCAGGCAAATAATTTTTTTGGCGTTTATCGTGATTTATTGTGTATTCAGGAAAATTTACTTGTCCTAAATATTTCCTGATGATCATCATTTTTTTTACTCTAATATTTCTCAAGCTCACCATGTGGGATGCTGCCATTTAGAAACATCGTTGCAAGTCTTATTTTCTATTCAGTCAGATGTGCATTTATCAGTTTATATGATGATTGAATGGTGGGTGTTTTGAGTATATCTTTATGTCAATTGCTATTGAACCAGTATGCATTTATGTACAAATATAAATACCACATGAAGAAGAAACAAAGAGGCCACATGGGCAAAGTTAAATGATATTGAAGATATGTAAACAACAGGAAGCTCTCATTGTGAGCTCTGCAATGCAGTGGTAGAATTCCCTCAAATTAAATGTGTCCAAAATACTCATTGATTAAGTCAATTACAATTTTTATTTTTATTTTTTAATGACAATAAACAAAAAAAAATTTCCTGTGCTGAAAAGCCTGACGTTGGCAATATTTAAAAAATATCCTGACACATAATTAAATTATTATACAATATAAATAGTAGAAATAAAGAGGTTAGTCCATCATTATATAATATCTCCATTTCTACCCCAGAAGTATTGCATTTCCAAATTTGACATCTAAATTAAATTATTTTAAATGTAATTTATATAATAACTGCATATTTATAATTCTAAACATTCTTTTTATATGAATGTTAAACTCCATGTCCAGTGTGGATCTCCTTACACAGGAAGCCATTCAGTTGGTTAATCTCCCACCCATCCTCCCCGTCTCAGAGAAATGTTTCCCAGCTTCCTGAACACTCACAACGCAATTGTTCTGTTTCATGTTTCTGTATCATTTAAGCTGCATACTGATGAATAACAATAATATGAGGATAAGCACTAAAGCCACAGTTATTGTGATGATAAGCATGTGCTTAGCTCTACATTGTCTAATATTAACAATCAACAGTGAGTGAGCAAGGCATTATATACCAACAACGGACATCAGTTATTTGAGGCAGAATTACATAGTTACATGAATGATAAGTGGTTGCAGACGGGATTGGAGATGGTTTACAAATATTAGAGCTTCATTCCATGAAATTGAACCCAAAAACTTCAGTAAGATAATGCAAATGTAGATATGCAAACTGCATAAACATGCAGTGTCCATGTGTATGTTGAGACATGTTTCAATAGTTTTGAGACTGATCATTATAAACTCAACATGGAAATATTGGTAAGTACAGAGATTAACTCTGTTGTGGTTCAAAAGTGATTCATGTGTCAGTATGTTCTAAACGGCTTCCAAAATCCATCTTGTATTCATTGTGAGAGAAAAATATAATTCTCTATAATAAAAGAAAACATGTGTTTGGTTTAAGATTGTCACACTTGACATGAGCTGGCTTTACACATGTTTAGCTTTTTATATGTATTTCTGATTTTTACTTTAAATATAAAATGTAACTACTAACTAACTGATTTTCTAAAAGATATCAGATATATCATTCTAAAATTGTATGAAAATTTATTTAGTTTGTGTGAATTCTTTTTTTTATCAAATAGGCATTGAAAAAGAACCAGTTTCCTACATTCCCTTAACCAACAACCTTAAGTTTTTGGGGACTTTCTAGGCAAAAAGACATTTACAATGATATGATATTCAATGATTAATTCTCAAAATATATTATCACACTTAAAAAAAAAATCCCATTCTTAAATTCTGTGGGAAAGTTAACAGAAAGAAGGTTATTATTTTTATGGGCCAGATACACAGCAAAAAAATTTTACTATTGAATTATAAATATTTTTCTTTGTGAAAAGAAATTGACAAAACATCCAAATCCCAAATCATAATTTCACCCAGAAGTTGTAAAGCAGTAAAGCATGTAAATATGTGTAAAATTATATTAATAAATATTCAATGATATTTTCCAGGTATTCTTCCCTGATGTGGAGAGGGCTGAGTGGCTCAACAAGGTGAGTACCACACAGGTTTGCTTACTCACTTATGACACATCGGTGTCTAATTAAATGTTACATTGAAAACTAATCAACCAGAAATAAAGATTTCATCATGAACAATACCAATAAATGTTGTTATTACGACCCTTTTAGCAACTATGGCTACATCAGGTCGACTTTCGAGCCTTTTACCCAGTGTGAAAGTAACACTGCTGGCAGTGGGAGTTGAACCCACCACCTCCCGTCCTCCACTTATTTAGCCAACAAAGGCACAGATTCGACACTCTAACAACTGTGCTAGTGGGGTCGGTTCACAATACCAATAAAGATTCACCAAGTTCCAATTCCCACTAACAAGAGCAATAATAATTTGCTGTTGGAAAGATTCACTTATGTAGTAGATTTTTTAGAATGTATCAAAATTGTTTTTCACACTGAAATTTCTAAAATCATACATACATATATATATATATGAATTCCAAACATTCGTTGACTTTTATAATTCAAATTTGGTGCCAATATTAGAATCCTATATGACATTTAATAGCAGTGTGCTAAGATTAGGATTAAGATTAGGAGTCATTAGCCAAAATATATATGTTAAATTCTTGAAAACAAGGAATGATAAACTATGCAGGTTAAAAAGCTCTATTTGACAGACGTTAAACTGAAATTAAGTTTAATGATAATAAATATCAATAATATGAATAGGAGAATGATACAGTCATTAATTGATTCATATGTGGCATCCACCACACCAATCAGATTGATCTTGGGCTTATTTAAGAGAAAAAGGTGAAATATTAAAAAACGGTAGAAGGGACACATCAGTATACATTTCTTTTATTATTGGTTGAAATCATCTTTGTGGTTCACACACATCCATTCATTTCTCTTTAATTATTTTTAGTTTATCAATCAGTAGGTCTCTATCTCCTAATTCAGTTTTCAAATGTACAGTCTCATGTGGTTTACACTCACTAATACACTTTTCTTTAAAAATAGTCAGGTCCTCAATTATCTTATGTTTGTTCTCCAATTCAAATTTTAGCTCGTCCATTTCTAATTTTGATTTACTCGTAGTTTTCCTCGTTATGTTAGTCTTTTTTGCCTGATTTGATTTGCGTCATCATTGGGTACCCTGTGTCAACCACATAACCTATGTCTGGTCTACCAGTGTTGCCACCAGTCACCATAATGCAAGAGAACTGGTCGTGCTCTGCACAAAAGTATATGGAATGAAATTGTTTAATATATGCTTTATGATAATGTGTATAATAATTCAATATTTGGTGATTGAGAAATGCAGTCTTTTCAAGTCAGGACTTGTTTAGTTCATTTTGTGTGATAAATTACAGTATTTGGATCAAAGATTTAAAATGACGTTTTTTTTGCTTTGGTATTCCATGTGCTCTCTTATATAATAAAAGTGTACACCTCAGTAATTTATATTTGAAAAAGAGTGACACACTTTCTCATATGTTGACTAAAATACACACATATGCAACAGGCGTTTGTAATGATACCCCCTGGTTGAGCTGGCAGCCTCAAAGAGTCATGTATGGTGTTAGTTGAAAAAAACAATTATTATGAATAGTGTCAGATTGTGTGGATATCACTGGGAATGATATGAACTTTTTTGTCACTCTGCTATAAATATGCAATGAAATCAGACACCTCTGGGTATTTTTCACCACCATTCCACATTAATATTCAGTAACATAGTTTCCACATTAAATAAGTTTAAAATGAATAAATGATTGATTCTAATGTGTAAAAAAATTCAATGTACCATAAAAGTGTGTACATTTTTATGTACCATAAACATGCATATATTAAATGCAAGAATATTAAAACTGTTATTAGGCCATGTATTGCATGAGCATGGGTAATATTTGAATCAAATCCTCATACTAAGATCTTAGTGCTGTGGACTTGGCATTAATGTTGAGTAAGGTTATGTCCAAGCCACTGTATCAGTCCATATCTCTGGTGTGTTTAAATATAGTCTGGCAAAACAAAGTTAAGTTTGCTTACAATGGTTGAACTTTTGTGACCTAGTTTTTATCAGGTATCAAGTTTAAACCCAGAACCTGGATGGGCTACTGGTCTACAAAATGAGGTCTCTTAAAAGAGAAGAGACTCTTTCACAGATAATGACACTCTATTTTGAGCTCTACTAGGCAAAACTAGTTTTATACTGATAGAGAAAGTTTAGTGTTAAACTCTGGTAATCTTTAAAGTCAAGAGTGTCCACATACATGTACATACGTTGGGCAAACATTCAATATTCTTTATAGATCTGGATTCATATATTCCCTTTCTAAGCTTAGTTCATGGATGCATATATTGATGATAAAATATCACAGAATATGTTCTTTGCTTGTAAGATAGCCACAGTCAGTGAGAATAGTGAATTATACTCTTTGTGACAAGTGCATTGTTATGTTATCATGTGGTTAGCCTCATTGCTTATGGTCACTGTGCCTCTGGCTCATTCAACACAAGGTCCAGATAAAAAGGAGTGATACTTTGAGTGACAATCATGGTTCACCACTTGGATGACACACAGACAATTCAACACATAAAGTTAACATATCCAATGAAGGAATGTTGGGTTACATGGATATGTCCCTGCATAAAGCTACACTGATTTTTGGCTGATTCACTATAATAGTCTTGATAATTTTTTTCTGAGCTTCAGTCCTCTCCAGTATGGGAATGCAGACCCTTGTGATTTAAAAAAGGTTCATGAGGTTCTGTTCAATCATTGGTACGGATTTTTCTTCATCTGTAATTGCAATCTGAACATTTGAAATTGGCCAAGTGTAAAGTCTAAAAATATCCAGGGTGAGGATGGTAAAATCACATTAGACTTTCTAATAACTGTTTTAAATATCTTAACTAAAGATATCTTTTCCATCAAATTATGCCTAATTTAGGGTATGTGGGTATATCAGACTTAGTAGTTGTTAACCCAGGTAATATTGGAAGGGCATTGTGATATGGTAACCATAAAATTTATGACACAAAATTAAACTAAGTGAAGGATAGTCGCTGCACCAAAGAAACGGTGCCTTGAGACCATTGCAAACATAAATAGGTGGTTATCATTATCTTGATAAGACAAAGTTTATTGAATCAGAAAGATATTATACAGAGTATTGTAGATATAATGTCAATAAATCATACAAAATGTTCCACAGATTTTCTCACTTTATCATGTTTATGGTCAGTTGGAAGCTCCATTCATTACAATACATATTTAGGTGTATGATATTTGTTCTTTTAAATGTAAGAATATTCTATTATTTAATATTTGTAACACTTTATTTGTCTTCTTTTATGTGAAATTGGAAACTGAATAGTTAGTTTCTTTTTAGAAAATTAGAGAGTCAGTGTGTTCCTACCTTTTATATTTATCATGCCTCATTAGGAATTCAGGCACTGCTCATATTTCACATCAAATAATCTGAAATGGAGGATAAGAATCAAGTTTATATTTACAACCTTTCAACCAAAAAAAAGACAAACTTGTAAATATAATGTTGTACTGAAATGATATTTTTGGACACCTTGTTTGGCACATGCAGGTTAAAGTTTATGAGTTTACAGTTAAATGTACCAATCTTGGTGCCCAAAACATCTTATCAATGCAGTATACAGTATTTTTATGTGCCATTTATGAGTTTTGGATATTAAAAGGACCTCATAAATGAGTATAACAAGAAAAATGTGGCCATATTACTCATGTTTTGAATAACTGTTGTTATTTATTTACCTCACAATTAATGGTAAATATATGTTTAAAACACTAAGTAAGTTAAGATGATAGGATCTGCCATGAGATGATATTATCTTACAACAATATAAGATAGTTTCCAATTTCTCTTAGTTTAAAGGTATTAAGCATCAATTCTATAATTTGGTGTATTCAAATCTTGGCCACATATGAACATCATGACAAATTGAAATTAAGATAGATTAAAAAGATAAGTTACTATAAGCCATAAAAGTTACACTCCAAGGAAAGATCTGTCTCAGCCATAAGCTGCACCTGACGGGTAAACACGGGTAGCATGAACTTTGTTTGAAAATATAAGAAAGCTTCCAATTTCTCTTAGGTTAAAACAACTCAGATAGCCTGTCCCAGAAAAAGTTGGAGGTCAATTTATAGCAGCCACTTAAAAAATATCTTCTAATTATATCTTTTCCATCTCGCTGTTCCCAAAACAGGGTATGTCAATGAAAAAGCCACTAAGATAACCCGACTCCGCATAGTCTAGAGGCAAACATGGTTGAATACTGGTTCTCCACATTAGAACTATATCTTGATAGCAAAGGGTAACAGTGGGCAGAGGGAAGCCTCTATTGTTCCTGGAGTGGGGCTTTGAATAATTATAACAATGCCCCCTAGCAACAGTCTGACAATGCAATTCTTCCTTATCTGGTAGTGAAGTTATGCAGATTTAAAAAAATAATAATAATAGCAAATATGATGGCAATCAAAAGCCTTATAGCAAACATGGATGAGCTGTTATGTTGAAAAATGAAGACCAAACTTTCAAACTATTCTATTATTGTGGGCCTTTTATCACACAACATGTTCGTGTTGTATCCTGATATATTAATTTTCACATGGACTCACACTTGCAAAAGCTGCAAAACTTCCAGGATTGTATTGTAGATTGATTATTTCAACACCCTGGCTGTGTACAGACTGCAGCTGCTACAGTGATATATTCTAAGCCATGCCGTAGTATTGATGTTATATTGGCAAAGTGATCAATTCTGTCTGATAGTGGCCTGCATCATGCAAGGAGCCATTCTCATATACACATGATATACATACAGATATAATGTGTCTGCTGTGTCTATAATGTGTCTACATTTTCTACCCTCCTCTTAAATTTATAATGTTAGCCAGTCAAACATCAAGTGTGAGATAAAATATATATATATACCGGTACATATAAAAAAATCATAATCAACTACATGTTTCGTATCAATCAAGTATCAAAGCTATTGGGTTAGCGAGTGTGTCTCCTTGGTTCCCTTTCTTAGTTAGATCATGCTTAGCCCAGATTATTCTGCAAGGTTTGATACAGGAAGATGTGTTACCCATGCACAGCCACAACAGGGCTTAGATCTATTCTGGAAGGGTGCATATTGCTCAAAGTTTCATTGATGTATTGTAAAGTAACTTCTACCTCTTAGTAATCACACTGTCTATCCTTGGCCCAATGTCCATCTGTCATTCTGTCCATCCTCTACTCGGTGTGAAGTGAACATCACATAGATGGCTTTCTAAGAATAAATGACCTATTGACCTACCTTTGAACCATCAGAAATCATGAAAATAGAATCAAGGGGAAAAAAATATATCAGCTGCAATTTAGCTTCAAAATATTCATATTTACAATTATCAGTGTATCATTATCAATCAGAACTACTTGGAAATCAAATGGAAAAAAACTGTCAATAAAATGCAGAGAAGAGTCATTGAATTCTCGCTTTGCTAGCTCTTCTGTCTGCATTCCTAGACTCTGCCTCATCAAGTCCAACAATTGCTATTTCTTTCTTGTTTACCTTTGTGAAGTTATGTTATTTTTTTTGCATACATTATACCTGATATCCATACATAGATGAATGAAGAAAGGACATTCATTCTAACTAGACATTCATTCTTACTAGACATTGAGTGAGCTGTGCCTATTTCCATGACAAATATAATAAAATAACAAGCAAGTTAAATATGATGTATGTGGAAATTGCATGTGAAAAACAGTCCCAAAATGATATCACATCCATCTCTTGCATGAACTAGTACTCTCATCCAAACATGTAAACTAGTTTTATGATTGATGTTTTTTTCTTTTTACAGATGATCAAGCAGATGTGGCCTTATATTGGTGAATATGTGAAGCAGGTGCTGAAAACGTCTGTCCAGCCTACTATAGACAGTAGCATGCCAAGCTCGCTCAAACCGTTCAAGTTTGATAAGATAGATCTGGGAGACATTGTGAGTATTACACACTACGGGTTACACAACAGTGATGTCATGATTCAAATAATGCTATATAACATAGAAAGATTATTATAAATTTGTAACTTCTCTCAGTGTTGAAATGTTCAATACCTTTCAAATTATAATGTGAACAAATTTATCAGCAGTGAAAATCAATAATTGGCAACTTCTCAATTATAGCCGCCTCGCTTCGGTGGAGTCAAGGTTTACACAGAGAATTTAAAGAAGGATGAAGTCATACTTGATCTTGAAGTCTTGTAAGTTTTGGGGCAAAAGAAAAAATGATAGAATAACCAAAATATAAAAAAGAAGATCTAAATTTGGAGATATATTTATCAAAATAGAACCTCTTAATCTTTGTATCAATGGCAACATATTTGCATTGCAGCTATGCCAGTGATAGTGAAATAAAAGTAGCTGTCAGGGGATTGACTGCAGGAATCAAAGACCTCACAGTAAGATACCTCTGTTTTTTTCCAATGAAAACCCATGAGAAAAATTTAGTCCAGGCTTGTAGTCATTAATATGTGTCTAAAAAATAAAAAATAATTCATGTTTGAGAAATTTGAATATCACCATAACCAGTGGATCACAGAATGAAAAGTAGATGATTTGTTGATTTGAGAGAATAGATTATAGTTATTTGAAAAATAATTTTGCTATTACCATTCACTCATTCAATTTTCTTTAAATCAGACAGGTGTCCTCCATTTGTTAACTTTGCCAGAATATTATCTTTGTATGGACATTATAATAGCGTAGATGTTAAAACTTAGCATGGAATCCTATTATTTTTCAGCTTCATGGTCAGTTGAGGATAGTGATGAAGCCCCTGGTCAGCGTGATGCCTATCATTGGGGCTATGAATGTCTTTTTTCTCAACCCACCAGTAAGTTTAGATATAAGCAATACTTTCGCAATTTATGTTTGGAGTCTAGAGAAGAGAAACAACCTGCTTTATATTTATGATCTTTAATCATTTGTTAGAATCTTTAAAAAAAATATTAATGACCATTCCATTCCAGGTTTTTCCAGAGTTTAAAAAAATGACCAGAATTAAAATACTGATTTATGATCTAGAAGCAAAACTTTTTGTTGTTTAAACACTTGAAGAAAAAAAGTCTATTTTCCAAACATGAATAAGATTGCTTTTTCTCTCTTTTTTGTAGAGTATAGATTTTGATCTGACCAACACTGCCAATATCCTGGACTTGCCTCTCCTAAGGTAAGCCGCAATACTTTATTCCTTTGTGGGAATTCCCTGCATATCAATTGCTGACATATTCATAAAATTAACCTGCATCAATACATTGGTGCTATTCAAATATTGAAGCAATATGTCAATATTGCAGCAATACAAAGAAATGTCAAAGCATCATATTAACCATCTATTATTATCTCAGGGCTTCTTGTTTGTGATTATTGGCTAGTCACTGGTCCAAAAGGAAAGACGTTTTTCATTTCACCGGCCAGTTGCATGCTCAATATATTCTAGGTCACCAGGCCAATCTTAATGTAAATCCCTGCATCAAATACAAAAAGCAACAAACTTTGTGGATATTTTAGAATACTTTTGTTTTTATGAAACTATTTTAAAATGATTTGGTAACATTGAGTGATATGATCATATGGTGATGTTTCTTCAGCAACACACTGCGATCCATCATCACAGACCAGCTGGCATACTACTTGGTGCTGCCCAACAAGATTCCTGTACAACTAGTAGCAAACTTGAATGTAGAAGATTTCAAATATCCACTGCCACAGGTTAGCATCTTTCACATAATTTTTTTTTCACAATGCTTTTTAACATTTTATATTATTAAACTTTATTTTAATGACCCATATATTTGATTTTGATCGCATACGCATACATATGTGGTATCTGTTAGTATTGAAGGCTGTTTCCAAATAGTTACCATTCACAAGAGTTTTTTTCCTTTTCTTTTTCTTTTTGTTTGGGTGTTTTCAAGACTAATACTGTTGAAAAAGACTTGGTGTTCTGATATGAAATTTGTTTTGATCTTGCAGGGAGTGCTGAGGCTTCACATCATAGCAGCCAGGGAACTCAAGAGAGCTGATTTCAAACTAGTGGGAAAAGGCAAATCAGATCCATACTGCAAGATTTATGGTGTGTCTCAAGTGTACATCTGGGCATAAGCTAAATTATTCAGCTTTACAAAAGAGTTGACCATGTATTATTCATAAATGTGGTATATTTTTAGTTGGTGCTCAGGATTTCAAGACAAAAGTGATAGAAGACACAATTAACCCTGTGTGGAATTCTTATTTTGAGGTAAATTGCTCTGTTTTGGTGTATGATGTGAAAAAATCACCATACATTTGAATGAAAACAATTTTGCATTTGACATCCCAAATGAGACACTTTTGTACTTTTTGGTAATGGATTAAATTCCTATTGTAGGCTGTAGTTGATCAGAAGCAGGGTCAGTTTGCTGAGATAGAAGTACTAGACAAAGATCCAGGAGATGATGACGAACTGGGAACGTGAGTCCTTTTGCAATTATCTTATCTGGACACTGAATATTATTGGCAATATTTACAAATATGAGGACTTTTATGAATGCCTTCTAGGAGGTGACTATGCTTTATTCAAAATAGAATACATGTTATTCTCAACTCACAATGTATATCTTTTAACTCTATTTCTCTAGATTGTTATATTAAATCTGAGAAGAATGTGCATGGGCATGTGCTGTTGTTTCATATTCTATTGGAAATTAATGTTCTTTTTTTTTCTTCAGTGCCAGTGTGGATATAGAGAATATTTCCAAGAATGGAAGCATGGATACGGTGAGTAATTCCATGCAGAATTATTGCTCTACGTTGATATAGGTCTTGTATTGTCATATATCTTATCAGACTTGATGCATCAAGACACGATTAAATTGAACCTCAAATTTCAACCAGATATAAAATGAATTTCAAGCCATTTTATGATTTAAGATTTATGTAAGCCTGTGATATATGGCACAAGGCCTCAGATTCAGAGTTTTACTTGTGCAAAAAATGAATTACAAAGAATTGTACTGTTTTTGTATGGTTGAATTGAGAAGGTTGCTTTTATGTTTCACAACAGTGGCTGCCCCTGGAGAATGTTGATACCGGTCTGATCCATGTGCGAGGCTTGTGGCTGCATCTTAGCAAAGATCCTGATGATCTTGAAAAGGTAAGGTCATACCTTGCTAAGGGTTTTGGTGAATAATTAAATGAACTCATGTTGATTTTCACTTTTAGGGTCTTTTCTCCTCTTTCAATAAACCCCCCTTCTTCATGATAGCTTGATACCTCATATCAAGTTAAAGGTTTTGGAATGAGATAATTATCTTGTCATATAGTAGTCTTTTGGGGGGGGGGGATAAGGTGTAATTTTCAGGATTATCAATTACATTTTAGTATCTCTTCTTCTTTAAATTGGAACAATATCCAGCAGTCTTCCCAGGCTTACAGCAGAAATAGCTTGAACAGGGCTAGTTGGAGAGTGCTGTCACCTGGTGGCTCATTTCATGAGGTAGTAGTGTCATCTGGTAATAGTTCTCAAATTATAATTTTATTTAGAGATGGGCAGTATGGATGATATAATTTGAATATTTCCTTATTGGTTTCAGTTCACATCTTATGTGGTTTGATATTATGATATTCCCAATTATACCAGATTGTGCCAATTAGATATGCCTGAAGCATGATATCATGACCAAATCTTTACAAATATATGTATATTTGTTTATTGTTATCATAAGTGTATTTTGTCTTGAATCTTTTGCATGACAGTAAATTTAAATGTCTCCCTTCTAAGTGTAATTTTATTTCTGTGCATGTGTTATATATGCTATGATATTACCATCCACAATAAAAGTACAGTAAATTTTATTGTTTATCTTTTTTTTTTTGAGTCGTCCAAATTAGTGCTAAATGCAACCTCTTTTTGAAATCAAATGTAAAAAATAATTATACTATTATGACATCAATAATTACCTTTTGGTATAAAGAGTGTGATGTCACAATTATTGTCATATGATGTGTCTGATGGGACATGATTTGCCTGTAGGAGGAAGGAGAGCGTGCCAAGCGGTCACGCGACCTGGTCAATGTAAGTCACAGTTTACCCGCGTGTCTCAAGGACACCCCTAGTTTGGATTAAGCTCACACTACTAAGCTCTGTCCTTGTGTTTATTTTTTGGGGGAATGCACACATCGGTGAAAGTGGCAATGTGAGAGATACATATGAGTGTGAAAGCAAAAGTGATATTAAAGTCTGTGTTTGTTTGTCCATGTTCTTTAGATCTCTTGTGATAGCAATAGGTAAAGTTACCAAAAAACTTTAAAATCTTATTTAAAGTTTAAATTTCAAATTAATGGCACAGATATTTCCCTTTTTCATTTAAATAAAAGTATAAATGTTCATTCATTCCTCATGAAGAGATATTTCTTCATATAAACCACTTGTTGTCAATGAAGAGAACTTTAACAAATGATATTGAATTCTTGACTCTTGCACTAAAGTAAATGAAGGGATGAGAGTGTTCAAATTACATTTTGAGGCACTCCCATATAGAATTGACATCATGATGTGATGTACTTCTTAACCGTATTTAACATGTAAAAATGGGTAAAAATATTATTGAAAGATTGTCTTGTGAAGATAATTGTGAGAATGTTTTTCTATTTGATGCAAAGTGATTGCTGCTGCAAATGCTGTGATTGATCACCCTCCCAAGATGTCATTCTGTTTAATTGAGTGTGGAGAATACAAAGAATAATTTGAAAATTCGGTTTTGTTTCCATAAATTCTCAATTGTGATTTATAAATAGCAATATTGGCATAAATCATGGTTTATCTGACACAGAACTATATATCTCTTAAAGTAGTGGTGTCAGCATTATGATGGATGGTTGTAGTTCCCATCTGATGGCAGTTGAGGAAAAGAAGATCTATGCACAACATTTGCAGAAACAGGAATTGGGTTAAAACTATTATTTTCACCATATGATTGGGATTTATTTCAGTAAATTTATTAAATACAACACATGTCCATTACAAGTCTTATTACAAAAGATTTGATGACTTAAGAGATAAAAAGAAGTAATTGGCTTCATTTATAACCTTTATGAAGAAGTTGATTGGAACTTGATCCCATCATGGCATCAATAGAAACAGACTTTTTTATGGAATTGAAATTCTACAACTGCTAGATAGGAATGATATTTGTCAGTTGAAGCTTGTTTTTTACTGCTTCCCCTCAAAAATCTGCAAGACTGGCAAAGACTTTTCATTGACAAAGCAGATATTTAGATATAATGCAACCAAATTAAATAGGAAAAGGGAATAGTTCTCAGCTTCTGGTTGAAAGTACAGGCAGATGTAGTGCATACATGTAAGCTACCACCACAAGGATCTTGTTTAAGTTCCATTGTATGATAAGTGTGTGTTAAGATATAGGCTTAATTAAGCCCTGCAATGAGAAAGCTTGATGTCTCCATAATCAAGATTAATTATAAAGCAACTGGAAATAATTAATTACTGGCCCACATATAATCTGGCAAATCACTACTTGTGCCCTCTGGTGGCAATCTTGGCCTCACACATTTCAGATTATTAGGTTATGGATAATCTTCAGATTATTGGGTTATAGATAATTTAATAGCAGGGATTTCAATGAGAAACCTGTCAGAAAGAATTACAGGGGGCATCAAATTGCAATAAAAACAATAGTTGACTATAATAATATAAACATAAATGATCAATACATGACACATATGATAGCAGATTTATCAGACTGAGTGTGGGACGGCCATCCCTGTAAAGTATGATTGTTTGTATTAAATGTATCTCACAAAGCCAATGAGGAAACATGGATGTGTGCTAATTCACAGATTTCACAGTTTCTTCCCATCATTACCCTTCACGTTGCTATGGCAACCATCCCTGAATCCCAAGATTCCTGCCATCTGTCATTGATTTTATTGAGCACTTTTCTGCAACTTTGCAACAGACAAAATATTGGCATTCAAAGCAAATTATAGAATTTCTTCATTCAAATTGGATATAAGGCTGGTTTATTAAAACAATGCCATTATTTGAATTTTTCTGACAGCTCTCTCTGTTATATCTATTTCTGAATTAGTGTCTTCAATGATCTCAGTTTTTGAAACCTAAAAGAGCTAATTAATTGTAAATATTTAAACCTGTAACCATTACCATACAAAATAGTTCAGTATGATTTACCTGTCATATTTTGTCCATTGAATGAATATTACATGATTGTGGATAATACAATTTTAACATGCCAATATTTCTGTGGTTTTGAATCTATTTGTTTTTTTATCTTTAAACTGTTAAATGTTCATATGTTTATAGATCAGTTGTGTTGCTATTTATGTTATGATTAATTTTGAGTTGATAAAACCATTACTGACTGTTTGAAAATGAAGTGAATTAAAACTTAACATACCATACAAAAACTGTAAAAAGACATTTTAAAACATGCAACTTGTTTTAAGGGCAAACTATTTAAAACATAAAGATGCATATAGTGATGGAAATGTTCAATTCAGGTTCCAGTGTCTAAGAAAAAAAATGTAAGTACAGAGTGAAAACAAAACCCACATGAGAATAGATAAGTGAGTTTCACAGGTAATATCTACCTATAAGGTCTTTGTAGATTGTAACAGTAAGATATACTTGTACATACATAACATTGAGTGTGCACATTAACAATTATTTGTCTTCCTACTTAAGCCACACTCCTATAAACATCAAATTATGCTTCCATGCTCACCAAAGACTTCAATTATCACCCCGCTTGTCAAATCCAAACACACAGCCAGATATTGATTGACGGATAGGTTGTTTTGATACCAGCAAATATCAATCCTTAGGCCATGACTATTTAATTTATTAGCTTCACAGATCTATGCAATTTGTAGAGGTCAATGAGGAATATCATTTTTTTCATTAACCCTATTAAGTAGTCAGTCTAATAACGTTTAAATTACGGTATTCGTCAAAAAGATTTGTGACAATTGTTGATCTTTATTTTTTTAATTATTGCAAGGTCTTGTGAAGTTAATAATTGAGTATGCAGCCATTTTCATTTTTTTTCTAATAATGACAAACGTTAAGTCTCGTATAAATCTGTCCACTGCTGTTTAAGATAAATTTAATTTTAAAATTTAGTTCTCGATTGATCTTTTAATCTGCTATAAACTTCATCGCATTAATTGTAACAGTGTTGCATGAAATACAAATAAGAAAAGTATTGATTCAGTGAGTAATGGTCTCCTATTTTTGCAATTTTTTTTTTTTATTATGTTATCTCCAAACTTTTTTTATTTTTTGTTAATATTTATATTGGGTGATAGGATTTATTCCAAATATAAATATATTTCAGTTATGTTTATTAATTATACCATAAAGCTACTTTTATTTGATTGAAAAAGGGTTTATAGCGTAGGTTTTAGATATATTCATAATCTTGAATATACAGGATTAAATTGTCATCTTCTATTTCTTCAACTATGTCTGTATTGTACATAAACTAACTTGAAACCCCTCATTTAAACTAACACTCTTTACCCTGAAAATGTACAGTATTTATTTCAGGCACTTAAGCATATATTTAAGATGTAAATATCCACATTGAGGATCCTGAGAATATATCTGTGTCTCTTGATTTTACCAGTATTTAATGATAATTACAAAAATATCTTGTTTCTTTCAGTTGTGGGTAAGTTCTTGCTTGTGGTGACTGCTGAAAAAATAATATTGAGGTTTTTTCCCCCATTGGCTGTAGATATGCGGGTTGTATATTTGTGCTTATAATGCCTGAACTTCAACCCTTCCCATCCCATCCAAAATCACACCCGACCTTATAAGAAGCTGAAGTTATGACACATTTTGAATATTTTCAAAATGCATTATACCACACAATTGTAAAATGGAACTTTGTGAATTCATAAATTGTAGCTCCTCTGGTTTGTTATATTACATCTTTTATATGCTATTCTATAAAGGTATGGGATCAGAGAGTTAAACAGAGAGTAGACCTCAAGCTGCTTGGACCTGCAGTGCTTAACTGCCTTACTACAGATTTTCATTTGTTATATGTATTATGCACCAATTGTTCACAAATCTGATTCTATATAAAACTTTATTATTTTTTATTTTAAAGAGTTGATATTTCACCACAAATGATATACATTTTTTATTTGGCTCATGATAATGGGAAATAATTTGTGTTGAAGTGTCATCATAAAGGCACTGAAAGATGAGATGATGTCGTGTGTACAATGGAATGGATCATTGTACAGTGCTAAAGTTCGACATAACTGGAATGACCCTGAATAGGGTTAACAAATCTATTCAGAGCTCCTTTAGGGTGGCACAGAATACTACTTCCTTTTGCCATAAACTACCTCTCCCCTGTTATGTAGCTCCTGGTTACTGGTTACATTTCATCAAGCTTATTTATCGCATCATTTTATCAGTTTATATGCTTCTTATGTGCATAAATTGAACATTTGGCGCATAATACCTCTACAGCTTTAATCTCCAAGACAACTTTGCATTTTCTTAAATTTATTCCCATATTTAGGCACTATAAATTATTTTCAAAATCTGAAATCTAAAAAAGTTAAGTATGTAAGTATACCACCTCATACAGATATCATATATTGCATTATTATGGAACTCAATTATCAGTGGTATGAAATACCGGTAATTCTTCAAAGCACCATTTAAAAATGGAAAAATATAAAATATATGTATTTAATGATATGTTACGAAGAAATTCCATACTTTTCAAACCAAACTTTTTCATAAACATACCTGGTAGTCTAAATATATTTAGATTTATTACTTTTAAAAATAAGAGCAGCCATATTTGAGGTTACAAATGATTAATGAGCCTTGCTGGACCCAAGATGCATGCAGTTTAAATTTCAGGTTTTAAGCAATGATTAATGTTAGGGGATGCATGCAAAGTTCTCCAACCTGGCAAACCCATCACGTTTAGAAAGGGGCATGTGGTATTTTGAAAAAAAGAACTCAGACAACAGAGGCTTTTTGAAAATTTATGCTCTTAGTTTCAGGCAGCTACATCACTTTGTCATAGACCTTTTTTTAATGGGAAACTCCATCTGCTCTCATGTCATGTGATGGCAACTACATGAGTGACCATATCATCTTTCCTTGTTAATTGATCAAATCTTTTATCATTATAGATGCATTTTACCTATTGTGTAAAGAGATTTTAATATCGAAAGAGACCTATGTAGCACATTTTAAATGTTTCAGAAATCATTGCAAATGGCTCCTGTTCTGATATGTGACTTTCATGAAGTGACTAGAGATATTTAACACATTTGACTTGTGGTATTTTTAGCTGCGTTACCAAAGCCACCAGTGGCTAAGAGATGCACCAGGCTATTGTAAAGTAGCAGAAAATGTCCCCCATCGAGGGGTAAAGTTTCAAGATGGTTACAGGGTAAACACACCAGACTGCTTTGTGAAGTAGTACGTAGAGGTGACTGTGCATCATGACAATAGCAGCACAAAACAATAGAGACATTAGAACCATTATGATAGACCCTTGGACTTTGTGGAAAATGTGTGAAATTTGTAAAGTCGAAAATATTGATCTGTACTGTTACATTAGTTAACTTTTTATGTCCAGGTTCATTTATTATCATCTAGGAAATGAGCATGCAATTTAAATGATAATTATTTGTCCCAAAATGAATAACTTTATAAATTTGGGGTGCAATTTTAAGTGGCTTGACAATTCATCTGTGTGTGCTTTCTAAGAACAAAATTGACATAATATAAAAATCACTAACATGTTGGCTCTTTTATAACAAATTTGAAATCTTGATAGATTAATTCAAATTAGATTGTGGCTGTTCTAATAGAAATGTAAAGAATAATCATAACAAATAGGGATTTTAAAATAAACCAGTAACATTGGTTTATTTTTTTAACCAATACATTCAAGTTAATAATGTTTGTAGGATTCTCAAGCTTCCTATAAAAGAGATAACCACAAAGGATTTGATGAGATAAATTTCTCTTCACAAGAGTAGAATATCACATCTACAGCAAGTAAATTGATGTGAAGAGATAAGGTTTTAAATGAATTGATAGTGATGCATGCTTCTTGTTTGTGTTTTCAGTCAGTGCAGTCCAACTACAAGGATCAGATCCAGACGATCTCGGAGGACCACCTGTCCTCGGCCGTGCTTCTCCTCCACCTCGACTCTGCCAAGAGTCTGCCGGTCAGTTGATCAAATGATTGCTTTGCTTTTCACTCTGGAGTTAGGAAGTGATTTTTGCTGATGCATACTCGGCTTTTGTGTCCTGCATGGGTGCTGGTCCTCCGTCTCCAGACGGATTTCCGTCAAAATTTAAAATCCGTGAACGGAAAATCCGTCAAATCGATTCCTCCGTCAAAAAAATAATTTCGTGTCATCAAAATTGCACAAATCGACCCAAAACATCGAAAATTCAGTCGTTCGCTTACCGCTTGTGGCCGCCACCTTGTTTTGGTGTTGCGGGCTGCTTCGGTAGAGTTTGACGGATTTTGATTGGCTAATATTTTGACGACTTGGCTACCCACACCAATCGCTTTTCGGTTAAGTTTGCGAGGCACCGCCGAAAATGTTCAGTCAAAAAAAATTTTCTCACCAGCACCCATGGTCCTGTAAAAGCTTCTTAGATTTTGTGTTTTTATGTTTTATGTTTTATGTTTTGTTGATTTTATCAAAAGGAAAAATTAGATTAGTCTACATTAATGCTATATTTTAATTTTATTTGATTTATTTTAAAACTACAATTTTTTTGACTGCATATTTTTCAAACATCTGTTTATCATTTTGATGACAAATATATTTTGTTTCCACACTATTTTGAAGCAATTTTGGTTATTTTGTAACATGTAGAAAATAGACATCAATCGCTCAGTGTTACAACTAAATGTAAGTAAAGGCAGCCTGAGAAAAGGAAACTTGTGTCTCCCTCTCTCTCAATATATATTATTGTGAATTATTCATATCTGTCAATAACAAACTAAACATCATGCCAGCTATCATGAGTGACTGAGAAATATGAAAACATGTAGTTTCATTGATTGACATTGAAATATATATACACTTCCTATTTTTTAGTTTCAAATATTGATAATTTTGATAACTCATTAATTTATTGTCTTATTCAGTATACAGATACCTTCTCCAATAAAGACCACAAAGCTATCCAATCAGAAACACACTTCAGTGTCACACCCTCACAAGTCTTTCATTTTGGTTTAAAGATAACCCCAAGAGACCGTATTATGACGGCTATAGAATTAACAACATCTGTTTATTTAAAAAGAGACTCATTTTATGAATAAATGTGAAGCTTATATTTTGAGTATCACTGATATGGTCAGTTTTCATAACCAAATACCACTGAGTTATTGGGTTTTGATAAGGTCCACAGGAAATAAGTAATTTTTGAATAAGAAGAATACTAAGAGAATTAAGGATCATTATATCTCTTTTACCAACCACCAATATTAAAAAATCAAGTATAAAAGGTGATGATAAAAAACAATTTCACAAAAGCTATTGGGGTTCTAAATTCAATTGAAATTATTGTTTTCACAAGCAAGAAAATGGTGCATTTTAAGAATTTATTGATCAATTATGAATGTCATGTTCAACGTATACCATAATGTTTCATGGAAACTACATGCTGTCTTTTGTCATTTTCCAATTACCTTGCTTTCAACTGATTTTATATTCACTCGCATACATTTTGTATATATGGCCATTGTGCCTCCCATACATAACTATCACATTTACAAGAATGCTCCCATTTTTAAGTCCACCACATTTACCCCAGATGACTATTGCATATGTACATATAGTGTCTTGTGTATCTGGAAGTTTAACTGCATCTTTATTGTGGTTTTCACCATTGATGTTCAATAACATGTTGAATTGTATTTGACCTTTTCTTCCTCTGTGACTATGATGACCTTGAAGGGAATCAAAAAGGTAATGCTATGTGTCCTATTCAATGATTGGTCATATCAATCCTGCAACCTGATTGGTCAATTTTATGACTTTTATTTAACTCTTTAGGTTTTTGTTTGTAGATCATTAATTTCAGTAACATTTGCCTTGTAGTGTAGCGGTGGCCATTCTTTTCATGAAGTATTTGATCATACCACATGATTTCATCATAACTATGCAATTGATTTATCATTTATTTACATTCTCACCAATACACAAAATTTGTTTTCTTTTTTGTACCTTCAACAGAGATATATGGTATATGAATTTATTTTTTCATGTGAAATAAGGCATATTGCTGCTCTTGTAAATGTTCAAGTGATCACTGGCTAGCAATTTGAAAGAAAAAAATACACCTTTCTCAGAATTCAACTCTCTCCATTATTTTAATGATATATGATTATGTGGTTGTCATGCAGAGTCCCTTGAAGGTTGTATTGTTTTAATATACGGTCTGACAATAGTAAATTACCAAAATCAAATAATAGGCCCTGAAAGACATTGCTGAAGCATGTTTTATTACATTGTATTGGGATTTTTAAACTTCCTTTAAAAACCTTAAACAATCAGCCTCTTATAAATAAAAAGTGCCAGATTTGTAAATGCTTGATCCAAAAAAGGCAACCAGGGACTTCATATTCCCAAGGGGCTTCAAGGCATGACAAGTACATCTAACTGCCCTATGTGATAATACACCTCTAATCAAAGTTGTAATTTTGTGGCAAGATTTAGTTCGTATATGAAAGTTTTGCATTAAGGCATTATGAAGTGATTTAAGAGTTTATAGGAACAGTCAATAACATTTTTAATAAATTTCATTAAACACTATGAACCAGTTAACATCAATAAATTGAGCAGCCCTAAAGTATGGAAAAGATTTGATAATTACTGGTATGTAATTCGCTTGAGCCACACAACTTTATGGATATAAATACTTGCATAAGGGTTTAGTCAGTTATTGATATGTAATTTGTTTGAGCCACACTGCTCACACTACTTTATGGAGGTACACATTTTTCTCTGCTGAAATAAAATAGTGACTCAAGAAGAAACCCATTTAGATTTATTTAAGATAAATACTTGCATTAGGGTCTTGTCAGTCATTTAAGTTTGACATTATCAGCTGAAAAGAGTGATCAATGAAGAGAATAATGCTGAAAAAGCATAAATTCACTTATTATCATTTATATCAGCACTATAGCTCAAGGTTTTAATTTTATGATTGTGAAGTTGCAACCGCATACAAGTTTGAAAACACATTTTAAGTTTGGCCAGTTGTAAGTTATACAAATGTTTCTTGCATGATAGCTTAAGAACAGCAAACAATCCGTGAGTTATGCACAAACCTCAGTTTAATTAATACACAATTCTGACAGTGACTTAAGTTATCATGAATATCTGTTGTCACCTCACTTCCATGATATTTAGCCCACTTCATCCCAGACATAAAAACTCTCCAAAATGACAACAAGTAGTACTCTATAAACTGATATAAAATGACAAAAAGTAATACTCTATAATATGACAAAAAGGAAACAAAGTAATATTCTCTACACTGAACAAAAATCCTTTAAAGAGCAGTGAAAGATAAAACAATATCAGTAGATATGCTTGTTAGAGGTATATTTTATTCCAGTGTTTTATCACGTCCATCTCAAGTCATCAATTCAACTGATTTAGTATACTTATGTGAGCCATTTTACAATTGTTTGCAGCGTAGCAAGAAAGCAATGTCAGAACCCAGTCCAATTGCAAAAATATCCCTTGGCAATGATACCAGGAAGAGTTTCCCCAAGGCCAAGACAACCGACCCCAAGTGGGAAGAAAACTTCCAGTTCCTTATTCAAGACCCACGGCATCAGGACCTGAATGTAGAGGTAAAGCATATGAAAGCAGTCACAATACAATCACATGATAACCCAAGCAAAATTAAAAACACTTATCATACAGTATATTTATCAGGACAAGGACAATCATAACCTTCTTAAAATGGGTAAAACTTTGATCATTGGAAATGATACCCTGTCATGCCACCAAGGCTTAGAAGCAATGTACTTTCTTCATAAGCATGCATCTTTAAGCATAATGATCATAATTTTTATTATAATTGTTTGTACTCATCAGGTATTATTATTTCTATTGTTTTTATATCAGAGAGTAAAACTCTTACTATAAAGTTACTCTTAGGCTATTGAATATGTGAACTAGTTATTGTACAATTTCCATTCAATTTTATAAATGAAAAAAGATTAATTGAATCTATATGACAATTATTGGGATGAAAACAAAAAGATGTTTTTGATATATAATTATATTGTATTGAACATTTCAGATCCGTGATAGCAGCAAGGACAAGAAGCTTGGTATTGTAACGGTGCCTCTGAAGAATGTTTTGGCTGCCCCAGATATGATCATTCATAGAAGCTTCCCTCTGAGGGAGTCGAGCCCTCAGGCCAAGCTTACCATCAGGCTCTGTCTCAGGGTAACATATCAATCCATGCACTTTATGGAAACTTAAAATTTAAAATGATTTTATGTTGAAACTTTTGATTTTTGTGCATGATCAAAAGTTTAAATTAAGTGAGTGGATCCAAGCATTACTGTTGAGCATTGATTCAAGGTACATATCATGTTACATGTATTATGGTTTCACTTTGATATCAGTCCAAATAAGTGGGTTGCTCCAGGAATAGGATGCATGTGCTTTTATATGCAAAATAGAAACAAAGTACAAAGTATAGCAGAGGGCTGCAGTATTTAATGTGGAGGTGATTATTGTGATATGTTTGTTTGCTAGATCCTGACCTCAGAAGTGCCTGCAGAATGGGCTCAAGATAAAGTAGCAGATGTTGCGGATGCTGTGCCGCAGACACCCGTAGAAGAGGAGGAACCTGTCCAGCCAGTGATGAGTGATGATGCAGACTCCCGACCCAAGGACCAACCAGCACAACCAGTGCAAGCCGAGTCACAAAAAGAGGTGCGCGAAATGCCTGTTGATATCGGGGAGAGCGAGAAGAACTTTGTGATAGGTGGCGATAGTGATGCTGCTAGCAATGCCTCATCCATAATGGATCAGAGAGTGGGAACAGAACTCAGACACAGGGTTACAACACCAAGGTTAGAAATTAGGGTTTTCTATTTATTGTTAAATGATTAAACTGACTTTAACTTTGCAAATAAAAGGTTTTGAACATAGTGTACGTTTTCATCTTGATATTTCTCTTTGGTTGTATACAGTAGAAGATCCTTAAATAAAAAGTATTATGGGTAAGAACAGATTCTGATTTGGTGTATTTAGAGGGAAATGTACTGATTATATTTGGTTAGTTTAAGGAGTTTTGTTACCTTAAAGTTTACCAAGAGTGTAGATTCTGTCATAAAGGAACATTAAAAATAGCTCCTGGATGGGGTCATGCATTATTACGTTCTGGGAAAACTTTGTTGTATATATATATTGGAACTTTATACCTGACATTATCAAGGTATTATATTGGTGGTGAAATTACTCTATGCCCTTAGTATCTCAGTTCAATTTATTTATCTCTTTTCTGCCAAATTATAATTTTTGTTTCTATCATTTCAATATTTGAATTATTTCACTTAATTTTTTTCCATTGTTTTTCCAACCCTAATTAACACTTTGAAAGTAATATTTTGTGTGAATACATATTTACTTCTAAAACCATCGGTAAAGAAAAAAAGAGTCTACACAGAAATTTTGTTATCAATGAATTTGATTTAAAGTTCAGTAAATTATTTGATGCAGCAGTCTTTTAGAAGGTTCATGATTGTGAAGTATATTTGTGTTTTCAGCACGAGCAGTGATCCAAAATTTGGTAGCATACAGGTGACACTTAGGTACAGTTCTCCCAGGAACAAACTCATAGTGGTCATACACAAATGTATGTAAGTATCAAAACTCACTTCAACAGATTAATGCAATGAGAAATAAAAGTTTAGAGTTCATAACTACTCTTATTTTTACTTTTAAGAGATATTTAGTTCTGCTACCTCTGAATCACGTTTATAAAAGAATATCATCATTATTGTGTTTGCTGATTTTCATACAATACTGATGGCTTTTTACCCTCAGCCCCTGATGTAATCAGGCTGAGGGTATTGCAGTACTCCTGGCGTGGGTATGTATGTATGTATGTATGTCTGTATGTCTGTATGTCTGTATGTATGTCTGTAGCGAACATCCTTGTCATCGCGATAACTCAAGAACAAATGATGGCAGCTTCATGAAACTTGACACACATATGCATCTGGTGAAAACCTCGGACGAGTTCGATGGACGGCGACCTTGACCTATTTTTCAAGGTCACAGGGACAATTATGTGAAATCCCAAGAATCACAATAACTCAAGAACGAATAATGGCAGCTTTATGAGATTTGACACACATAAGCATCTGGTGAAGCCCTAAGAATTTTTCCTATGAAACATGACCTTCACCTACTTTTCAAGGTCACAGGGACAATTATGTGAAATCATCTTGTCATCGCGATAACTCGAGAACAAATGATGGCAGCTTCGTGAAACTTGACACATATAAGCATCTGGTGAAAACCTCGGACGAGTTCGATGGACGGTGACCTTGACCTATTTTTCAAGGTCACAGGGACAATTATGTGAAATCCCAAGAATCGCATAACTCAAGAACAAATGATGGCAGCTTTATGAGATTTGACACTCATAAGCATCTGGTAAAGACCTCAGAATTGTTTCTATAAAACATAACCTTCACCTACTTTTCAAGGTCACATGGACAATTATTTGAAATCATCCTTGTCATCGCGATAGTACGAGAACAAATGATGGCAGCTTCGTGAAACTTGACACATATAAGCATCTGGTGAAAACCTCGGACAAGTTCGATGGACGGTGACCTTGACCTATTTTTCAAGGTCACGGACAATTATGTGTAATCCCAAGAATCGCAAGAACAAATGATGGCAGCTTTATGAGATTTGACACACACAAGCATCTGGTGAAGACCTCAGACTTCTCTTGATGGAACATGACCTTCACCTACTTTTCAAGGTCACAGGGACAATAATGTGAAATCATCCTTGTCATCGTGATAACTCAAGAACAAATGATGGCAGCTTCATGAAACTTAACACGCATAAGCATCTGTTGAAAACCTCAGACTAGTTCGGTGGACGGCGACCTTGACCTATTTTTCAAGGTCACAGGGACAAATATGTGAAATCCCAAGAATCGCAATAACTCAAGAACGAAAGATGGCAGCTTTATGAGATTTGACACACACAAGCATCTGGTGAAGACCTCAGACTTCTCATGGTGGACCATGACCTTCACCTACTTTTCAAGGTCACAGGGACAATTATGTGAAATCATCCTTGTCATCGCGATAACTCGAGAACAAATGATGGCAGCTTCATGAAACTTGACACACATAAGCATCTGATGAAAACCTCAGACATTTTTGTTTGGAACATGACCTTCACCTTCTTTTCAAGGTCACAGTTACAATTATGTGAAATCCCTATCATTGCCATAACTCGAGAACGAATGTTGGCAGCTTTATGAGACTTGACACACATAAGCATCTGGTGAAGACCTCAGACTTCTCTTGATGGAACATGACCTTTACCTACTTTTCAAGGTCACAGGGACAATCATGTCAAATCCACGTCATTGCAATAACTTAAGAACAAATAATGGCAGCTTCATGAAAATTGACACACATAAGCATCTTGGAAGTCTTCACATGAGTTTGATGGACGGTGACCTTAACCTGCTTTTCAAGGTCACCTGCCCATCTCAATAATTCTAGAGTAAATGATGACAGTTTCATGATACTTGACACACCTAAGCTATCAAAGGAAGTAGATTTTATGGGGTTTTTTTACCCCTGCATCAATTTGCCTGGGTGCAGTGACGTTTTGTTCACAAATATTGTGTGGAGCGAATGTTGTGCAATGAGTTACCAGGGCTGAGGGTTGATGCATCTCTGATGCCTATGTTTAAAAATCCCTTCTGGGGTTCCCAAAAAGTACATTATGTAAACAAGCACTGATTACCTTTGCAGGGAGTTGATTGGATGTGATGATGAGCAAATGTCTGACCCATATGTCAAGGTGTATCTGCTACCCGACCGCTCCAGCAGCAGCAAACGCAAAACACAGGTCGTCAAGAACAATCTGAACCCCATCTTTGATGAAACGTAAGTGCTGTGTACATAAGGTCAATTATTTATGAGGGAGGTACATTTCTATCATAATTTGTAAAAAGAACGCTTCTTTTTATAAAGACATTTATTATATAGACTCTCAGAAGGAATATTATAATGACATCAGAAAAGACAAAGATTTATGATATCTTGATGATTCAAACTGTTTAGAAATATAAAGTATTTGATTATTTCAGCCTTGGAAAATGGAAATAATTTTCAGAAAATGAAATTGAAGACAACTAAAAATGAAGTGGAACATCATATTTATATTTTAAGTTGATATTGAGGCATTTGAATAATCTGGTTATAATTAGAAAGAAGAGTAATAATTTCCCCTAAACATTTGACACTTATGTTTAAGGTTTGACTGGGCTGTTCCACTATCAGAAGTGCCCACACGTACCCTGGAGATCGCAGTGAAGAACTCCACAGGAATGTTCTCCAAGGAGCGCACCCTCATGGGCATACTCAATATCAATCTCGCACAGTGGGACGTCTCCAAAACCAGCACAGAATGGTGATTTATCGTTTTTATAATTGAATTGTTTTTTTTAGCTCTCAACAATTTACTTTTAAAGAGGGATAATATATGGAGGAATAAAATAATAAATACATTTATATATTAATTGTCTTGAAAATAGGGTAAATGACCACTAGTCAACACAAACAAAAATCTCGAATAGTTATAAATGTTATCAATGTTCAGATTGTCTGGATTTAAGGTTGATAAAAGATTCAATGTTTAATTAAATATTTAACTGTATTTGTAGGTATGAGCTAGATAACCCTGAGGGAGATAAATCAAAGATATCTTCTCTCTAAACAGCCCAACAGAGGAAAACAGTTATGTCCAAGCTCCAACTTTTGTCATATAGTATCACAGAAGACCAGACTGTTGAAGATAATCTCTTAACCTTCTTTGCCATGAGTACATATCAACATGCCAGCTTACCAAACATTCACACAATATCCATGAAAGACAATATTTATTTTCACAATATGAACAGTGTGAAATATCTGAAACAAATGTGTGATTCAAATAAATGATAAATATTTTATATATAAGAACAAATATGAAGACAGCTGCCTTGAAAGGACTCTAATAGTTTGCTGATGGCCTTGTTTGTATGATTAGGTAGAAGCAGAAGAGCTTGTGTAGAAAGAACACCAGCAAACTGTTGAGTTTAATTACTGATTGCACTAAGCATGCCATACCTTCAAACAATGCACAACAGTCATCAATTATGCAAGACAAATGATTGTATCAATCAGCAAGAGGGTACTTGATAATACAGGCCTCTGTAGAAGAACCTGTGACCATAGGCCTAATTGCTTCTGAAATGATCACTCGCAAACAAAACCAAACAAGATGATTGCTGCAGTGTTATTAAGTACATTTTTAAATGATATTGATTGGTTACAACTGCTATTTGGTATATGTACAACAAAAAGCTGTACCATTTTTGCTTTTACCAGAAATTATCAAAAAATATCACTGAATGAAAAATTTAAGTATGCACCAAACTGCTATTTTTTCATTCCGGTAACATGATTGGTGAAGTTTGTCCCATAAATATGAAAATAAAACATGATAAGAAAATACAACACAATCCGAAAATACTGCTTTATATACTCTTTATATGAGTATACTTTTATATGATATATACATAGCTCTATATTTCTATAGTATATTGCTTTTATGTAAAACAAAATGCTACAGCTTGTTTTTTTCCCTTTCTCTCCAACTTGATTAAATTAGTTACATCATATTTACCAACATTTCATATCAAACAATGTGTATATTGATTGTACACAATTAAAATGATCTTTTATGCCATTGACCAATATACATATATATATATAGTATTTTATATATCTGCTGTTTATACTCATTGTCTCTTTATATTAGGTTTGTTTGTTCTTCTGCTTTTGTTTTTTGATTTAAAATTCACTTGAATCCTCTGTTTGCAGACCGTGTTTGCTCTTATTATTATTGATATCTTAATCTAGATTATATCATATATTTGTTATATTTCTGTCATTATCAGGGAATTACCTTTTTGTTTGTTTGGATCCATAAACCTTTGTTTGTTTTGAATGACATCTGCAACAAAGACATGTATTTGATGTAATAGCATAGATTCTTAAAAACAAGATTCTATCAGCTAAGTAACCATGACAAAACCCATTTAGTTTCTAACATTTTATAGATGTATAGAGAACATGTATAATTGAAATTATTGAGTAATTTATGTGTTAATGCAGTATGTTTCTGAAAAGGGAAAATATTCTGCTTATCTTTATCAAGTTCTAGTATTTTGATGAGTCGGAAATCAAATTGACTTTACAACAGATTAAAACAGTTGGTCAGTTGTATGATGAAAGGACAAAATCTCACTTGACAAGTGCAAGTGATTTTTTTTATTTGTTAGGTTGTGAATTGGTGATCTCTGAATGATTAATAATTGAAAGGAGGAATAATGTTATAAAGTTGATATAAGTTTAAAATTAAAGTATTGTTGTTTCTTTGAGAAGTTATTGTGATATTTGGACTTCTCATTGAAAGTGATATCAAAACTACTATGCAGTGTTAGAATTATTTTTAAGTAGGTTTAGAATGCCATCAAAAGATTTTAGTTATGATGAACACAATGTACAGGGCATCTAGTGTATAAAGAATAAAGTAAATTGCAGATATTGAAGAGTGAAGAAATATATAGATTTTCCTGCAGAATTGGGAATGATATATCCTGGAGAGTACTCTATTGCTGTATGGTGTTCTGACAGAACTCGTTGATAAACAAAATACGAAAATCTCTTTAATTAATCCCTTTCTGTTGTGATTTTGGACATGAAATACATTGCAAAAGATCTGGCAATATATTTTGAGGGGAAATTATGAGATGTCACACTGTGTTATGAACAACACATGCAAGCATTTTGGAGTGTTTTATGGTGGGCTATATTTCAATGTATTGCAAAAAATGTAAACATTTAAAGGCTTTAAAAGGTCAATTGTGATTGTGACTTCGTGGATACACTGTAAAATATATTTTTATGGACAGTCTGTGAGTTATATTCTTTACTGTAAAGTCACAAAAAAATCACATCATTAGATGCACTGATGCTCACAGTATGATAAGCTTTTTAAACAAATATCACATCATTATTCACATCATTTGTTCGAGTCCAAATCTATGAGTATGTAAACAAATATTAATATCTTTTTTTATAATAGGTTAGTTGAATGGGATGATCATAATAATGGATCAAGTGGTTTGAGGAATTTTGGCTGTGTTTTATAGATAGCTTCCATATGTTATTTGCATTATCAGGCTGTGCTTTATGTCATATCAACACAAATATAGTAATTGCAGTACAAATCCACAATGCTTGTATATCCAAGGAAAACGTATTTGTCAGTGCAAAAAAAATCCTGTCAAGTGTTTTGAAGGGCATGCATATTGTTACCTTTTAAATAGAAAATAGGTAAGAATCTAATGATTGATATTGAATAGTTTTATTGATTTATGGGTATATTAATTATTACTCAGCATAAGGGATGAGTATGTTCCAATGAGCTAACAGAAAGTCATGACCAACATCAGATCACAAAACTTTCTGTTGTTAATCCTTTCTAATTGCATAATGTGCATTTTAAAATTTAACAAGAAAATTGCTCAAACATTTTATGTGTGAATATTGTTTATAGATGTACACAATGTGCATGTTATGTTTTTAGATTATGCATAACAATAGGGAAATAAAATAACAAAAATAATTATTTTGAATTTGGCCATGAATGAGAGAAATCAGTAAAGTATTTGTGTACAAACAAATCTCAAGAAAACATATCCATTCACTAATATTCATCTTAATTATATTAATGTTTATGCGAATAATTTAGTATTTTTCAAATTTAGGCTAAAATATATTGGCAGGGTTAAGGTATGATGTTGAGTGATTTGTATAGCGTGCCTTCCAGTTTAATTATATTTTTTTAGACATTGCATGTTCTGAAAAATGTTAAAGGCTGTTTCAGTCGCATATCGAAAATCTAAACCCGTCATTATTATGTATCTTTATGGTATTTTAATAAAGAATTATATTTTAAAACCTTAGCAAAATTTTGTTTCTTATTTTTGCTAGATTTTTAATGGTGTCAGTGGACATAATGTACTGCACACATTTGTGAGATGGAGGTGGTTTTTTTCTGTCAAACAAATATACCTATGGACCATATGCTTCTATTCAGCGGGTTGAATTTAATCTTTCAGTGGTAATTATTACTTGTCCGAGTCACAGTTGCACATGAAATATGTTTTCCTGAGAGTTGCTTGCAACTTTTATATTCTTTAATCAAAGATAGGGTTTTGAGAAACCAAGACATTTTTCCGGAAAATTTATTAGAATAAATTATGCAAATCATATTTCACCAACTTTTTAATTATCTGATTTGTAAAATTCAGTGGCAATACTAGATATGAAAATGTGGATCCTGCTTAACTTTCCAGCCTTCATAATTAATGCAAGAAACTCGTTGCAGTCTCTGACGTCATGGGGAAAGCCCTATAGAAGAAAAGGAATCACGAAAACACAGATGGTGTTTTCTCAGAGTTATGCATCATTTGGCGGTTTAAGAAGGTATGCGTAGTTCCCTTGACTTTTAGTATTATCTAGTATTCCCTTATCATATTGACCAACCCCAGCTACAAAGCTACACATTACACAATCCACCGGGTGTCGGGAAAGGTTGACACGCGCGTTGGATCCTCAGGGTTGACGTCGCTTGATCTCCCGCCATGTTCTGCCAATCCGTGTCCTCATCGGAGGCTGGCAGATAAAAAAATCTTCTGTTTCCGTCAGTCAGTCTGATGTGGATCTCGGGTATAAGTCAATCTTCATTTCACCTTTATTGTCCAGTGATTCAGTGTCAGTGGCAGTAATTAATCAAATGTCAATGAACATCATAGAGAATAAATATACTTTCTCAGTACGTACTGAAAAAAAGACATGTTCTCATCTTGAAGGCACAACTCTTGTGATACATGCATGTAATGATAAAGTTTGCAAGCGAGATGAATGTTAAAATACAAGCTTATAATACAGAAGCAAGTATCACTATACATCGTACCCAGAGCCATGCAGTAGGAGAACCCCAAAAGCCCTGTACCTTAAATCTGAGAGCAATAATAAATAATTTATTATTGCTCTCAGAATTACCCCTTAAATGTACCAGGGACATCTGCCCCCTGCCTGAGCAGTACATGTACCTGTGGCAGGTCGATTTCAGTGCTAAAGGGTTTCAGTAGAGGCATGGCAGAGGTGTCCCAATCATGCAAATTAGGTACCTATTTAGTCCATGGTGAGAGGTACATGTGGAGCACCCTAGTGGCACCTTGAGAGTACGCCTGAGGTATTCGCTCATTGTACCTCTGATGTACCTCAACTCCAAATCCATCTACCCAGTGGACTTGAAATTTGTATTTTTCTCAGTAAATAGTGAATATCAAGCCAAATGTAAAATGTAATAATTTCAACAGGAATTTGTGTGAATTTTTTTTTGTGGGGTGATACATTGCTCTGGTAGGGCTTTAATGAGAGAGTTGCATATCAATTCTTGCTATCTGCTCTCCCACATCTGCTGCATTGTTGGTCTGCTACAATCGTATATGACCCAATTCTTTACACACAGCTCTTTTCAAATGGTGACGACTGTCAGTAAGAAGGGATTGGCACCTCAGATTTTACATCGTTGCTGTCTTTATTTCCCTGTGGAATGGATATGTTCTTTATGCAGCTAATGATATTTTCATATTAAAGGTATTAAAGCATCAATTCTACAATTTGGCTTTTTTGAAAGCTTAGCCACATGTCAACATATTGACAGATTGAAATTATAAGAGAGTAATAAGATATGTTGCTATGAGACATAGCAGTTGCACTCCCAGCAGAGGTTTATCTGAGCCATAAGCTGCACGTGACGGGTAAACACGGTAGCGTGAACTTTATTTGACCTCAATTGAGGTTCAAAGTAGGGTAGCACTGTTTGACGTCATTTTGATTTAAGTTCATGGCGTCATAAGCATATTGCCATACTCTTATGATGTCATTTTACCTTTCAGTGCCTCTATGATGACACTCCACATAAAAATGACGCCAAGAACGGAGTGCGCTTTCATTAGGGGCCTATATATTAGGGTCTTGTTCAAATAGGTCTTACAGACAATGATGGGGACACATTTTTCAAAAAAATTATAGACATGAAAGACAAATACATTTATCACCAATATGTGAATTTTAAACGTTTTTTTTCAAAATCTGTGCTTAATCCCTTTAACAATAGCACTGGCATTGGTTTAATGATAAACAATGTGAATCTGAAATTTGCCTCCCGACTTGAAGAAGGGTGAGTGGAAATTTACAATGCACAATTTTTACTGGCATGTACCGGTACTCGTATTTTCGGCCATTTCCGTAAATTTTCCATCAGGCCAGCTAAAAACCCCAAAAGGATGATTACTAGAATTACCATGGGGGTTTCAAGCAATCAGTATCAAAAGTAGAATTTGAAAGAGTCCAATGTTCCCAAAATTACCTAGATTTCCTGCAGCTTTAACCCTGCTATTTCCAAAAGAAAAGAGATTTGTGACTCATACTGTGATTTGCCACAAATATCAAGGGATTAGCACCCGGGTCCTAGATGAGTGAAGAGGGTACAGAGGCACTCGAAAATCCTGATTATCAGGAGAGTGAGGGATTCAGATTGTCAGCTCCTTTGTTCTCCAAGCGACCTTCTCACACTCTCCCAGAATTCATAACAAGGTGGGGCTCTCATCGGTCATAAAGGATGGAGCCTGTATTGTTTGGTCTATCTGCAGTGATTATTTGCATATTTGTGATAATCACACTGCCAGATGTCTGTGTGACCACTGAACTGCTGCCACTCTGTCAGCCCCGAGGAAACTACAATCTATAAGCATGCAATGTCTGACTAATAGATATAACATCCTAATCACCAGTGCAGCCATAGGTTACGATTACACTAATCTTGTCATTAGCAGAGGTACAAGTCAGGGATATGGACTAATTAATTTGGCTATCATGGAAGCATTTGTAATGTCACAAATGGCCCAATATTGGTTGTGGTTGTATGTTTATGTTGGCTTGATCACACAGAGACCCATCAGTGTCAGTGGAAAGTGATACAAGAGCATGAAACAGGCAAACAGGTAATACATCCTGAATACCTCATATGGGCATTATACCTACCAGTAGTCATTCCTGCCTATCCCATAAAGAAATAAGGCCCAGCCCTTCCTGCCTATCCCATAAAGACCCAAGGCCCAGCCCTTCCTGCCTATCCCATAAAGAAATAAGGCCCAACCCGTTCCTGCCTATCCCATAAAGACCCAAGGCCCAGCCCTTCCTGCCTATCCCATAAAGAAATAAGGCCCAGCCCTTCCTGCCTATCCCATAAAGACATAATACCTAACCCTTCCTGCCTATCCCACAAAGACATAAGGCCCAGCCCTTCCTGCCTATCCCATAAAGAAATAAGGCCCAACCCTTCCTGCCTATCCCACAAAGACATAATACCAAACCCTTCCTGCCTATCCCATAAAGACATAATACCAAACCCTTCCTGCCTATCCCATAAAGACATAATACCAAACCCTTCCTGCCTATCCCATAAAGACATGATGTAAAACCCTTCCTGCCTATCCCATAAATGTCTGATACCAAACCAGTCCTCCATATCCACGAATAGGTATGTCTCCTATCTAACCATTCCTGCATACCCAATAAACAGAATACTTTTACAGATAACCCATTATGTACATTCGATAAAGTATCACATCTCACATCTCCACAAAAGTGACCTACACTTACTAATGGCATGACTTTGTTGGATGTCGAAGCATGCTTGTCATGCTTATCACACCTGACTCATCCTGGACATGGTATTCAGTTTTTACCTGACATTCGTGTACATCCCATTAGGCATAGACCTATCACCTGCAAGCAAAGTACCAGGCTTACAGCAAGCATGTACATATACATAACTATTTATGTGAAACTTACACTTATTTTTGAAAAATGATCCATCATTGTCCATTTTGTTTGATTGTACTTAATACTGAAAATACAGTGGAATAAGTTACCTTAGACGCATACAGGAAATGAAGAAGAGAGTCATGTTTGATCGTCAAATAATATGTATAGGAAAAAAATTAACATCAAAACAGTAGTGATCAGAATTCTGCTTGCTGATCTCATTTCAAAGTGGATTTATACAAGAATATAATTTATCAAGATTATAATTTGACAATCTTTATAATGATTAACTTGTTGAGCATACAGAAATGGTATACTTCTATATCAGACATCTGTTTGAAATGAATAAGACAATGTCTGGTGTCTCTGGTTGTATCAGGCTCATTCGAGATAATAACACAAAGGACTGTATAGTGTTGGCAATGAGGCAATTATAGAATAGATTGAAAAGAAACGAAGCAACAGGTTTTGTTTTATGATGAATGGAGTGGTAGAAACCTTTCCTGCAGTGTCAGCTTCTCTGTTCTTGTCATACATCATGCACAAAGCTTGTAAAGAGCAGATGTCTTTCATGTCTTTTTGGTTGGGTGCCAAAGAAGCAGAACTAATTATATTGTGATATAAATATAACCTTATGGTATTGGCAGTTTTGCCCCAATAAAGAGTTTTGGTTGCTTTGTGTATCTGTGCTTTGTCATCCATAACACCTTCAAGCATATCTTATCAGATGTGTTTTTTTTTCAAAATGAATATAAATACAGGAATGGTAAACAAGATTCCTCAGGAGTGTTTGCTTTTTATTTCTGCTTTATCATCAGAACCTTTTCAGATCATTCTTGTTTCAACATACTGCTTTCTATGCAAAAATATAAAAGGTCAGCACAGTACTGTTCTTCGACGCGTAAATATATATATATATATATAAATATATATATATATATATATATATATATATATATATATATATATATATATATATATATATATATATATATATATATATATATATATATATATATATATATATATATATATATATAAATAGGTCCTTAGAGAGTGCAAAAGTCATTGTTGGTATGCCTTCAACTTTGTATGAACAACACAGGCTTTGTAATAATAACATACACTGCAGAACTACATTCACTCAGTTCCTCCTCTGTATAAAAGCCTATCCGAGATCAGAGATCTGTTTGATGCTCTTGTGGATAACTAAAGGAACTCTTGTAAAGATGAAACCATTTGAGGGAGGTAAGAGTGAGCATGTAGGTGAGGGGAGCTCTATTCTGGGCGTATGGCATGTCAGCATGTCATCCAGCATGGGAGGTCTGTGGTAGTTGTGGTGGCTATCTTGGCTTTGTGGGTTTGATGCGGAGATCACTCGTATCTGTGATCCGGATAGAACAGCAACACCATATCTGATGATGTGGGACGTGATGTCTTTACTCATGCTCCTTCCTAAGGACATCTACATTTCAGTATGACAGAGGCAGAAATAAATGGGAGATTGCTATATATATATAGCCTATAATTATTTTTCAGAATATAAGATGTAGTTTGTGGTCAGGAAAGCATGCTTAACAAAAGCCTGGTCTATTGTTCCTGAGGCTTGTCACTTTGATGTAAAAAGACATTTTTATCTCAAGACTGCATGATCTAATTGGGTTATTGCATGTGTCTCAAGCACAAAAAGATTGCTTTTCAGGACCCATATTGCTGTAGTACAGTTATGTGAGTATGTGAATGGTGCTAGCATGCACATTAGCAGTTATGAGTGCTGTTTTACCGCCTCCTGTGGTGCCAGAGGCTGCCTGCCTGTAGCCCAACCAGCCCGTTGTTGTTTACACCCGCCTCCTGCTCCCCCAGAAGTGTTCCTCTGTACCACAGTGACGATGTAAGAGCCAGATCCTACTCGAATTGCAAGCAACACTGACCGTCATGTGCCGTGCAAGAATCAATGCAATGTGATCACTTTGTCAGGACGGTGTCATCCTGCAAACTACGCATCCACAATTCATGGCAAACCTGTAATTACTTCAGCTCAATGTGGCGTGTCATTGCATTTCGGGAAAGAAGCCTTTAAAACAGGTGACTTTCCTGCACGGTGAAGCACAACTCGCACAGGACTCCCGTCAGATTAAGAGATTGTGGATGCGATTCCATCATTGACATCGGGGTATCAGGCCCACCGAGCCAGCCCCTGTGGTGATTGGTTGAAAAAGTTGATGTAGGCAGCACGTCGTGGCTGTGACAGTATCAGAGCTGTGGAGGGATCAGGTCGCTGCGCATATCATATGGTCAGCGATGAGTCAAGCCTGCGTCGAGCCCCAGCCACCCTGCCTCAATTACTCCCGCCACAGTATGCATCACATTGGAATTAGGTCACATCCATCCAATCAGCAGTAACATATTTTATTGCAGAAAAGAGTGGATATAAGAGTGGGTGCATCTCAACTGGTCGATGCATTTTGCTCAGTTGTGTGGTCCTGATGTAGCCATAAACTTTGGAGGGGCTCACATCAATATCTGCGGAATGATATAAAGTAGTTGTATTCATCTGAGTATCCCTGGCTCCATATTTACACAAAGCAACTGTGATGGAATCTAAGAACATTTTCTCCTGACAAACAAGTGAAATATTACCTCAAAGACAAGGTTAGAATGCTCTGATAGTGAGAATCAGAGAGAAATACTAGATTCTATCTCTTACAGAGGCAAACTGCTTGTCACCTTTGATGGGAGAAGGCATAAAGCAATAGGTTGATAACAAACCATGCAGATTGAAGGTTCGATGGACTGACAGCAATTACTGATCAAATTCCTCACCACATCCAGAAGAACTCCAAAAAGCAGGATCTATTGTCACCCTGTCAGGTGGAGAATTTTGCCATCAAGTTTGAATGGAAATTGTATTAGCAAGTTGTCGACCGACGTAAAGAGACAGAGGACAGCTAATTTACCTTGGGCACCAAAACATAATTGGATTGCTTCACTGTGGCAATATCGCACCCGTTATAACTCACACATTTGCTTTATCAATGTTTACAGTGCAGAACAAGTGAAGTGAGCAGATCGTCTATTGCTATCAGCTGATCAAATTGTGAAAACTTTGAAAAAAAAGATATTTTGTTTCGTGCTCTGCTGTTACTGCGAGGCTGAGCACATGGCTGTTTCAAGCTATTAACCAGTTCAACGACAAAAATTGTTGCGGTTGTAGCATGGTAAGATATGTGACTGATATATCTAGTTATATTGACAAGTGCTAATTTTGGTGGGGTGGCTTTTACCACAAGCCAAAAAAATGGATCGCAAGTGGCATATCTCACTCATCAGCTCCAAAAGGCTTGATAACCTGGTAGGTTCTTTGTATGATTATTCTATGTATTTTTGTGTTGTTTTCAAGGTTTTACACACAATATCAGTTTTTTAATTGTTGATGGGACCAAAATTGTAACAAAAAATTATCACGTAATGAAATGATAGCCGATGGGTTATTATTGTTTTCACTATTTGCACAAAGAATTATGAAATAGCACGATATAAAAGTCATTTGTCAAAACAAGATGTGAAATTTTGACTCGCTGCCAAATTAATCATAGATACTTTCTCAGCTGTCATATTTCCCATTTATCTCTTGAGTTGTCTTAAGCCATTTATGTGCCAAGTGCCAAGCAAGGGATGGCCAAGACCAAATTATTCAATATATCTTAATGCATTTCAAATGCCCATCACAAAGACCCATTTAGAATTGACAACAATAGATTGGTTTGAGGCTTTGAGACACCACTATTCATTAAATCATCATCTATTTGGATGATTTTTGTTTGTTCTTGTCTGATGAAAGACATTATGTAGGATATTGCTAAGTTATTGTGAAGCTGAGCACAGTGGACGTCAAGAAAGGAACCTTACTGCAAGCACCTCAAGGAAGGCTCAGTTGGGATTTGCACATTTCAAGAAAAATGGCCAAAGCATCTTAACACTGGTGTGGCTTTCCTTGCACACATTACACTGTGTACCAAGCTCCCATACTTGTTGAGCCAGCAGATTAGGATACATATTGGGTGCACTGCAACCGTCTCAACAGAACTCAATGCAAATCAATATGATCAATCAATCAATCACCGCAACCACCCATGCGTGTGCGTTGGTGTTTAGCAAATGGATATTTTGTGACTTTCGAGCCATTGTGGAGTGATACGTGTCAAACTGCCAAGTGTTCTCACCATTGGCCACTACTCAGTGCATGTATCCTGCCTGAGCAGGTGGGAATCGCTGATCATTCCCATATGAATGGACAGACACATATATGTTCTGTGAAATGTGATAAATGATGATGCACTCTGTCATATGGATGTAGGAACGTACATCCTATAGAAGGCTTGCGTGACTTGCATACCCTGCAATAGTTGCAGCTCCTTTCTATGCATTTCTTACAAATCATTGTCTGACTTCTTTCTACCTGGTCTACCATACAGTAACACTGTTTTTCTTTGAATTACAAAGGCAAGATTAATATTTCTAGATCATATCAAGAAAAATATGTGGTTTTTTATGTATAGCCATCAAAAATATTATAGTTAAGGAGAAAAAGGCAGTTCTTTAGACCTTGTGACCAATGGTTAGCTGCACAGTAGTCACACTGCTCTGTCATATATCTGTCACACCACTCTGTCATATATCTGTCACACTGCTCTGTCATATATCTGTCACACCACTTTGTCATATATCTGTCGCACTGCTCTGTCATATATCTGTCACACCACTCTGTTATATATTTGTCACACCGCTCTGTCATATATCTGTCACGCCACTCTGTCATATATCTGTCACACTGCTCTGTCATATATCTGTCACACCACTCTGTCATATATCTGTCACACTGCTCTGTCATATATCTGTCACACCACTGTCATATCTGTCACACTGCTCTGTCATATATCTGTCACACCACTCTGTCATATATCTGTCACACTGCTCTGTCATATATCTGTCACACCACTTTGTCATATATCTGTCACACTGCTCTGTCATATATCTGTCACACCACTCTGTTATATATTTGTCACACCATTATCATATATCTGTCACACCACTGTTACACATCTCTCACTCAGCTTTGTCAATGTCTGAGCAATCCATGAGATGAGCTTCAGGAACCAAATGTAAGCCTATCTTGTATTGATTTTATCACATTGGGTTGAGAAATTGGAAATTAAAGAAAATGTTATATGGTGATTATAATGCCATCCAAATTTATTCTATTTTCTTGACCAGAAAAGATGATTGAGTTTTACTAATGGGGCAAAATTGTTTATGGTCCAAGCAGCTGCTTAAAAATGAAGTTAAGATTGATTAAACCTGGGGAATACATCCCCTGATGTTGGGTTTTATCAAAGGTAACAGAAAGGTCTTGCATGGGAATCAAGGAGAAGGTTTGTTACAGAAAGTCCCAATGGAAATCTATAGGAGCATCTGCCGTTGTATCCAGTATTCTTTACCCAGCAGGCTTGCACCACAGGCCCTTTTCAAGCATTCTGAGTTGTTGATACAGAGACAGTGAATCATTCTCTATCTTGCAGTGCAGCTTGTGAACCTCTTTTAGGTGTGGCTCCTAAGTTATTTATTTCTGTTGTATATTGCCTGTTGCTCTACCCGGGAGATTAGTGCTTGCTATTCGTCACTACACTGTTAAGTGTATCTAATTGCATTTTTGTTTTACTTATTTTCAAGCAAAACTTATGATTTCCCTAAAATATTGGCTATATTTGTGTTCAAGAGTGTAAAGATTTTGTTTTGATTTGATTGATTGTACATTTTTGTAGGTGTAAAGATAAATAACCTTTCATCTTTTACTTTCATTAGTTACAGAGATTTATTTTCGCACTTGACATGACCTTTGTCAGTGATAGTGAAACAGACCATTTGGTCTGCTATTCAAGAAGACTATTTTGCGTAATACTGAATATATTACTATATTATTTGCATTGATGATAAAGAAGTAAGTTTGATGAGTGCACAATTCAAAATTTTACTGTTTGTGGAATGTATTGGATTCTTGTATTTGCTGGTATATTTTTGCATTGGTTTTGTATTAAGGAATTATATAACAGAAATGATTATAAACACTTCACTTGCCACAATTACCTTTTCACACATTATACATTTTTTCAACATGAAATTTATCCTGACTTTCCTTTCTGAAGTCTTTTAAACAAAATGTTCCCTACTTAATATCATAGCCTATGGATATGAGTACTTTGAATTGATTTTAGTATTTTTTGTACTTTCCATGATTGCTTCAAGAGGTAATCTACACTTTTTGTTGTAATGGAAACCAAGTATTTGTGCCTTTTGAAAGCAGTATTGTTTTACTTTCATATATGATCACAATGAATGAATTAAAGCTCTTCTATGTCCACAAAAAACAAAGTTTTACATGACTTTTATGCAAATTGGGGATGGCACCACTCACTGTCAGTCATACCAGGTGTGTGTGTGTGTGTACCCCTGAGCTGCCCCATACTCCATCTTGTTGACGGGCTTCGCAGATCGGTCAGGCTTCAGACTTATGTGTCATCTCAGGTCCTCTCATTCTCTTAAAATGCACAGAACAAAAATACTTGTTTCATCTCATATAAATAGCAATATCCAATGTCCAAGATATGGAAATATGCACAGTTGAATGTGAATCTCGAGGATTTAGGAAGCTTGATCTGTTTCATTGCCAGTTTAGTAGAAGAGAATTTGATTTAACTTGTGGAATTTATTCATGTTCTTGTTGAGGGGGATGGTGGATGGACGTCCTAAATTATGTATGGTGTGTGGAGGGGATAATTAGAGACCATATGTGTGTTGTCTGTGATGGAATGAGGGTTGACCGCTCAGGACATTTGCCTACATTTGTAGTCTGGGAGTGGAGTCTGCATGTGTTAAAGAATGTGGTTGACCACTCAGAATATCAGTCCTCATGCATCACATGGGATGAAATGGGGTTGACCAGTCAGGACATCAATCTGCATGTGTTATGTGGGAAGGAATGGGGTTGATCACTCAGGACATTAATCTGTATGTGTTATGTGGGATGGAATGGGGTTGATCACTCAAGACATTAATCTGCATGTGTTATGTGGGATGGGATGGGATGGGGTTGACCTCTCAGCACATTACTCTGCGTGTGTCATGTGGGATGAAATGGGGTTGACCGGTCAGGACATTAATCTGCATGTGTTATGTGGGATGGGATGGGGTTGATCACTCAGGACATTAATCTGTATGTGTTATGTGGGATGGAATGGGGTTGATCACTTAAGACTTTAATCTGCATGTGTTATGTGGGATGGAATGGGGTTGATCACTCAGGACATTAATCTGTATGTGTTATGTGGGATGGAATGGGGTTGATCACTCAGGACATTAATCTGTATGTGTTATGTGGGATGGAATGGGGTTGATCACTCAGGACATTAATCTGCATGTGTTATGTGGGATGGAATGGGTTTGATCACTCAGGACATTAATCTGCATGTGTTATGTGGGATGGAATGGGGTTGATCACTCAGGACATTAATCTGTATGTGTTATGTGGGATGGAATGGGGTTGATCACTCAAGACATTAATCTGCATGTGTTATGTGGGATGGAATGGGGTTGATCACTCAGGACATTAATCTGTATGTGTTATGTGGGATGGAATGGGGTTGATCACTCAGGACATTAATCTGTATGTGTTATGTGGGATGGAATGGGGTTGATCACTCAGGACATTACTCTGCGTGTGTTATGTGGGATGGAATGGGGTTGATCACTCAGGACATTAATCTGTATGTGTTATGTGGGATGGGATGGGATGGGGTTGATCACTCAGGACATTAATCTGTATGTGTTATGTGGGATGGAATGGGGTTGATCACTCAGGACATTAATCTGCATGTGTTATGTGGGATGGAATGGGGTTGATCACTCAGGACATTAATCTGTATGTGTTATGTGGGATGGAATGGGGTTGATCACTCAGGACATTAATCTGTATGTGTTATGTGGGATGGAATGGGGTTGATCACTCAGGACATTACTCTGCGTGTGTTATGTGGGATGGAATGGGGTTGATCACTCAGGACATTAATCTGCATGTGTTATGTGGGATGGAATGGGGTTGATCACTCAGGACATTACTCTGCGTGTGTTATGTGGGATGGAATGGGGTTGATCACTCAAAACATTAATCTGCATGTGTTATGTGGGATGGAATGGGGTTGATCACTCAGGACATTACTCTGCGTGTGTTATGTGGGATGGAATGGGGTTGATCACTCAGGACATTAATCTGCATGTGTTATGTGGGATGGAATGGGGTTGATCACTCAGGACATTACTCTGCGTGTGTTATGTGGGATGGAATGGGGTTGATCACTCAGGACATTAATCTGTATGTGTTATGTGGGATGGAATGGGGTTGATCACTCAGGACATTAATCTGCGTGTGTTATGTGGGATGGAATGGGGTTGATCACTCAGGACATTAATCTGTATGTGTTATGTGGGATGGAATGGGGTTGATCACTCAGGACATTAATCTGCATGTGTTATGTGGGATGGAATGGGGTTGATCAGTCAGGACATTAATCTGTATGTGTTATGTGGGATGGGATGGGGTTGATCACTCAGGACATTAATCTGTATGTGTTATGTGGGATGGAATGGGGTTGATCACTCAGGACATTAATCTGCATGTGTTATGTGGGATGGAATGGGGTTGATCACTCAGGACATTAATCTGCATGTGTTATGTGGGATGGAATGGGGTTGATCACTCAGGACATTAATCTGCATGTGTTATGTGGGATGGAATGGGGTTGATCACTCAGGACATTAATCTGTATGTGTTATGTGGGATGGAATGGGGTTGATCACTCAGGACATTAATCTGCGTGTGTTATGTGGGATGGAATGGGGTTGATCACTCAGGACATTACTCTGCGTGTGTTATGTGGGATGGAATGGGGTTGATCACTCAGGACATTAATCTGCATGTGTTATGTGGGATGGAATGGGGTTGATCACTCAAGACATTAATCTGCATGTGTTATGTGGGATGGAATGGGGTTGATCACTCAGGACATTAATCTGCATGTGTTATGTGGGATGAAATGGGGTTGATCACTCAGGACATTAATCTGCATGTGTTATGTGGGATGGAATGGGGTTGATCACTCAGGACATTAATCTGCATGTGTTATGTGGGATGGAATGGGGTTGATCACTCAGGACATTAATCTGCATGTGTTATGTGGGATGGAATGGGGTTGATCACTCAAGACATTAATCTGCATGTGTTATGTTGGATGGGATGGGATGACCCATCAGGACATCAGTCTATCTGTACAATGTGGGATGGAATGGGTTGACCACACTGGTACTATTTGTACGTCAGTAGATGTTATGATTGTGTCGACCACATAGTGTTGACCACACTGGGTTGACCACACTGGTACTATTTGTACGTCAGTAGATGTTATGATTGTGTTGACCACATACAGACTAGGATCTCGCGAGTCAGTGAGCATGCTCCACAGAAATGATGGTGTTTCATCATAACACATGCCCCATGTTATGGGTCTTATCCCAGTCTCATCAGATAAAATGCCCATGTCTGCTTCCTATGATTACACATAACAAAGTCAGGGGACAGATAACCACAAACCAAAGATATCTTGCCGTGTAATGTGGCCAAAATTAACAGCGTTCCTTTATAAGGTGTCTTTCATTACTTGCTCTGCATATGGAGCTTTTATTGCACAAACCAAAATCATGATTTTTATAAGTGATTGCTGGCAGAAGGTTGGTTTTCAAAATACATTAAGTTTTGTCATTTGTGTGCCGGTTTATAATCTGATTTTTCTTATTACAGAGCATGATGAATTTGGACTGGTTTTCCACGACTAAGCTCCGAGAGGGGTTATACGTGATCAAAGAGCATCATTTCTTTGAGGGAAATCGCTGCAACATCTACCTGATCAAGGGACCCTCTAAAGATGTGCTGATAGACACAGGTCTGGGTGTGAGCGATTTGCGTCACTACCTACAGGGCATGCAGTTGATAGATGCTCCAGACGGGGAGAGAGATACCGTCGTGGTCTGCACACACAACCACTTTGATCACAGTGGGGGTGCTCACCATTTTGACAATGTATTCATCCATGAGGATGATATGATCGGCCTGCGGCGGGGACAGCAAACAGAGACGCTGAATTATGTGAAAAGTATGCATTTTTACCAACAACCATTTCGAGGATTTAGTGCGTTTTCATACAAAGTGCCCCCAACGCAATGCCACCCATTGCAGGATGGGGACAAAATAGACCTTGGAGGTGGTGAGCACCTAGAAGTGATGCATTATCCAGGGCACACCAGGGGGAGCATGGCGCTCTACTATCCTGCCAAGGGAGAGGTGTTTTCTGGAGACATCGTCTACGAATGTGGCGACGGAGGTGGCCTACTCGATTGGTTACCAAACTCTAATGTACAGGAATATTTACGCAGTGCCAATAGATTCAGCGATTGGCTTTCTCAGAATCAAGTGACTACCATTTACCCTGGACACTTCAAGCCTCTCACTTCCGACAGAGCCATTGAATTACTTCTGGAATACACAGAGACAAAGGACAACCCCTGCAGTCAGGGGTGCATGTCATGCTTACAACATACAACATGGTGGTACTTCCTTTGTGGCTGCTTCAGATGCTGCCCCTGTTAACCAATCACATTTCAGCATTTGAAAATGGAGGTCATCTATGAACTCAAAATTCCATGTCACATTCCATTTATTAATTAAAAGAAGAATCATTTTGAATTGTATTGGAGAGAGAGATAATCATTGAATTTAATCATAATTTGCATTTAGATGTCCACTTTTAAGCATATTTAAATCGAATTGTGATTTTTTTAATATTAGCAAGGTAAGTTAGTTTCTGCTGTTTCGTATGATATATTTTCAATGTTGTTCAAAGTATGGGTGAATCCATGATTAATTATTTTAACATAAGGGAAATAATGTTTTTCGTAAGCCGCAGATTGCTCAGCAAATTTGTAATTCAGTCCCATTACAACTGGATTAAGTTTGGCTTATTGCAATGCAGTCCACAATTAATGTGATTAACTTTTGTTGAATTATACCTCAGGAATATTTTTAAAACTTGAAGACAATGAATCCAGTTGTAAAATGATTTTGCCTGGCCTATTTTACATGCTAACTGCTACTAGAATTCTGAGATATTATTGTTAATTACCGGTATATATATGCCTCTTACTCTTATTGTGCCCATTCTATTCAGGGGGGGTTCCATTATCAACTAATACATAACAGGCCATTTTTATTTTGCACACATTAGTAGTTAACTTGAGAAATATATAATTGATGAGGACAAAAATATATGGCATTTATATACATCTTCCACATTATAATGTTGTGACTTAAGTGACATATTTATTGTGCAGTTATTGCTAAATATTGGGAAAAGCTTTTGGTTTATTTAAAAAAAGGAAATTTTACAAAGGAATTTTGTTTTTTCTGCATATTTTTGTCATTCTCTTTATCTGTAATTGATCAATATATAAATATTGATGCTTTATAGATAATTGCGTGTGACTTTGAAACATATCCCTCAGTTAGTACTAAAGTGTTACTTTGAATGAATACTTTATCAAAAATATTGCTTGAATGTCTGAAATAAAAATGAATTATGTACATAACAATGCTTGGGAAAAATATATTCTATGATGGAACAGTCCGAGTCAGAACGTCCAGTAGAGAACTTGTGGTAAATAGCGTGTGTGTGTCTGTGTGTAGGAATCAATAGATTGGGCTGAAAGTGAATTGTAAATTGCAATTACAGTGTCAGATTTATTGATCCCTTGAAGTTTAGGAACATTTCAAACTGTTGATCTGGATATAAATCACCTATCGTCTGTTTTTGGACAATGTCTCATGGTTTTTAAATCAGGGAAGTCACAACTGCTATTGAGTTAAGTTCCTCAATTAAAATTTATAGGACCTTTCTATTGATGCTGGAAATGACATTGGTTCAGCACTTGTCAAATGAATCTTATTTATGGATTTTATTTCAAAAGGAATCTTTTTTTCAAAGTACTTAACTCGATTAAAGTGTACTTGATTTCATCTATGTCATTTCTAGTGTCAACAAGACATATCTTTTCAAAATTTGGTGCTAAGACAGTAAATATTATTCTTTTGTACCAAATTATATAACACAAATGAGGAAAGTAAAGTTTTGGGGTTCATGTTAGTGTTCAGGTTAATTTCTGCTTAGATATTACCAAAGTTTGATATCACTAAACAATTGTCAATTTTGTGAAGATGAATTTCACTGAAATATATCACTCATGTTTATTGAAATTTAATTGTATTTCATTAAGATAAAGTGCTCACATGTTTTTGGCTACATTAGAAATAATAAATGTTTGTTATCACTTCATGGGTAAAAAGTTTCATATCTGTCATATATATACATTTTATATTACATGGTTTTAAGCACAAAATACTAGCATGTGTGGATTAAAAGTCCTCTTAGAACAATTCAAGGTATGAAATATAAATTTTCCAACATGATAAATTTTAGATCGAAGACAAGGTTTTTTACCAGCTTATTAGTTTGAATGTCTCAGATATCATTCAATATAAAACTTTTTGTCATGACAAATGGTAGAGATATCAATGTCTGTAAAAGAATTACAAAGGATTTGAGAATAAAATATCTGGTTAGCTTCCAACAAACCGAGGCTTCTCAATTCCACAAATAAGGCACAATCTTTTTTTATAAAAAAATATAAATACAAATCCAATGGCAAAAGCAATGGGGTTGATGAGACAAACTAGAGGGTCACAGCTAAATCACTCTATTATCATTTCTTTCATTCTCACCAGATGTTGGAAATTATTTTTCTGGTTAATGTTCCCAAAGTACTCTTCCTTCTTCCATAAACCTTAATAAGTGGATTTTTTGTGCTTTTCCAAACACAAATATTCTGAAAACATCCTTTTTTTATGTGGTTATTCCAGGGATTTAAAAAATATTATGATGAAAAGAATTAAGAAAAACATTATCATACACATATTAGAAAATTAAAAGAAAATTAATTTGTGGAGTTTTTATCTGTGTGTGTGTGTGATCAAGAGGTGTCTGCAGTGCAGATGCTTTGTTAAAATGTAAATTTATCATTATTAATGATACTATTTGAATATGTTACACAATGATAAATTCCTAATTGTTGTTTTATATGAGTATTTATGTAGTAGTGATAGTCAGTTATTTTATAAGATTGAAGAAAAAAAAACATTTGTAAATATGCAGGCATTTGAAATGGATATATACATAAATATATTTTACCTATCACACAGGAAGAGATGATTCTGATCCCAATTATTGGAGCCTATCAAATATTTATTAACAAATAGAATACAGTTGTAAAGTATTGAGCCGCAAATACAAAGAAGATATCTGGCAAAAAGAGTATGATAGCATTGTGTGAAGAAAAGCGTGCCAAGATTGGGTAGGTTTCAGCATTATTAATAATGTATAAGAGTTATTTTAGCTCACTCTGAACAAAATGAAATCCTAAGGCTTTTTTCACTTGTAGAATGCTATTTCCCTGCTGCATTATTTTGTTGAATATGCACCTTATATAATAGACAAGTAGTTAGATTTTTGTCACCAGTAGCCAAAATACCGGGTAGTATTCGTCTTCCTCTATGGGTGGGGTAAAGTAACCAGATTTTCATGATAATCATTAATGTAAATATAATAGAATTTAGTATTTATTGTATAACACTGATACTCATGGAGAATAATACTATTTCATGTTGTGCCAGTACATTGGGAAAAGACTTATTAATGGATTTGTAATCTATGTAAATGACCAGTTATTGTTGGTTTAAATTTCACCAATAAAGTTAATTCTAACATACCTCATCATGTTCTGCTGAACAGACGTAGTTGATTCTCTACCTACGGTAGGTGGAGGATCGGCTACCTCTGTGAAGCAGGGTAATCTCATGATCTAGGGCCAGGAAAGGTTTTGTTCTATTTCTGGAGGTTGGATGGTTGTCAAAGACAAAAAGGGAAGAAAACTGTGGCCAAATAAATGAAAAAGAATATTATTTGGCATGCAAAGATCTATCAATCATCAATTTATCTATTTTCAATGTTTCTAATTAGAAAGAAAAAAAAAATGCTGTCATATGAAAATTAAATTTTTCAATGTGCAGAAACAGAGCTTGATTGCTCGTATACTATTAATTGAGTAATACAAAGGGTAAACAAATATTTATTGTTACAAGCTTGCAATACATATGACCTTGACCCATATAGTGATGAAAAGGTCAGAGCACGATGAAAAATCTCAATCCCTATTTCATGCATCAGTATATATGACAGGTCCTTATTATTATAAATCAATATTTGATGTCCATGTATAATACTGAAAATGATGGATGTAAATAAAACATTATGATTCATTATGTTTGGCTTTTCTAATTCATATTCCCTGTTGGCTATCTCTAGATCAATCTTGTTTCTAAATGAATGTCCTGTAGCTAATATTTCAATATTGGAGTTAAGAATGAATCATTTATCCTCAGGATGCACATGTGAACCCCTGTCTTAATGTGGGGGGTCTGTTATATGTAGGACAGAATCATAAAAGACTGTCAAAAATGTGATCAAAATTATGATAAAGCTTAATCCATTTATCTCCCATTCATAATAGCATTTTAACATTATATTTCTTGTAAGCCATTTTAAAACATAGATAAGATGAAATTGACTTTGAGTTTTATTTTAGAAAAGAACATTGATTTTATTCAGTACATTAGTGTAATGCATGGGGGTCCAAAAGCTTATATGGCATTATGAAATGGTAAATATGGATTTTATGGATGGGACATCGTGAGTCCATACATTTAAGCAATGTTCCATCAGCTGTTTGCCCTACTGCCCCCAATGGCCATGAAGCTTTTGTGTGAGCAAATCTACAGGAAAAAATAATGGCTTGCAGCACCACAAGGCCCACTTACAAGGTGGAAACATGCTACCACCTCTCTCTTGGCTGTTTTCTGTGACCTATAGAGGGAATTGGTGCCTTTCAAGTCCATGTTGTCCCAAGGTCATCTGGCCCCATGGCTAAAAGTACTGCTGTAATCTATGCAGCAGACCTTGTAGATATGGGGCCAGTCAAATATATGCAAGGGACCAGCAAAATTGATCGCTTTGGTGATGGGTCTGGGGCAGAGGTGTCCATTTTTCGACACTGAAACATCTTCTAACAGCTTTTAAAACTTTCCATTTGCCAAAATAATGTCCCAGAAGAACCTTCCACAACCATTTCCAGAACCTTGGAAATTACAATGATGTTTTTTGATGGAGAATTGCAATGGTTGGCATCTCATGATGAAAAAAGGGAGAAAATTGGCAGAGCTTTTGCATTGCCTCTGCGAGGCAGTGTCCCGCTGTACCTTTAAGCTGCTCTGCTAATGTGATTTATAACAGCACCACATGATACAAGGATTCTGGAGACATTTTAATAGAAAGTCACTTCAGGAGCTTTTAGCTATGATTAGGTGTTTTACCATAGAAAGTCAATTTTGACCGGATTTACTTTTGCAAATGAAATTGACTATGTGAATGATTTTGATGCTGTAAAAGCTGTGAATGCTAATTTGACGGGGTTTGTCTATAAAATCTCATGCTTCCACATTTGCCAAATGAGGCAATTTCTGGGGGATTTGTTTTGTAAACATTATATTGGCATCTGTCAGAAGTTGTGCTTTAATGTTGTCAGAAAGGAATAAAAGAACTGAAGTGTCTCAATGCATTTGTGATCCCACATTAACAATAATTGCCAGTTATTTTGATCAAATTTGAAGCTAACCTTGAAAGTGAGGTCAAATCGTGCTATGACATGTCAGATGTCTGTAAGATCTCTCTACCAAAGGGCAACACATGCATCCCTTATACAATGCCAGCCAAAAATGTCTCCAATTGCAAAAGTGAAAGAGAATTGGAAAGATCAATAATTTACCTGGCTTCAATTTTTAATTGGAGGGACAATTCAAAACGAAAATGCTACTTTTACATTCAGTGATAAGCAGATCAAAAAAATAATTAAGATCAATGTCTACTTGGTTTTAAATTTTGAATTCCAAAATGGGCTTTTGTAATGCACATAAAAAGACTAAGACCACTCCCAAAACAAAATGATATTGAAAGACCAGAATTAAAGAATACCTGATACCACTTTGATTTGTATGGCTCCAGGTGAAAACATGAAAATAGTAACAAAATATTTAGAGAACTCTGGTCCCAACTTTCTGATGATATACACCATCGTGTTTGTATTGTAAAGACCTCTTTGCATGCAAAGTATTTCAAGCTTACTTCACTTTACTTAACAAACAATAAAAGTACCACCAATATAAAAATGTAAAAAGCCCAGTAGACATCATCTTGCAAACTAGATCTTTTTTCATGTTTTTGTCTGAAAAGAAATATTTTATTTAGGCAGGCAACTTTATATTTATTGGAAGACGTAGGCTGGTCTCTCTCACGAGAGTTCCAGGCAAGGCAAAGGTCCTTATGGGATGGCGTATAATTTATGAAATATCCATTAGTGGTGCTTTATATTAGACATATTGAAATTGCAATAATTTTTTGGAAATGGGATTCAATGAATTTTAGAGGTTGCAGATTGAAAGAAAAGAGGTATATCTAGAATGTATTTCTTATATTTCTTGCCAAATATGCAATATTTTGTGGGATAGAGTGGTTTTTTATGAGATTAAGATACTAAAAGTCAGATACCATTTGTAACTGTGGTTTTCACACTGCAATTCATTGGTTGAATGATAAAATCACAACAATCATGTTTGAAACCAGACTGTCTGGATTTAATGAGTTTATTTTGCAATAATAAGTCATAACAGGAATATACAGATAGCTTATGTGAAATTTTTACCGGTTTTTGCAGATATCGATCAAAATTAAATGTTGTAACAACTTTTGGACGGATAGTTTATTATGGGAAATATAATACAAACAGAGATAATTCACATTAATTATTAGACAACACTCCCTGCTTGTACTGACAAACACAGACATAAATCAAATACTTATAAAATCTCTCAGCCACCTGTAGCAAAATATGAGCTCAGATCCAGGTGATTTAATAGAAATTGGATATGTCATTATTGCCATCTTTTCTATGTACAGCATTTAAGAGAAATACGGTCCATGTGGAATATTATCTATGATCACATATCAGCTGCTATATCTTATAGCACGTCTTGTTTATACCTGGTTACCCTCACCTTTGTCTATTTATAAATCAATCTTAAGATTCTTTCATTCCTTACAAAGCCATTAATGACAGAATTATGAGTGATATTACAACAGTAATGGCTTTAAGGTTATAATAACATCTTTGTTTTGTAATATTGTGCAAGTTAATATTGTATAAAGATTAAGCTTGCTGATACTTTATTTGTTTTTATATGAATGAATGAATGAAGTAAATTAATTCTGAAACAATTCCATCTGAAGGGAATTTACATGCATAAAATTAATCAAACTACATCATACCTTCTATAATTTTCAGCCAAAACTTAATGAGATTGGTTTGATCTTTTAAATAATAATTACTCAAAGGAAATGGCTAATGTAAATGTCTAAAAAAATTGAGATATAAATGTGTGTAGAAATAGAACAACACAGTTATATTTGAGTATAGCATAGCAAATTGATTATTCTTTTAAAAGATTTTACATTAAAATATTTGACACATATTTTCACATATTTCTTGTAATAGTCAAAACATCATTATGACACCACAGTTGACCTCTGCTATAGTTCATAATTTTTATTACTGTGTCGTGAATGTATTGCCTGCCATTAAAATACACAAGTTTTTGTGTCACACAGTGTCGAATATAATTTGAGCCAAGTGAAAATGAAAAAGCCCTCACTAATACTTGCATAAAATGTTTTGAACATAAAATACATTTCATACATTGCTTTTGAAGACTTCATTTTTGCAGCTTGTACTATCTAACATTCAAACTAGCTTTACTTGAAGAGCAAAATTTCACATAAAATGCGAGAGATTTAGAATATGCCTAATTGGTGGAGCAGAATAATTCCCACATCTGGTGGATTCAAATGATGAAGCCAGTTAGCATCCATTTGGCATGTTCACCCTCAACATCCTAAACTGAGCAGCAAATTGATTCTGACAAGTCCACCCATCTAATATGTGCTAAATAAGGAATAATGAAACGGGGGTGAGCAGTTGAAATGACAATCAGACAGCGAGTAATCCCACCGACCATTCTGCCCCTGCATACAAATTCGCCAATATTATCTTATGAATCATTGTCAACAGAGGGGTCGTTTGCCTCGCATGGCACTGCTCACTTCACACCAGTCAACAATGAAAATGTTCCCGTGCACTGGCTCTTGTTGGCCTACACTTGCTTGCTAATGAGGGCTTCACTCAATGGCTGAACAGAAAAGGGTATTGACTCCATATTGTACAGCCCACAATGACCAACTGGTCATGTCACTGAATCCAGGCAATTAGAGGGAGTGTAGGCTATCCCGAAGCATCTTGCATTTCTCATCTGCTTTGACAAATACTCTGTATTTGACAGGTTGTGGGGCTTAGGTGCAGACCTACTTGCTAATGAAAGACGTATTTGAACGTTAGGGTGGACGGAGCCCTGGAAATAGCATAAATAATTGAATCAATGCCGGCTAATTACAGATTCAAAGTGTCAACAGTCTCATTGGGGAGTCTGTGGCTGTTAATCAAGGATGCACCAAGCAGTTTGCCACAAAGTAAGCTTTCACTTGGCTGATCCAGAAAATATTTCACTCTAATTCCAGCACTTGCTCCATTCATATTCTCTTCACATGCATGTGTGCATTGGATGAAAGAACAAAACTAATTTGTTTGGGAGGCAAATGTGCCAGAAACCTTTGATCATGTCAGCTTTTAATGAGAGACAGGCACCAAAGGTTTTCTCTGAGGTTCACCAGTTTGATCTCAGTTTATGATTAAAATGTTTAACAAGAGTTTCCATTAACTGTCCTAATTTTCCTATCTTCCTAATGCTGAGCACAGGAGCCCTGGGGTAGAATATGCAGTGTCTATGTGGAAGTTATTTTATTGTTTCACCTGGGAGTTGGGATATGCCTGGAGCAGATCCATTCTATTATGCCGGCCTGTCAGGGACAAGTGCGGTGCATTTGTGCCTATTTGTATGAGCGTTCTATCATCTTCTCCCACAACAATAGGTGTGTCACATTGTGCCCTGTCCCATAATAGTTCCCTGATGACTGGTGCCACCACAAACAGAAACGAGACAAATCGCCCTGCCATTCAACACTCCTCTCTCAGCCATATGACAACCAAAATCATCCTCATGATATCTCCTCCCTTAACACGGTATCTACTTTCTCCATTTCTTGGCCACTTTGCAGAAATGATTACAGCTTCAAATTGCATCACCACCTAACAATTATTCATTCTGAATACATTGCTTCAAATAAGATTTTCCCAATTCAGTAAAATCATCAAGAATTCTCTTGTTTCCAGTCACTGTCTTTATCTTCTTTAATTTATTGCAAACTTAATTAAAAATGGTGCAGACGAAAACAATGTCCTAACCATTTGTGTTTGTTTAATTGTTTTCCGCCGAATTTGATAAGAATGAAGGCTTCTATTGACAATTTTGGTGGGAGAAATTCCTTCAAGTTTGATACTGTTGAATAGCCCAAAATGTATGGCCTCTCAGGATGTCAATACAGACATTAATGTATTTAGTTGTATTTACCTCATCCTGTCAGACATTGAGTCCCCCATCAATGGGACAGGCCTCGGTGTGCCCTGCAGCCTGCATCATGTAAAAGCTGGGGTGAATAACAGGGACGGAATTAAGAATCTATGATTTTGTTATCTAATGTATTAATCTCTCCAAAAAGAGGGTCATTGGTATAACTCTCTTTTCTTCCATTCCACATTTTGATTGAATCATGATCGCCTATTTTTTCTCCAAGACAATGGCATGAAGGTCTGCAGGTACCAAATATTTGCCCTTCCACTTCACTCCTAAAACATGGCCTTTCTGGATTATCATCTCTCCACTTATGTCCTTCTACACTTCTTAATACATCTTTCTACTTCTTGATTTTGCCCTAATAATTCTCAAGCTTCCCCCTTCTTATCTTTACCCCTCTTTGCTTTTCAGTTTTGCCCTATTTGTCTCTGGGTCACTGTCTGACTTTGTTTTATCTTCACCCTTACCCAACTAATGAGATGAAAAAGTGGAAACTGAAAAATAAAATACTAAAGTTGACAGGGCAAAATGGGGAGATAGTAGGCAAAAAATAAGATGCAGAGGTGTGAAGGTGAGGAAATTATGATACTTTAGTAGCTTTATGTATGTGATATATGACAGAGGAAAGTGTGAGTTGCCTCTCATTTGCTAAATAAAAGCTGGAAAGGAAAAAAAAAACAGCAATGCTGTCCTTTAATTCATTCCCAATTATGCATTCGAACAAAAGAAGAGAAGATTATGTTTAAATGATCTGGGCATCCCGAACATTGCAGGATGCCAATAAATGAGTTTATATCTGCATAATGATATGGCTTTACCTCAGTATACAAACAGAGTTGTCTCGGGGACATTACCCAGATACACAAAGCTGTGCTGCTATAAATCAGAGCAGTGCCTATTGATGAGGAGAGTAATGATAGCTATGTTAAGGAGGCAAGTTTTATAATGATTAGTTATCAACCGATAATTGACTGATTGTCTTGGAGATGGCAAGGTAATTTTTCATGTCGACACTCGTGTAGGATATCAGTGGCATATCCATCTATCATGCAGACAGATGCTCGTAGCGCCCCCTGTACCCCGTCCAGTGTGTGACGTTAACTGCTTATGGATTAGCATGATAACGGCCTAACCTATAAGCTCGGCACCCAACTTAAACCTGGAATTACAAATTGTGTAAATATCATCTGACAGATATTTATTATGTATGAAGGTTTTGGGGAAAACCACGCTAAAAATATACAAGCTCATGATCTGTGTGCTTTGGATCTGTGAAGATATGCCATGCATAATACATCAAAATAAAATCTTATTTCTCATCCAGCATACCCATAATTCAATCTGATTATAATAACTTTGTTGTACACCATACACAATAAAAAATCTTTCATTATATAGTTTGGATAAAAATGTATAAGTAATAATTTCTAGGAAATTTGCTATGTTGTTTAAAACAGAGTAAGACACAATGGCATATACAAATTGGAAACATTTGATAATACTAGACTAGAACAATAGCAATGTGCTCCTTTGGGAGCGACCAGGAAAATATTGGTGTCTGTGTGCGGACTGCCTCATCAGACTAGCAGCTAATTACACAAAAACACATATTCAATCTGTCAGCAGTCTGGTGCACTCAATCTACTGCATATAAAGGACAACAGTAAAATATCATCCTTGATATTGTAATACAGCATTGTGGATATAATTGATACCAATATGACCAGGGAAGATATGTGAACTATCTGGAAGATCATACAGAATTTAGTCCGAAAATAAAAATTATTTCTTAAATATCATGTTTTCTTAAGAACATTGGTCATTGGTGCCAGAAGTCAATTTGTCCGTGTTTTTTTTTTTATTTTCCAAAAAATAAAAAATAAAATGAATGTCACAGAGTTCACAAGCATTCTCTTATATAAACTGATTCTCACATTGTAGGCTTTCATGGGTTAATTAATGGAAAAGGCAATCTATAACAGCAACAGCCATATAATGAAGTATATTATAAATACTGAAACTGATGTAGCAAAGTAATGTGAATAAATATTATAGCAGATAACACCTAAGCAATTCAAAACAATAGGATACTGGAGTGCCAAATAATAAAATTGCTAAACAGTGGAATGTGGTGAAAATTAACTCAAAGCATTCTGGCTTCTATGGCCATGTGATATTTCTTGACAAGCTTGCCACTGATCTTCAAGGATAAATTTAATGTCATGCTTAGATTTTTGCCCTCATTGAATGAGTTGGTGTGTATCACTTAATCCACACAATGTCTACTAATTGGATGTTTAATCTTCAGTGGTGTCATGTTTGCCCCTGTCTGTACTGTCGTAATCCTTGCAGAAACACTCTCTTGGTCTCCTCCATAATGTCTGCATAAAGTTTCAAATCTTCCTCTTTGGCTTTGAGGGTGCTCTGCAGTGCTGCCTTCAGAGCCTCATTCTCGTCCTTCTGAATCTCAAGTCTGAATCATTAAAGGTATTAAGCATTAACCCTATAATTTAGTGTATTGAAAGTTTATCCACATAAATATATCATGACAAATTGAACTTTTGCATAGAGTAATAAGATAAGTTGCTATAAGACATATTTATTGAGATCTGTCTCAATCAAAAGCTGCATGTGACAGGTAAACACGGGTACATTTTTTTACCACAATCGAGACTCAAAGTAGGGTAATACTGTTTTATGTCATTCTGGCACTATCCAAAGGACAATACCTTACATGACGTCATAAGTATATTGCCATATTCTCATGATGTCATTTTACCTTTCAGTGCCTCTATGATGACATAAAAATGACGCCAAGAAAGAAGTGTAACTATGACTATGACCTACATACTAAAATAATTATGAATTACAAAATTGAAAGGTAAAAACACCTATGGAAGCAAATTTTACAATTTTCACATCCTATAATACTATGGTGAATTAAGGACAAAATAGTGTGTATCCTACACATAGGGGCTGTGCAGCACTTAAGGATATCAGCAAATAAATTGTATGGATGTCAGATAAAGGTCAAATGAGACAATATTTTGTGATATAAAGTATAACTCTTCCAGTTCTTTATCCAGCCACAGTGTGGGATTACCTTGTTTGTGTTTCTTCCAGAGTTCCTGCCAGGTCTTCTTCCAGTGCATCCGTCTGCAGAGAGGTGGCACTAGCCCTCACCCGAGAACTATTCAAACCACTCCTCTTAGTCGCTGAAAGGTATCAAATATAACATGTAACACAACCAAAACACGGATATGCTGATACTCTGGATCTGTGCTCCAAGCCAGTAAATTTAACCTTATGACCACCAGTAATAAGTGAGGCACAATATGTCACAAAGACTGGTATGCGGTCTGTTAAAGAGAGGGTGACCTATTATTTTAAACAGTAAGGGGATGGTTATCAATTCCTTAAGCAGAAGATGACCTGATATATAAAAATCAAACTCTGTACGTTAGACAATGTAGTATGTGTGATGTTAAATCATTTTATAAACAAAAGCTGATCGCCTTAGAGCTATGCTGATTATTTTTGTAATGTTTGGGAATTTGTCATAAATGATCATGTACACCCTTTCCCAAGGCAGACTTGACCAGATGATAATTTGGATCAATTATGATGCATGTTACATACTGGAATTGGCACAGACTTGTTATTATGATTCTCATTGGTTGATATTTGTAATGCCATTCAAAATGATATTATTTTAGATTTTTGAAAAAATCATTACAAAATGGAGAAAAAAAACCTTAGCCTAATGGAAAATAGCTAGAATTTCCCCCCTGCAAAAACATCTCTCTGATTAATTGCTAAGAACCATGACAAATAGTTTTGGAGAAGAAGATGAACGTTGATGGACAGATCGACAGAAAATTTCTGCCCCATCACTGCAGAAGCTATGCTACACACAGCTATAAAGGAGAGCTGTCGGTAGTCTTCTCTAGTGAAGCCTGCTTGCATTGCTGTTGTAATGAGAAGAGTAATATGATCTATGGCCCAGCATAAGACAGAAAAATGTCAAAGAGCACCAGTGTCCAGCGATGGTTTTCCCTGAATCACTACTCTATAATAAGATAAGTGTAGCATGTCATGTGTGGCCATAATACGATACGATGTACAAACACACGTGTCAGAACAAATATGGGTCCCCCCCAGTATGGAGCAGGGTAGCTTTTTGTGTTCTGCGCTGCTCACACAGGCCACATTGACCAATGACTACAAAGTAAACACAGTTCATTGCTCACTTGTATCAGATTACCCAGCACCAATACCATGAAAATTCTTCATAGAAACTTTTTTCCATCTGATACTGTTTATATATATTAACTGTCTGTACTTTTTTAAAGTATTACTTTATACAGAAAAGTACACTTTTGACTATAAAAGGTATTTGATTTGTCTCAATTAACCTGATGGTTTGAGGTAAGAAATCAAATTAGTTCCATCTGATAGAAGTGTCAATCTCTCACTAAAAGCTAAAACACTTCACAACCAAATAGGCTTGTATTTGATTTCATTATACACCTTTTTCCTTCATAATAGAGAAGAGACCTCTGAGAATTCTGCCACATAAGAAGAATAACTACATTTATGCACATTCATTTGAGATAATTACTTCAGCTTCAGCAAGATAAGAACTGAAATGTTTTATCAAGCTGATAAAAAAGAGCAGTTGGCAATTCTTAACCAGTAATTGAATGCTAAGAGCTCTTGTTTCTATGAGGTCACCGGTTGATAAGTAAACACAGATGTAAATGGCATTGCTAATTGAATTCCATTTGTCCTCAGGTTCCATCTACTATCCATTATCTCTGAAAACCAAAAGTTTTCAAATATACACAACCCTGTGTGCTTGTTTTTGTGATCTGTATAATTTGTCACCAACAATGTTTTGAATATGGAGAGTGTCAGACTGTCAGCTTCGCCATTCATGCTGTTTGTCTCTGTCAAATTGGCTTCAGATTAATGGCTCTTTTGTATGCAGAAAGAGCATCAAACTTAACAAGCCTTATGCAACTGCAGATGATTGAATTGTTTTGAGGAGCAAAGATCCTATATACAATTATGTCATGTTCTGACAACGTCAGGATTGATTTATAAATATTTCACCACAGTTTTTTTGTTTTCACAGATAATCAGAACATGCCAAAACACACATAAAAACTGGCATAAAAGGAAAGTTTGCGTGTCCTACTCACTCACTCTCTGCTCACATCATGTGTGCTCTCAAAATGAGCAGCATGCTAACAAAGATCTTATTTGTTAATTGTAAACAACATGAGTTTTATTACTTGTGCCATCAGGCTACCATCAGCACTGGATTCTTTAAATGATCCAGAGTTGGACGATTTCAGCAAAACAAGACCAGGAAAATAAAAAAATAGAATAAAAGACATATGTCACCTTCTAATATGGAAATATTAGTCATTCCAATTTTTGTGTCAATATATTCTGTTTGTAAAAGAAACAGAAACATGCAGAGATGTGTCAATCTTATATTAGCCTTGTGAACCATTCAACACTGTTGGCTTGTTTGTGTGTGTTTTCCCACAGGAGTGCGGCCTGACCCGATTCATTTATGTGGCACCTGTATGTCTGAGTAATGCTTGTGATGGTCTGTGCCAACTCTCCTAATCATGGAACCCCCTTGGGTCTGATGAACAGTACTGATGGGTCTCACTTCCAAAGGAGAATTCACCACATCCTGATATCTATGATTTATCCAAGAAAATACTACAAGCTTCACTTATAATCCTGTGCATTTAGCATTAAATAAATATCGGAAAAAATACTTTATTGGCTAACATTGATTTCTTTTTTGCTTATTAAAAATAGAAATAAACTTGATATAATGTTGAATTTTCAACATTGTGTGGTGTTTACTTCTAAATTATTTTTTTTGTTTTTCATTTATGATTTCTGCTGTCTAGTTAACAGTCAAATACTACCATTTTTGCGACAGTGAAATATTCTATTGTGTATTATTCAACTAGTACCTTATTGTGTGACAGTCAAATATAATTATTTTGCATGACACTCTGTGTGACATTCAACTTATACCAAATTGTGTGACAGTCATATATGTTGCCTATTTGAGATTCAAATAAAAAACACATATTATGTGATACAAAACACTATTTAGCTTATTTTTTATTTTGAGATATTAAAATATCATGAGATTGTGTGCTATTGAAATAAGCCATATTGATTGATATTTAGCTGATACTGTATTGCGAGATATTGCAAGTATACCATATTGTGTGATATTCAAATAACCATAATGTATGATATTCAGCTTATATTGTGATAATTCAAAGAAAGTCATAATGTTTGACATTCTAATTCTTGTTAATATAATTTGACTAATCATCAATTATTTGAATATAACCTTCCCCATAAAATTTCAAACAAAACATGCACAGCTTTGATCTCGTTCCATGATATTCAACGAATGGGTTTGATTTATGAACCATCCTTCATAAAAACTTGATTTTAAATCAAATCATATTAAACTGAATCATGTAATTCGTGCTTTTCAAGCTCTGCCTTTGTTAATGTTGACCAGGAATACAGATTCAAAGTTTCCCCACTTTCATAATGATTCCATGACTTATGGCTGCAGGTAAAAATGAAACCAAAATCATTTTGCATATGAAAGTACTGCTTTGAATAATTGAAACAGACCATTCTTGTTTGGAGTTTATTTATCTTCTCGTCATAAGGAGAAGAGCATTATGTGGCAGTAGAGTTTATGACCAGATATGAAGTGGTTGAAGTTGACTGTTGCCAAAATCAATTCAAATAAGGGTTGCCCTTGGGCACATTTCACTAAGGCATTATGTTTTTATTTTCATTGCACACATTGGGTTCTTCACCATTTATCTTGACACTTTCTGGTAACTGCAATCCTTTCCAAATATCTCAAAGTTGTAAAGTTTTCCTTTATCTCTCTGAATTCCTCATAAAACATTCTGTATATCCATAAACACAGACACTGTGACCTATACACAGATATTCATACCATAATCATTGCTTTAAGTCAGAATTACTACACTTAACATGTAATCACATAGCTAACATACATTCACATAGCTAATATTTTTACATAAAAATGCACCTTCTTTACATTCAGCAATTTTGTATCCACTGTATGTTGTGATTTAGTAATACTAATAGTGCAGTTATCAAGTTATCATTATTTTCTTCACTTACTTAGCTTTTCTCTCAATTTTTTGGCAGCTGTTCAATGATTTATCATTTTATTTAATATACTTTTAAGTGCTTGACTGTGCAATATTGTATCATATTCCATTACTCCATATTTCCTCTGCTCAACACTACATGACAAAGACTTGCACATTCCTTCACATTAAACTTATCTGTTCCTTTTATATTTTTCTGCATTTACAAATTTATCGTTCAACTCGAAGAACAATATTAAATATATGCATGTTAAGATTGAAAAAAATTCAGAACTTACCAGATGGTCCAGCTCTGCCAATTTCAATCTTCACCTTGCCCAGTTGCTTTTCCAGCTGAACATTTCTCCGTTTCTGATTTTGCAGTTCATTGTTGGCATCTACACACTGAGTAGTTGACTCAGCGACCCTGAAAACATAACAAAAATATTATGCTACACATAGGTCATACACAAATCTGTACTTTTTTATTGAGGTGAATCCCTGGACTGAACTTCATGAACAATGTGGATCTCATCTGAAATTATTTGACTTTAAACTAAAACAAATTAAACACTAACTCATGATGAGGTATGCATAATTTACATCACATATAAAGTAGCATTGGATATGTTACCCAAAATTAAGAAATTCTTGGAAAAGATATTTTTTTGACTGTAATAAGATACTATAGAACAGCATCTTTTACGAAGTTTCTTTTGCCCTTTAAGGCCCAGGGATTTTAAGCTGTGGTACAAACTACACCAGTTGGAAGATAATTTCTCATGTAAAATGTCTAGTTTTGTATGAGTAAAGGCCAGTGAGGTGTTGGCATGGAGGTCGTCCCGATGGGTGAGTCAACAGCTGGGCTAGGATGGTTGAGAGGCCTCGGCCGACACCCAAGCACCCACACGGGCAGGCAAGAGGCTGGTCCCAAGGCTCACTACAAACCCACTCAATATAACATGCACCGCACTCTCTATAGAGCACAGCTGGGTGCCGCTCAAAACAATCTCACTCAAAACAGATCCGGCCTTTGAGGGAAAATTGAGTGCCAACACTAGAGGAGTGTGGGTCACTTTGGCGTTGATGGGCTGGACTTGTTGCCAGTTTGAGGCCGCGAGTGAGGAGGTGTAAGACGCACCACCAGGGGGAGACATCACTATTATCTCCTGGACCACAGATGTTAAGGGTTCAAGGCTAAACTATCATAGACACCACCGCACAAGACGTGTACTACCACACTCCGAGCAACATAATAAAAGTTCTGACATGAAAAACATTTGGAGCAAAAAAGATTATAGAAGGAGAATGGATTGTGAATCAATATAATTTGCAATGTCCACAACTGTGCAAGATGTTCTTCAAATCAATTCTCCCATTGCCTCTTGAGGACGCTACCTCAGCAGAATGGGGTCAGACATGAAATATCAATAAACATCCCAGAAATGAATAATCCATAGTTAGAACAAGATATAAAAAAGTTGGACACAATAAAGTAATGTGTCTCTATTGTTATGAAGCCACAAGAACTGGAATAAGATTTGTTGTTGCATCCCCCCCCCCCCCCCCCATCTTGAGACTTTGGACAGAGGAAGGCCGGACCTGGATTTCATGGTAGATCAATGTAATCAATGGGTGCAGGCTGCCCTCGAAACCTGCACGGCAGTCTCGCAGGAAACAACTGATTAACAACTAAGTGGCTGAAATCCGACTGATACTAAATACGACCAATCTGGGACCGACATGGCTACTCCTAATTCACCAAAATCTGAATCCTAAATTGTTTTTATTCACAGGTTTGAAATAAATACTACTCAACAACTGCATTGGACCTTGAGGCAGATATATAGCATTCTTCAGTCATTTGTATCCATCTATTTGATATGTTCCACACATGCAAAGACACTATAAAATCTGTTTTTGAGTAAACACATTCAATAAAGGGATAATATATCAAGAAAAGGCTATTTTCTGAAAGACAAATATCTGTTCCAGACAAACACTCAAATAAATTTCACAACAGATGGCTTGATATATTCTGCTGAACATTATGTGTGGTCAGTGATATCCCAGGAACCTGATTTCAAATTTTACACCATGAAATACATTATGCTAGCATTAAAGCTTTTTGGTCGTTTGAAACTTTTTTTTATGTTGTACACTTGCAGGATGAAATTCCAATTGGTGTATTTGTGGTGGTTCTGGTTGCCGTGCTGCTGACCTAATCAAGCGAGTAAGCTCCCAGATCAGCAGGAAGCTTTGGCTGCAGTAAAATACGAGCACTTTGGGAGCAGGTTCAATATGACGATCTTGAGTGGTTCTATGAGAAATATTAGTGGCCCAAGGCCTAATGTTCTCCTGACCCACCCCTTGCATTCAACTCTACTTTCTAAGCTTTAATGTGATGGCTTCTACGAAACAAAGGATCAAGTAAGATTTATACACTTCAAAACCATTTTGCTCTTGGTTATTTTCCCTTGTGTATTTTGGCTTAAATTCATAAAATGGGACCTTTTCTGTGCTTATGTCACATAATACAACATAAATATTATGGTGCTCTTTTAAAGGTTTACATTCTAAAATTCAATAAACAAATTTATATATTTATATTATTATTGAAGATTTAAGACTAACAAGGAACTGATGAGCCCCAGAAACTCCCACCAGTTGATTGTCAAAATGGTGAGATATATTGAAATGTCCATTTTGAAAGAATATCTTTATTAAAAGAATGAAGTTGAAATCTTGTTAAAAAGTATTACATGTACACCTGCTCTAACTAAAATATGTATAGAACAACAATATATTTTTGTGTACAAATAAATCAAAACACACAAATGCAGAGTCCAAATCCATAGCTTAAATGAAACCAAAAATTATGTTTCTTGTTTTGGATCTTAGTTTGCTTTGAAATGAAGATTACCTATTTCTGCATGCTTAAATACTGCTTCACAGCTAACCATCCTCAACCAGTAACAATTGATCATGTGGCTATTTATAGCACTCATGTTTCAAAAGTAGGTCAAGAGGCCAGATCCTTTACAAAGTATCTAATCTTTCATAACCAGCAGCTGTTTTATGCAGCTTATATGTAACTAAATAAATGCTAAGATATAGCAAAAGTACTTGGTGACAATTTGAAGCCTCTGACCTTAAAAAACAAGTCAAGGTTATAATTAAAGTCATGCTATTTGGGCTTTCATATGTGGCAAAGAAATTGGAGCCTGTGTCTGAAAGAGCTGAAAGCATTTAACGAAATATTTTTGTTGATAGGCGCACACATGGACACATGCACAGAGCCCAATACCATAACCCCCATGCCGCTCAGGAAGCAGAAGCTAAAAAGTGCCACCAACTTGGCAAATTATTACAGGTTTCAAGTTTCAATATCAGTTTTCCAAAGTGGAGTGAGTGCTTCATTTTGTCCTAATCAACACTCCTGAGACGTCAATGAGTTCTCACCATCTTATACTTGACACTGTCATCTCTCACTGGACGTATGAATGTGATAATGATCATGTTGCCAAAGCATCCAGCAATAGTCTGGCTAAATACCTCCCCTTGCCAGCCATAAACTGCTTTGTGTTCATCCACTGAGAGATCATTCCCAGTCCATAAAGCCAAGTAAAGGCTCATCACACAAAGCTTAACAGTGCACACTCACCATCATCCATTATGCTTCATATGGTTTGGTCATACCAAAGTATTAGTAATTTGGGTGGGTTAAGCTTTTTATGCATTAAATCCAATATATTGGCTAGTCATAAACTATAACCCCAAAAATAGATCATATCATACTGAACATCCTCTGCACACAGCTCAGGCCCCTGCCCAAATGAGGTAATATTATTCAGGTCCCTGTCCAAATATAGTTATAATACTCAGGTCTCTGCCCAGATGTGGTTTATAATACTTGCACCCCTGACCAGACCTGTTGGAATTCAGACCCCTGCCAAGATGTAGTTATGATACTCAGGTCCCTGCCCAGATGTGGTTTATAATACTTGCACCCCTGACCAGACCTGTTGGAATTCACAGACCCCTGCCAAGATGTAGTTATGATACTCAGGTCCCTGCCCAGATGTGGTTTATAATACTTGCACCCCTGACCAGACCTGTTGGAATTCACAGACCCCTGCCAAGATGTAGTTATGATACTCGGGTCCCTGCCCAGATGTGGTTATAAGACTCAGACCCTTTGCCAGATGTGGTTATAATACTTTAAAACTCGGAACCCTGCCCACACAAGCCTATGATTATCAGACCGCTGCCTAGGGATGGTTATGATCAATGCCCAAATGATTGATCAAAAATTTGCCCATCAAATGGCTGTTTGTACAGCAAATGTCTTTAGCACTTCTTTTAAGTTACCTTTCTTTCTACTGCCATTCACAGGGAAAATCCATTATGTCTTAGACAGAACAAACATTTGCTGACCATGACAAGAATGGTTGGGTTGTGGATACATAACATATTAGACAATTTTGCCTGCAACCAGATGAGCAAATAGTTCTCTCTTGGTGTTCGTCAAATACTACAGTGACATGAATGGAACTCAGTGGACTTCTCTCAAAGAAATGCAGACTCAGTTTATATGAAAAACAAGACATGCACACTGTTGTTGGACTATGGATCTGCATTGGTGTTCTGACCCAATATTTAAACTTTCTTCAGCACATCTTTGATATCCCTATCCAAACAAGCTACTTACCGTGTCTTACGTCTCTACTTGACTACAAGAGAATATAATTGCCAATTTGTATTAATATAAAGGGAGCTGTCATATCTCTTTGATAACGAGCCAAACTGTCACCGGTTTAAGAAATGATAACCTTGTATCCAGTTATATGACGGTAGTGAGTTCAGTCACTGGCTTCACTATCCTATGATCATATCAAATCAAAGAATTTTTTTGCCATCAATCTCTGCAAAGAATATAAAAATGATTTTCTTGTTAATCATATGTTACTATTGTGTGTACGGGGTTTATTGTGATATTTTGGAACCAAAGCTGTTTGCAAGAAGCTTATGCATCATATTCTGAGGACAAAAGGACATAAACAGATCTTTTGAAGGATTTTGTTAAAGGAGTTGATTTGTGAAGATCTGGTATGTTCCATTTTACATTCACATCATTTTTATGCTGGTCAAACACTGAGTTATATTGTTGACAACAAATCAGTTATACCCCAGTCACATTTCACTAAAGATGGCAGGGTGTCATGACGGCACCAGGAGATCATCAACCATAATTGGTCAGTTTTAAGACATTGTGTTGGTCATTGGGAACTTTTAGCTCCAACATAAAAGTTGCCTGCATTTCTGCAAAGTATTCTCACCAGACATCATCTTAAAGTACACTGCAGGCTCCTGTGAGTGACCTGCAGGCATATCTTAAGATTATCTTCTGGTGGCATCATACGGTGAAAATAGGATTTGGTTTATTTTATTTGTACCAGGTTATCGGTAGATAATCCTAAGGACTCCCTAAGGATATCCTACAGATGTCTGTTTCATTTACCAAACATCTTTAGGATATACTACAGACATCTGTTAAAAATGTTAAATGATACAGATGCCTTTAAGATATCCTATAGATGTCCTAAAGAAGTATGTTTCATTGAATCTTGTGCGTGCCGTGCACTGCCCGTATAATGTGATCACAGCTACGGCATATCTCTGACTATCGCTGATTAACTCCTCCTCCACGGTGCCCGGGACCCTGTGGAACCAGCCGATGTTTACTTCCCGGCCGGCACCCTGTGACTGAGGAATAAGTGTAAGAAACATGAACATGTCAATATCTGCAATCAATACCTGGAGTCTGAAATTAAAGACAATTTTGCTATGTGAATATGACACAGACAGTAATAACAGAATCTTCCACTGACAAGTCTCACCACATTACAACAATCTATGAATATTCCCCTTCATTGCACCAGAAACTAGCAACAATTGAGCACATCCATTCTTTCCTCATCAATCATGATGTCTTTATGTTTAATTATCTTTTGCATCTTACTCTACGGACGGTATATTTGACACAACATTGAGAGTGTGACAGATTCTCCCTCGGTGGGCCTTCAATAAGTTTTGCTCTCCTGGGGGGTGGGGGGACTAATTCCACACCAGGACCTCTGTCTGGCAGTGCTTCCTGTTGGCTTAAGACAGGTGGCAGTCTCAGACACACAGCCTCTCTCTTACAGGGTAATGCATCTTAATGGAATAAAAGCTTTACCTCTCTACACAATACACTACTAATTGATATTGCTTTTTTTAGAGAGAACAATCAAGAGTTGCCAATATACCAGAGGACCAGCACCTGTCACAGTTTGTCTATCAAAATCAATCAGAGAAACTGGAGAGGCCTGGAAAAATCTGCAGATTAATAAAACAAACCATAAAATATAATACCTCCTAAATCTTATTCAATGTCAAGCTTAAAGAAAAACTTAATAGGGTGTTTCATTTTTCGGACTTTTTTTCCGATCAAGCTGCTCATTAAAAGAAATGTTCTCTGATATGGAGTAAACCCACAGAAAAAATTTAAGACCAATCGATCAAATTTTAGACCCCCCCCTACCACCTTGTATGTATGACCTCGGAAATCAGTGCTCGGTGGCCATTTTCTGGTTAAAATTCAAGTCTCATTGCCTCATAATTTCATTTTATTCAACTCAGGTAGTGTCTGTGTCACACAAATGTAGTTTTAAAGTTTACTTTATATTTCAAGATCATTTTCATTTAATTTGGGTCAAAATCATTCAAATTCAAGACATTAATTCTGAAAAATATACATTTTCAAATTAATTTCACACTCATATCGGATCAATTTTTCACATTATTTCCACATTAACTTCAAATTGAGAATTATATTATAGTATGAAAGTTCACAGATTTGTCTCCATTCATTTTTAGCTCTGCTGAGACTCACAGAGCTTTAGGAGTGGGGAAAATGTCTGTCTGTCCGTCCATCTGTCAAAATTTCTTTGAAAGACTTCTTCTCCAAAACTACCAGTAAAATATGTTTCAAATTTTATACAGAGGTAGACATTGAGGCAAAGATTCAGATTCCTTCAAATCTTAGTGATGTCACCTTAGTGCAGTGACCTCGAGGTTAGAAATTTTGTACTGAGCATATTTCAGTAACCACTTAAAAGTGAATAAACATATGTCAATGGCCTTAGGGCTATGATTATCATTGCTTTTTTGTAATGTTTGTGAACATTTCTTCCTAACTGATCATTTAAAACCAATTCAAGAGCAGAAGATGATATTGACCAATCAAAATGCATGTTACATACATATCAAATTTGGCCTCAACTTGTTATCTCAATTCTCATTGGCTAGTATTTCTCCTTGACAACATTTTGGGCTAAGATTATAGAAATTCAAGACATTAATTCGGAAAAATATACATTTTCCATTCAATTTCACACTCATATCGGATACCTATGTTCACATTATGTCCACATTAACTTCAAATTGAGAATTATATTTTAGTGTGAAAGTTCCATCTCATTTCTAAGGAATTATGGAATTTTAAGTGTGTGAAGAAGAGACATGGACAATGAGACCTCGGTGAGCTCCCTTCTTTGCAGAGTTAGCTTAATCCTGGATGTCCTTCACTCCCATTTCTGCTGCATCTTTGACAAATGCCACTTCTTTCACAATAGCTGTCATTTGTCTGTATTCCTCATCATCTTGCCAGTGCTCTGGTGGTAAATGGAGCCATCTTCCATCCATACCTAGGAGTTCAAACAGGAGCCATGACTGACCCAATTGGGGAGTAGTGAGACATTTCCTTGGGAAGACTGGTTTTTCTGGAATGAAAAGAGCAGGACTAGGCATAGCTTGAAGTTGTGTGGCAATGACAGTCTTTATCCCATCATTCAATGATCTGTTTAACAAGACAAATACCACCAGAGATACCAAAAATGACAGATACCACAAATGACTTAGCATAGAGTTCTTGACCACGACAGCTATGGATGATGCATCAACTGCCTAAAATATATGACATAACATGGTGTAAGAGAAATTATGAGAATAATTTATATCTAATGTTAAAATGGATATGCAAAAGATAAATTTCAAACTGTGAATTAATAGCCTCAGAAATATATCACATCTCATAGTCACACATATCCACCCACAGCTGGAGATCTAAATTAAGAGCTGGAGCAACCAAGGGTAACTGAAGAAACTAAGGCCCATGAAACAGGGCAATGTGCTGGTCTAAACTATTATTGCCAACCACTATTTCAGGTGTGATGAGATCTGGTCATGTTTCATCAGCCAGTTTTGCCATATTCATGATATACAATGCTGGGGCAAGAAATCAGGCATGATGAAGAGAATGTGGAGCTCACATGGCAAATATGTCTATGCCTTGATCTTATTCAACAAAAGGTCTCAATACTGGCTGACTTTGATAGGATGAGCCAGTACATTTCCCTATTCCATGGATCTTGGTTTCTTTAGGCATGCTGGTCTGCTCCAGGTCCACATTTTAATCTGTGGCTGTGGGATATGTGTGACTATCAGATGTGATATGATTCTGAGGCTATTAATTCACAGTTTGAAATTTATCTTTCACATATCCATTTTAACATTTAGCATAAATTGTTCTCCCAAATTCTCTTACACCATGCTATGTCATATATTTTAGGCAGTTGATGCATCATCCATAGCTGTTGTAATCAAGAACTCTATGCTAAGTCAATTGTGGTATCTGACTGAGCAGTATTTGTCTTGTTTGACAGATCATTGAATGATGGGATGAAGACTGCAATTATCACACAACTTCTAGCTATGCCTAGCCCTCTCTATTCATTCCAGAAAACCATTCTTCCCAAAGAAACATGCTTCAACAGGGAAATGTCTCACTACTTCCCAATTGGGTCAGTCATGGCTCCTGTTTGAACTCCTAGGAATGGATGGAAGATGGCTCCATTTACCACCAGAGCACTGGCAAGATGATGAGGAATACAGACAAATGACAGCTATTGTTAAAGTAGTGGCATTTATCAAAGATGTAGCAGAAATGGGAGTGAAGGACAAATTTGAAACATATATTACTGGTAGTTTGCGAGAAGAAGACTTTCAAAGAAATTTTGACAGACGGACAGACAGACAGACATTTTCCCTACTCCTAAAGCTCTGTGAGTCTCAGCAGAGCTAAAAATGAAATGGAGACAAATCTGTGAACTTTTATACTATAGTATAATTCTCAATTTGAAGTTAATGTGGAAATAATGTGAAAAATTTATCTGATATGAGTGTGATATTAATTTGAAAACGTATATTTTTCAGAATTAATGTCTTGAATTTGAATGATTTTGACCTAAATTAAATGGGAATGATCTTGAAATATTAAGTAACCTTTAAAACTACACTTGTGTGACACAGACACTACCTGAGTTAAATAAAATGAAATTATGAGGCAATGAGACTTGAATTTTAACCAGAAAATGGCCACCGAGCACTGATTTCCGAGGTCATACATACAAGGTGGTAGGGGGGGGTCTAAAAGTTGATCGATTGGTCTTAAATTTATTCTGTGGGTTTACTCCATATCAGAGAACATTTCTTTTAATGAGCAGCTTGATCGGAAAAAAAGTCCGAAAAATGAAACACCCTAAAACTTAATCATTCATTAACTACTAACAACAGGACCATATGTCATTGTTAATTAAATTGTGTTTTATATTTCTTGATATCGTGACATGGTAATTGCTTTGCTGCAGCACATTTTCGGGACCACTAATAGTTTGCACATTAGCTCACCAGGAAATATCAAAGAAAGAAGGCTTTCCTGAAATGCCAAAACCGCAACCTGTTCTTCTAAAGGAATGCTTTCTAGGTTCTGGCTACACTGAAGATTCCAGTGGAAACAAAAGAATCACAGGGAGGTGTGACTCTGCTCACCGGCTCTTGCACATCATCAGAGGTAGTAGTTCTTCCCAGAGTGTCCAGTGTAGCATTTTCACGGAGCTAAATGGGCAACTACTTGTCGTATCATTTGTAGCAAATTGCTTCATTTCCTGTGGTTACTGTTCCTATTGGACATAATACCATACTGCCCAAGAATTCCTTTTACTTGAAGAGCACTAAAGATATTTTATATTGCTTGAATTCATTTTCTTGTGGGATTTACCTTAAGCTGAAGCAATCACCCATAAATCATAAAGAGAACAAAAGTCTCTTCAAAGCATTTTTTTTAAAGTCTTGAAATTTATGCGTCCTTTTCCCAATTTTCATATTTTAGGACATACATTTTATACCAGATGTGTTTACTGCAGACACAATTATCAGTGTTGTGTCAAGAGTTGATAACGTGTATACAAAAAAGACTTAAAGATTTTGTATCCAATTTGGAGGAATTGAAGCCCACCACAAATGTCATGGCAATGTAATGGGGAACTATTTCTGTCCACACATAAGACAATATATTCCGTTATCAAGATGGATTGGCAAGGTTCTGTCTATTTTCTTAATGTAACGCTGTGCTGCATATTGCATGACATTAACTATAAAGTCTAGATGTTATAAGCCTACTCAATGTCCTAACTTCTTGAAAATAGCAAAGAAATATTTACTTCAGACTTGTTGTTCCAAAATGGTGTGCTGTATCTTCCGCACACCTCTTCATGTACATGTATGTACATATAAACACACACATAAACACACATGCACATCTACACTCATGGAAAAATTTAAAAAACACCTAAATATTAAAATACTAATAACTTATTGTGAAATAAATTTCTAGTATTCATAGCATATTGTTTTTCTTTTTCTGAGAAATTATTTTTGTTTTGATTTTTATTGCACATTTTTTTTATTTTCTAAATTATGATCACTATGATAGTATAAATATACTATCATAGTGATCATCCTGAAATATCAAGCCAATATAACCAGAAATGCCCGGCAAAACTGACTGAAATAGGGAATTTTGAACACCAATAGTAAATGACAGAATTGCCCTTCCGAGGTCCAAACAGTTCCCTTGAATCTAATGACATCATAATATTCCAGTGACATCATTGGTAATAAAAGATATCACATAAAGGAGTTCCATGAGCAGATAATTGTAAATTTTGATCAAAGTTAAAATGGAGAGTAAGAAGTATTTTTGTACAATTTTTGTAATTTTTGTATATATGGAGACAAAATGTTCCAGTTTAGTTATATCTTCCATGTGAAAGTACTTAGAACAGCATAGGACATCATCAGGATATCATAATAAAACATGCTGTTAAATTGTATGTATTCCAGAAAAGATGCCAAATAGGAAAAAAATATCACATGCAGATTTCACTGACCTTTTCTCCAAAACTTGTACAAACTGGGCCAGTCTGTCTCTCTCCACCTCTGTGGCCTGGTAGAGGGAGCGGAACTCCTGACATTGAGCCTGTAGTTCATCCAGGGCCGCCTTGTCCAACCTGCCAAGCATAAACCATAGCAACTAAATCATGAGCAGAGACAACTGGCCGTGATCTACAGTATCGATGTCACATAGTCAATAGAGTGGGCACCAGTAGATCTGGGAGTGGCTGCGGAGGATGTATCTGGTCATAGCTCATCTGGGTCGGCAGTCATTGTTGGGGTGAAACATTTCCGCATCTGTATTCTGTGGGTTGTTTGACACGTCCCTGGTGCTGACCACAAGGAAGTCACCTCATAAAACACCAACACTCTTCTTTGTTATCTCTTTCATCAATAAAAACACTTTATTCCATGATGATATTCTCATGTGCATACACACTATTCAATTAACTATTTTCAAAATTTTGGACGTCACTGACTTCATTCCGTCTATATTAAGGTGTGTGAATGCCATCATATTACCAGGGCCTTTATTTTTAGCTATTATTTTCCATAAAGACTAGTCTCTAAATTTCTAGTGAATGAATGTCGTCAGAAATGGAAGTGACATTGATTTGAGTTATTCCAAGCCATTCATTTTTTCTTGGACTTGAAGCCCTATGAACTGTGATCAAGGTTACTTTTGTGGTCCATGTCCAATATTGTCACGAGGCCCACACTCTATTTGTCAAATAAACAGCAATGGATATTGGCAGCAAACCATTAGTGTGATTAGGAATAAACTAAATGTGGCAGGACGCGGGAAAAGGTCCACTGCTCATAGCCCTGTGACAACATTGTGCTGGGAGTAGTAACACAGAGATGGCCCTGACTGCTGTCGTCTGATTGCCCCATCAGTCGCAGTCTCTTGTGTCTGTATAAAGTAAAGCATTTTTTCTTTTCAGATTTATTGGCTGCTCACATAATAAACGGGCACACAGAGGACAATCATTAGCAAATGAACAGGGTTGTAATCAGGAGTGACATGCTTTGGTGAATACCTACACATACAGAGGCTTATGAGCCATATGAGGCAAATCAAAGACAGAAATTTCTATCTACATCTACATGGCTTTCTCAAAATATGCACAATCCTCATAACATTCTGATTTTAAGGCTTCTAGGACAGGCGTATAACGCAAGCATATATATGATCAAAAAGCAATATCATAGACAACATCATCTCACAAAGTTATTGGTGATTTTTCCTATAAAAAATGTAAACAAGCATTGCAAAGACAAATCTATGTGACAAGCACTTTCCTCTTACCATGCTCGATTGTCCACAATAATAACAGACAAAAATTACATGGCACAAGCTGACAAGGAGAGTGTCCTTTGAGAAAGTGCAATAGTGTGGCATATAAATTGGCTCCCTTACCAGCCAAATAGTTCAAGCCTAAAACAATCAGTGAAATCTTGTCTTGAATTTCCTAAAATGACAGCCACAATCAACAAAGGCTGCTAAGTCTGCAAGAAATGTTGAGGCTTATGGTTCAGAGAGAGGATAGCATGATGTACTGAGTTACTCCATGCACTCTGTGGGTAAAGGGTTATTCTGATACAGGCTAGCAGGCTGTCAGTTGAGCAGGGTGCATCCATGGCGCAATCACTCGTTGAAACAATCAGAAGCCCAAATAGCATGCTAGACTGCTTGGGCCACTAACATGACATAATGGTCTCCCAGACCAAGCTCACTAAATTTGCCATTTCAGGAAAACACTTCACAGCACATAAGTCTCATGAAAACAGAATATATGTCTTTAGGTTTGCCAAAGTCAATATTAAAATCTGTAGTATCACTCGTGCATTATCAATAAAAGTATTTTTCTGTAAGACAAAAGGAAATGGTGGCATTCTGAATGGCACAATGTTAACTTTACTAGCATTCTGAATGGCACAATGCTAACTTTAGCAGCATTCTGAATGGCACAATGCTAACTTTAGCAGCATTCTGAATGGCACAATGTTAACTTTAGTGGCATTCTGAATGGCACAATGTTAACTTTACTAGCATTCTGAATGGCACAATGCTAACTTTAGCAGCATTCTGAATGGCACAATGTTAACTTTACTAGCATTCTGAATGGCACAATGTTAACTTTACTAGCATTCTGAATGGCACAATGCTAACTTTAGCAGCATTCTGAATGGCACAATGTTAACTTTAGTGGCATTTTGAATGGCACAATGTTAACTTTAGCAGTATTCTAAATGGTGCAATGTTAACTTTAGCAGCATTCTGAATGGCACAATGTTATCTTTATTGGAATGGAGAAAACTTGTAGCATAACTGGAAGATTTGCTGGGGACACTGAACACTCGCTAAGAGAATATGTTGAATGCACTGATGCAAAAATACTGTGAGGCTGGAGGATTTGTGGCCTGACAAAAACACCATGGAGCTGTCAGAGCTGAAAACCACCTCAGGGCTATAGAGATTGGTTAGCAAGGATCACATCTTCTGTACATATGACACCCTGAACTACAGGTCTGCCACTAGATGAAAGCTGCCTCCAGGGCATCGCAGAAAATTGCATTGGAAAGAAGACTTGTTCTGCCACCACACACCTTTGTGAACCATACATCTGTCAGCCATGAACATTAATTCAAGTTAGGCTTTGATGACAGCCACTCATAAATATATGCATAAATAACAGCAGATCATAGGCATTATTCAAGTGGTACCACTTGATTTCCAAATGTTCTGTGTGTTTATGCTAATTTGCAGAAACAAGAAACTCGGTGCCTGATGTCAAAAGACATGACACAAATGAAGTAAGGGCAAAGTAGCTTTACAGGAAACTGTGGAGATGCAATTAGCATGTGACATGGATGAGAAGATTTCTCAATGTCAGAGTTTGCAATATATGTGGCTGTTGCCGAAAGTGGGAAGCCACAGAGTGACCTGCAGCTTGTCCCCACTAATTGTCTCCTGCAGGCAGCCCATCCCTTACTTCCCCCCCACCTCCCCCGGCGGTCGCTTATTGCTTGCTGCCTTGACCTCCCGCTCTCCTCTTCCACTTGGGAGTGTCAAGACATCCCTCGCAGGATGACAACACAAATGGAATAGCAGCAAATCAAATCACAGACAATCAGTGAGCAGACCATGACAATAGTTTGGTTGTAATTGTCAACACAAGTCGACTGGAATACATGAATAAAATATCAATTCCTTGATATCATTTTGCAGTGTCAACACCGCCATCTCTAGCAGTGCAGGGCCAATGTGGCAGCCAAGGCTAGCAAGATGCACGAAAGGTCAATATTGTCTCTTACCACCAGCAGAGGGCATCTAGCCCAGATTGCATCCAGGGGGGGTTACCGAATGGGGGGTCACTTGATTTATGGGGTGATTTCCCTTGCTGTGGGTAAGTAGTGACTGATGACTTCTTGTACTTATCCAAATATGAATTTTCTCGGGCGTAATGATCTGGCCAAGAACATCCATCCTGAGCAAGTATTCCTGTCACAGACCCCGTTTCCATTATTCCCTATCTGGGTGCCTTTCATAGACTCACCGCGTCTTAACATTTCTCCACAACTGGAGTACACAGGGTCTTATTGACGAGTGACAGCTCTGGTCCTCTCTGTGGTCATGAACTCTCCTCCAAGATTGAGCTCTTTCTTATCCTCGGATAGCACTGACGACAAAGAGCTAGATGCTCCCTCAACAAGGTCGCAAGTCTCAATCACTGATAAATTGCGATGCAGATTGGCGGGATCTCATCTCACCAGATGGACACACCAATACTGAAGCATTAGACTACTCTATACCTTTCATCTTACCTGGGTAAGATGCCCGAATGGAAAGCAGATTGTACCCCACTAACAAGGATCAAGATAAGACTAGACAGTTATCTTAATGTATGAAAAGAATAAATGCCAGTCAATCTCCAATTTAAAATATCAATCACTTCTGGAAGAACATACCTTTTTACTCCACTGTCATTACAATTGTTTTGTTCAGTGGGTGAAATGAAACCCCGAGATTAATTTATTTCATTTTGAAATTTTTTATTTTTGAGACACTTTGAATGTCATTTGAATGTAAAATATACAAAAACAAGACATAGGCTGAAGAAACATATCCTTAGACTGGTGGAAGCCTGGGAAACTAAACTGCCACAAAGCCTTTAACATATGAATGACATGTGGTTGTGAGATGAAAAAAATCAGTTTTAAATATATTATACCATTTTTTGATGGAAAAGATATTTCCAACATGTAAGATTTCCTCAAAACGACATTTTGAATCTTTCTGACTGTTGTAATGTGTTTTCATCAAAACTATTGCTGAAATGTTACAACATAATATGGAGATATTCTGCTCTTCATAAAGCAAAGCAGGTCTAATTGGACTAAGAGTAAAGAAAAATAAATCTGCTTGTAATGCCCTCAAGAAAAAAAAACAAACATGTTCACTTAATGACAAGGAAACCTGGTAAAGTCTCATCAGCCCAATATGGAGATCAGCAAGTAGGGTCACACGGCGGGGCCAATGAGAGAGAAAGCCTGATGAAGTGGACCAATAAGTGCAACGAGGGCACCACTGAAATGGAAGACATGGCTCAAGAGACACACACAGATACATCAAAAGGTAGAGGAAGGAGGCTGGCAGCAAAAGATCAGGTGTCAGTAGAGCGAAAAATCACCCCGTACTGACACCTAGTGGCAGGGCAGAAGTCTGCTCTGCTCTATACGTAGGCCATGCTTTCTTGAAATCACTTGATAAATGATCCTGGGTAAATGTCACATGTACTTTTAAGGAAATGCACTTGTCTTGTAGCATCTTTTATGGTTTCGTGCATTAGGCACTGGGCACTGAAACATTCCTCTACCCTGAAAGGTGAAGCAACTTTCTCTTATAAGAGATCGTTTTGCCAGACAGAGAGTTGTATGAGTAGCAATGGAATGATATGATGGAAGCGTAATAGCTTAGTGTATGGTGTCATCTATGTGCATGATAGACTGCAATCTTGTATGGTTTCACCCGAAATGTCAACCCCCAACAATCTTAGCAACAGTAGCTTGACACCACATTTATACAGTGACTATTATCCCTGCTTCTGTAACCTTGACATACCTGCAAAGTAATATCTCCGACTAAAAAGTAAAAGCTTCAAAGCCCTGTGTCCCTAATGGCTCTTCAGTGACATAGAACTGAGGTGTTATTAGAGATAGGGTATTTGTTAATGGTGTCAGCCATCACACTCAGTCTGTGATAAATGTGAGAATATTGTATTGTGAAGATTTGCGTAAGGAGACAGTTTCTGTGTGTGAATCACTCCCCAGAGCTTTCTCTGTTCACTGCGTCTGTCATTTGTGAGCATTACTTATGGACAAGACCTAGAAAGGAATGAATATCTCCAGACAACGAGATTCTGTTGATATAACATGCCACGTTGAAACGTTGAGAGGGTTATGTACAAACCACAAAAATAAAGAATAATCAATAATACGAGATCAGACATGACTTCAGCACCACAGTGAAATGCTGAAGATGATTTCTAGTACGAGACCTGGTAGCCTTCAATTAGGCCTGAGTACACTGATGATGGTAATCTTGCAATCTCATGGTTGATAGATCAGGGGTGACATTTTATAACATGGTGAATCTGTGAGAGTATTAACATCAACTGAGTATATATACATCAGAGAATTGGGTCCAAGATTTACTTGCACTTTGCACTGGAATCCCGGAAATCACTGATATGCAAGAGCAGAGCTGGCTAACCTCAGGCTTATTTGGGTTTCCAAATAACCTGTCAGAAGGGGGGGGGGCACAACCCATTATCTTAAGGCAGGCCCGAGACGAGGACTTAACTGACTGAATCCAGGTCATTTAAGGAGTACATTCTCCTCCACTCACTGTACCTCATCATCCATCTTTATTTTACTCCTGCCTCAGTGTCTAATATATGTCATTCTAGGACGTTTTTCCGTGTTACTTCCATGGCCACAGTCTTTGAATGATTTGTCTGAGATAACGTGATTGCTGCTTGGCTCGGTTCAGCCATGCATTCTTTTTAGCACAAACATTCCCATGATATATCACTTCTTTAAACAAACCCACAATGTTTTCTACCTCTTGTATTTGGCCACAGACAGGAGAGACGTATTATTATTGCACTGTATTTATTTCAGAAAGACTTTAAAAACATAATTTAGATAAAGCTAAAAAGTAATCATATTAAATGTAAGCAATGGATCAATTTGTTATATACAATGCACTAAAAACGCAAATATGGTTATACAAGCAATTGTAAAAACCTGTTTCTTGAGATACTTTTCCAAGTTTTTCTAGCATATAATAACATCAAACCAACAATTTTCTCATGTGGATGAAATGAAGGAGATTTTCTACAACAGATATGGGTATTTACTACAGTTATGTTTACCCCACATGCAGCATAAACCCAGTTGTCTGTATCGATATGCACCCAAACCCTAACCTCTCTTGCAACAAAGCACCATATATCTCTACCTCATACTCTGCGATGTCAGATAGACCTATAATCTTACCCCGTTCCCAACAGTCCTGACCACCCTATCGAGTGGCCATGTCACATATTGTTACCATACTCCCAATAATCAGTGGGCAATTTCTCATGCAGTTGTCCAATGTCAGTCCAAGGTCAAAACCTGAGCAATACATCATCTTAATATAACACATGATTCATTACTTAACACTGTGACCAGCATTTTATTAACAATTTTATCAATGATGATGATCAAGTGACAATAATCATTTACAGACAAATGCCAACATCTTTCACCATCAGAATAAAATCAAATTGGAGCTAGGTGTGGAATGATAATGATCACCCAAAAAATATAATTGTGCGGAAGTCCCTGGCAAAGGCAATGATAGGAGACTGAGAGCATTGTGGGTATTATGATTGTGTGATATTTGATGGGTGGGTTTAATCAAGCAGTGTGGCCTGTGATCCTACTTCTCTGCATGGTCACTGCCTTATAATTCTGCTGGCCATGTCCACCCGGTGCCATCCGTTAACATGCCATGACTTGTCGGCTCCCAGAACCCCCGAGCTGGAATCCCTCCCTCCTCGAGTACTGGAAACTCCAGGAGCTCTGCCTCATTTCCCATGTCTGCCCCGTGATCCCACCAGTAAGGGGTCACTTCATTTTTTTTTCACCCATCCTCCGCAGGCAACCAAAGGCAATATTTGCACGACAGTGCTTAGGTTTGAAACGGGAACAATGGGCATTGGTGACTGGGGGTCACCTGTATTGGCAATTACGGATGGCCTCTGATCCCCGCCTGTATGGGTCCTTCCCTGTAATTCTGTCGCACACTAAGCCCGGGTGCCACTGGCAGTGATCCACTGCTAACCAATGTCCGGATCTCAATACCTCCCTACAGAATACCAAGCCAAAAAGGTCAGGGAGGTCACTTTATTATATTAGTGTGCTTTCCTGGCCTTTTTTTCCATGAAGTCATTTGTCTCTATTTAAGGTCAGGTACAGACTGCATTTTGAGTTCACCATTACTAAGATATCAACAAATCAGACATCACTATTTCATTGCTTAATAGTCAATGAACCATTAATATATCAATGCATCATTTGACAAATTTACCTTTCAAATTGGTTTTGTAGTAAATTTATACAAAGCACTTATCTTGCACTTATGTTGAGGGATTCACATCAGTGTGGAGAATTTAATCTTTATGAAAGGAAAAGAATATTGGAAGACAATCCGAATCTGTATTTACTGCTAATTTCAAATTAAAGAAACTCTGAGATAATAGCAAAACCTGGAACCACTTTATTTACTCATTATGTACAACTAACATATGTTACAAATATTATGACTTTTATGCCCTTATTTTGGACATTATATGAAAAATTTATATCACTTTTTACTTTTAATGGTCTTCACGTCATGATGATGTGGCCATGAGGTTATAATTAAGTTCCCAATCATCCCGATTACAAAAGGCAGATAAAATTTCATCGCCCAAATCTGGAGGGATAATATCCCTATTCAAGAGCATGGAGAATGCCAGAGTGAGTGCCAGAGAGATGAGTTGCTCAAATAAGGAGGACTGGGCCCCAAATCTGCTCATTGTGTTCTATTGTATGGTTAGCCTTCCCCCATCCATAATGCCTGCTCAGACCTACCCTTCCTGCCCATATCCTTCTCTATCCTTGGCCTAGAGAAAAAAAAGAAAGCTTGTTTACGATTTTCCAACCTACCACCTCAGTTCAGAGTTACACTTCAGTTTTTTGGGATGTTCCAGATTAAAAGACAAAGTTCTAGCAATAAATTTGGGTTTATATCTCAATTCTTAATATATCAAATCACCCTAAAATACTTACCCCTTCTTCTTTTTTCAGGGCATATTACAAGCTCAGAAAAAAGGTTTTTATTTCTTTGGCCTCAGCTAGAAACGTCCACTCAATGACAGAATCATGAGTTATTCACATTTTTGTTCCTCTTTTTGGTGTTCTTTCTTTCTTAGATTTTGAATTGAAATTGAATTCTGCATTATCGTTAGCATGCTGTGGGGTGTGGCATTGATAGTGGTTGTTTAGGACCACAACGATCATTGATTGTTTGACTCACGGTCCGTTACTCCCCCTGTCCACTGTGCTCAAATTGTCCATAGATCATGCAACCCCCAAAATAAGTCTCATTTCACACATTTATAACACTGCATGACTCACATCTCTACAAAGCAAAAACAAAGACGTAATTGAAATTTATGCGCACAGAATACAGTAGTCGTTATTCTCCTGCGTCTTCCATCGTCTAATAACCAATTTGATGTGAAGTAAACACAGGAAAGGCCATCGTGCCATCAATTAGGGCATTCATGACTGGTTCCCTCAAGGCCAACCTATTAATTCTTATTACCAGACTTCACTTTAAGGGGACGATAACATAATTACATTATGGTTTGTTGTGTGTCCTGGACAAAGAATAAATGCCAATAAGCCTGGTTATTTACGACAAACAGAACCTTTAAGATACATACCACAGTGATTACACTCAGCACACTGAATACTGAACAAAGCCCATCCTCTATCTAATCCTGGGCTTGAAGTCTATACATGTACATGCAGGAGAACTGCATTAGTCTGTTGCAAATACAAGTCACATTTTAGAACCACCTCAATCAGATGGCAGCCTGTCCCATTTTCAGAAAGAAATCAAACTACCAAATCAAGCATATGTTCCAATTATCTCGCTTTTCACCGAAAACTTGAATCTTTTTTTATTTTATTGGGAAGTGATATGAAGTATGATGGGAAATAACATTTGATCCTAAAGTTTAGGGTATACATAAACATTATATTATGTAAGGAAAAATTGCTTGAAAATCTGATTTTATGAATGCTTTAAGATTTCAGGGAGAGTGTACAAAGAGAATAACAGGACTGTATCTTAAAATCTGAAATCTGCTTCAAAAAACAATTAGACCAATGGCTGGTGGTGGTGTTCCAGAGCTGATCCCATTCTCTCGCACACCATGTCTCTGTAGATTTGTCCCCAAAGGCGAAAGGTATGTCTCGCTGAGAATGGGATGTTTGCAGGGACCAAAGGCTTGAGACAGTCAGACGGGCCACATTTCATTACGACCAAACACGGCCACGTGGAGTGAATATCAATCACAACATTGCCGAGCTTTGGTTTCTGTTGTCTTACAAAGTATTCTGTTCCCTGTGTGGACCTTGCGCTGATCCTCTGAGCTTCTACCCTAGCACATGGTTTCATTTCTATACCCAGATCGATAATTCTATTAGCTTTGTTCCAAACTGAGCACAAAAGCTCTGATAATTACTTGAACAAAGTATGTGCATTCCTTGGGCAACAACTGTGTTTGTTATCGTGCGATAAATATAAATATGCAATCAAAAGTTTCCTTTCATTTAACGAATCCCAAGGATTTTATTGGTGGTTTAGTTTAGTCTTACCCTGGAGTAGCCGTTCTGGCAGAGTGTTTTCTGGAAGCTGGTCTATCTGTCAGCTGGTCTCCACCATCCAGGGTGCTTTGCCTTGAAATACTACGCTCGCTCAACCTGAAATACACAAAAAGATTCATCACATTTGTTATCTTTGATGTATTCAAATCTTTCATCTGCATTTGAGAGAAAAAACGAGATATAAATGAGATATAAAACGAGATATATATATAAAAAATTGTCATCAACAGCCTTCAATCAGCCCAAGTGCAAGATATGCAAATTTTCTTGGCAGTACAAAGACTTGTTCCAAAACTCTTTATAAATGACTCGCTGTCTAAGGCACTTTGTTTCATTCAAAGAAGTGATTTAAAGAGGCTCTCATCTGAAAGTGTATATTATATGCAATAGATGTTACTGTCTGTGGTGTAAAGTCACTTATAACAACAAAAAGAAACTTTGCAAAAAAAACTATGGTACTCTGACAAAGAAAACACAGTTCTACCAGAGGCTTATGCTTCACAGATTTTGAAAATGAGCCAATTTTGCTGTAGGAAAGTTTACCGAGCACTTCTTTAGCCTTTTATGCTGATTTTATTTGGTGGTTTGTAGTTGCTTGCCCTGGGACCAATACCAGGGGAGGGCTCACACAGCCAGATCTGCCATAATGAATGCTGTTTGTTAAGCCTGTTACGCCAAGTGTCCGACAATTTCCGCTCAACAGTGTTGGGCATAACAACATTTCCAGTTCGGATGCAGACCACCATTATACAATAGTTGAAAAGCAGCCCCGGCAAGATCTACTGGGTCTTTACTGCTAGACAGCATGACTTTGTCAAGGAATGGACAAAGTGTTCAGTGTACAACAGTGTACAACATAAAATACCTGTGACAAGAATCTGCCACAAAACCTATCAAGAAAGGATTGACACTCAGACAGATGAACCTTTTCCATTTTGTAATATGAAAAAATAATTAGAGGTTGCAATTCAAATCAGAAATCTATCTGCATTGACTTGTCAGATATGATCTCAGAGGTAATATACCGCAATCAATATAATTGATATTTTGCATCAGAAAAGGTAACAGTTGAATATTCAATTCTAATTCCACATATCTGATCTGATTCCTGAACATTAAGATTTTTACATAGTTTTTTAAATCTAAATTATTGAAATATATCATCACTTCATTCACAAGGTCAATCGGTGATCTATTTGTCATCTATCACATCAACAGCAAGCAATCATACTTCAAAATTATACCCCACAACCATACCTCAGAATTACACTTCACAACCATACCTCAACATTATACCTCACAACCATATCTAACAACCATACCCCAGAATTATACCTCACAACTATATCTAACCACCATACCTCACAACCATACCTCAAAATTATACCTCACAATCACACCTTACAATCACACCTAACCATCACACCTAACCATCACACCTTACAATCACACCTAACCATCACACCTAACCATCACACCTCACCATCACACTTCAGATATATGTTAGTGTTGCCCTCCCCCTTCAGTGATCAGTGTCTGCCGTGATCATAGGGACAGATGGTGGAGCTGCCTCACAGGCAATCCCTCTGACTGATAACTACTGCATTCGTGGCTGGCATACATAATTCCTCAGTAAATATTCACGTCTCCCACTTTTCCCACATAAAATGGCTGTGTGGTAACAAAATGGTGTGAAGAAAAAAATAAGGGTGTCATCATGCAGATTTTACACCATGTTTTGTCACGCGAACATTCCACTCTGCTTTTCACACATTTTGACTTGGTAGGTGTTCTTTTATGTAAAAACATAAGAAGCTAATTATCTGAAGGATATTTTGCCCTCCATAAAATACACATCACATTTTTGTTGGGACCAAATCGTATGTTTGTTTTATTTCATACAAATCTCATTCAGGTGAGTTGTTTCTCATAGTTCTATTGATACTTCTTTATATTGAACCCACAAATTGAATATATAATATGATACTAATGTTGATATTAATCATTTATAAAACCAATTTGACAACTGCATATCCTAGACAACTTAAAAAATGGACAACTTGTCCTGTTATGAGATTAAAAACTGCACAACTTGATAACTGATTGCTTGACAGTGTAGACTAAGCTCAATTGTGTGCAGTTTCTTGTTATTTTCTTATAACAAATTCCATTTTTTTTAGTCTTTCATGAAGAGGGAATTTTTTAAGATAATTAAATGACATAGAATATGTAACAGTATGGAACAAGTATGACTGACATTATGGTCTGTCATGGCAAGAAGACCTATTTATTTTAATTAGATATATCTGCTTTATTATACTGAAATACTAATGTACTTGTAAAAACTGTATGTTCTCCGTTATCATACTTATCATACCTATATACCATGTTCTGTAATGTTTCAATGGTATATTTTTCCTCACAATATTCATCTGTCCTTATCCTGTGATACTCTAATTGACCATTTCCTCTGACATTGAATTGAATATGATATCTTTTACATTTTTTATCAGCTTTTACAGATGAATTTCTTTTCAAAATAAGGTAATGCCACAGCTATGAGAAATTCTTAAAATTTCTCCCTTTAGTATTCTATTCTACTACACATATATTTTTTTTATGCAAGAAGCAATATCTTTCCCAATATATCAAAGTAAATTTCCTTCCGGCACCATTTTGTGATTTCCAGCAAAACAACTTTTTTTTAGCAGATCGTTCTCTCGCTACCTGAATGCCTTCTAATATTTTCTCTGCACTTCATTTATCACTCACTGATACTCTCTAAGTGATGGCCAGCCCCATGGCAAGATACCTGAGCCTGAGCTAAGAAGATTCCCAAACTATACATGAAAATAACAATTAATTTCCAAGAAAATACATCATTTGAGAACAACCTAACCTTAATTATTAAAAGTTTCACTTCCAAATTACTTTTCAAACAGAAATGGTCCAATCACATGTCCATGTAGAGGCAACTAATTTCAACCAAATTTTCTGGACTGGCCCATGATAATTTTCATCAGCAGTGGCCTTTCTCTGTTTGGCCCTCATTAATCAAAGTGGTGATGAAAGTGTTGATTGAATGTGCAAACACGGCAGCGTAATGTTAGTATAGACATGTAAAGGAGCATTATGAGGGCACCGCAGACCTTTATGTAGCAAGCACACCTATCAATACCGACCAATACCTGCGGGGCTATGCTCCCATTACACCAACCGAGTAACATGATGGCCATGCAACACACGATCATAATACCATTCCCCCTTCAAACTCATAATCATGAACAATTTCAAAGTGTTCAGGCAAACAATTTTTTGCATCACCAGGCAATTTTCACGTTGGATATTTCAATAGTGGCAATTCATCAGTGTTATAATGTGTTGTGGCATTACATGAAGCAGATGAAGTGTAGAACAAATATGCAACATTAAAACTGTGATTGAGTATTCTTCAAATTTAATGACCGGATGGATTGATGTTTTTATTAGACTACTTTTTAATTCTAAATATCAATGTATTTTTTCCATAATAAAGGAAAAACAAGAATTGGGGGAAATATCAAGCAAATAATATTAAAAACCCTTTTGCTATGGTGACCACTGTGACCTTAAAAATCAGGTGTAGGTCACTCATTATCATAACTTGTGTCTCAATGAAATGAAGCCATTGTGCAAATAAGAGCAATCAAAGTATTATAGGGATATTCATCTATAAGAATGGGATAGAAAACAGACATACAGATGGACAGAATGTGATGTCATTACTTGTTCAGGCCTGATGGTCACAAGGATAAAACATAACACATTTTTCTGTGAATTCATTTCATTTTTCATAAACAGAAAGCAGCTCAATTTTCTCAGTATTTGCCAACAGCATGAGACAATAATTTTCTCCAACACCAATCAAGTTGTGTTTTTTCCCATCTTTGGGGAGAAGAAGTGTTGTATTATTGAAGCTTCTCTTGGCAACCTTGTCTCTCCAAATTTGCATGTCATTACTCTGTGTGTACTTTGGCCTCATTTTGTGTTGATGTTTGCAGAGAGCTCCAAACATGCAAGCATGTAGCGTTCATGACGGCTTTGAATATACTGTAAAACATGAATAATCAGCCAAATATCACCCATCTCTCTTATGGTTATTCTAGCAATTATTTATACCTTAAAACAAACGACAGTGAATGTGTATGGTTATCTTTTTGGTATTTATACTCCAGTTATAGTTGAGCAAAGTTCCACAAAATACACAAATATATCTGCCGATCAATAAATGGTTCTGTTAAATTTCAAGTCTACCACAATCTAAAATGAGCAATACTGTGAGAATAAAGTATAAAAAATGTATGGCTATCATATGAAAAATTTGATGAAATCTGAATTGAGACAAAAGCGAAATATACTTGATGCTTTTCATAACACCCTATTTCTCCCAAAAGACATATACCGAAAGAGGACATCCTCGAAGTATCACCATTATATATCAAAATAAATGTACCAAAGCCAAAACCTATTATATGACTTAATGTAGCAGCCATAAAATGTGTGGGACTGGCACCAATAGTATTCCCATGGCTCAGAGTTCATTTTGACTAAATCAGCATTTGTTGTGATGCTATATGTAGGACATTGGATTCTGGTGATAAAAAGATTGCTAGTTCTATTTGCAGTCAGACATTTTAGGAGATAGAAAGCATAATCTTCACATCCCAGGCTATGTACCCAAGCATGAAAGGATGTCCTTAAAAGCAACAACTATGATGTCACATGACAAACATAATGGGTCCTTTAATGGTGAGAATGCAAATGTCTTTGAAAACTCATCATTTCGCGTTTCCCTCTCATCTTTTATGTGGCGTGTTTGAGTTTTGAATGCCACGCTATGATATCCATGAATTTTGCATGGAGAAAATTTAGCATGTGGGATGAAAAAAATCGGTTCTTATCACCCAATCCATCATGTGGTGTGACAGAGGCAGAATTTTCGATGGCTGATACTCCCCACAATGATTTCCTATGCACAGCCTTAAATTTAGCCAATTTTCCATTCTCCATGACATCTATAAAGTTCATGAATCTTGCATGAACAGACAGACTTCAGTTGTAAAAATCTCTGCCCATCACTAAGCTGCCATATATCTGAGTCAGAGTCATACTCCATATCTCATATCAGCGTTCTTCATCAGGTCTCGTAGACAAAATTCTGCATATTGTATAATAGAAAAGGCTCTAGTAAGCAAACAAGCTAAGTTCTTTTTTCGCCAATATTTTAATTTTTCCATATGCAGAAATATTTGACATCAATGTCATATTCAAATTCTCTGTGAAAATTGACCTAAATTTTAACACTACTGCAACATGTTAAAGTATCAATGATTAAAAGCTTGAACATATTCACTGCATCCAATTTTGATAGAACTTGACATGTCATTTTCTTGTAAATCATGTACTTTGTTTTTTAAAAAATAACCAGGTTTCAGAAATAAATTTATTATTTCCTCAACAGTGGGAAACCAAAGATATGACATGAAACAAGAAAACATGTCAAAAAGTAATAATTGAAAGTTTTTTTAAAATAATTATTAAAAATATCTTTTTTAAAATCAAACCCCCTTGGAAAGAAATGTACTCAGTAGTTTAGAGGATCAAGTTTGACGGAGAGACGAAATGACCAAAAAAATTCCTAATGACTACATAAGCAATGCAGAAAAGATAATATGATGGAGGTTTGAGTGTCAAATAATGTGGAAAATTGAGGTAGATGGAGACTGCTTTGTGTCATGCATTAGGGCTCACCCTCATATCATTTCTCTCTCTCCATAAATACAGATGACACATTTGCATTATTTTTTTCTTCCGACACACACCCCAGTTGTCAATATGTGCAGCTTTGTGGGTGGCATAATCACACGGGCACACCACATAGACACCTGATATTACTGTTTATGTCAGCTTTACCTCTTGGCTCCATTCCATGGCTTTCATTCCAATGTGCACGAAAAGCCTGTGGGCATTTTTCTCAGGCAAAAGCTTCCCTGGGCTTGCAAAAATCAATGGTCACAAATTGAATTACCCAGTTAAAGTGTGTCGGCAGGATATGTATGTGCAAAGAATCGCCGAGTACCTCATACCTCCAACATCCCCTGAAAATGGACACGCTTGTGACAAGCCGAAAAGGTCGCGCTCAATTTTAATCTCATCATTCATAATTCAATACAAGTTCCTGAGAAACTTGATACAATCATGAAAATTGAGTTACAACCACAATGACACCGCTGGGGAAAGTCAACTCAATGTGAGCCATTGATCCATTAAATGTCTATCTCGCTCCAGGGTATTTTCTCTGTAAATACTGCAATTTTGAATTTTAAGTAAAGATGATTTACTTTATAATATGCAGTCATGAAACATTGACAATTCACAACAAAAGAAAGATGGCAACATTCCAAAGAAGGCTTCAACAATTTATATAATTTTGACTGATCTTCTCTTATGGTCTGCAGAATAGATGAAAAAATATCATGACAGAGAATAAGGTTATCATCCCATTTTATTCACAACATTTGCATAAAATGATCATGGCATCTTAAAGTACACAAGACAGAGATGAAAATAGACACCATCAAACTCTTTTCCTCAAGGTTATTTTACCAACATTCAGAATAGACAAATAGTCATATACATTTGATGTTTATCATAAAGCTTGTAAATCATAGAGGGGGATATGATCATTGAAATTCACAAACAATTTATATTAGTAACCATGGAAACATAAGCTAGCTTTTAAACCATCTTTCAACTCCATGACATAATCATTTCCTCCAGTCGCTGTTAATGACGTCATCGTGGGGGATTTCATGAAGCTGCAATGATCTCCATTATTTATAGAACTTTTCATAAAGCACATTTTTCATGCTCAGAGGATGTGTCTATTCTAAAATTGAAAATCGTAACATCACTGTTTAATTGCATTTTTGTTTGTTTATAAATTAGTTGCTTAAGTGGATTTTTATCCCACAATGACACCATTCTTTTTTACCACCATATGCATTATTGAAAATACCACATTGTTCCCCAAAACTGAAGTGAACGTTCCCCTTTAAGGAAAAAAAACAAACATGTTAAGCATGTTTCTACATATAAAGAACCTAAATACCAAAATAACGTCATCCAACTCTGGCTAATTGTCAAGAAAATATCCATTTTTAATTAACATGGGACGGCAATGTCTACTAATAGGATATCAAATGAAAATTCAATCTTACATATAATTTCATATCATCTAGCAATATCATGCAGAATGTTCCTGTTTGGGCTGGAGCAGTTTGTGCAGCAAAATAACCCCAACAAGAAGCATGAATTTCTGAGGTTTTGCCAATCAGTGTAATAAGATCCTTTGTGCCAGTGTGTGTTAGGCAAATATATGCAGCGCCACAAGTCTATTTGGTGCAAGGTCTAATATTTGATCAAAATAAAATAGAAAGAGGTTTTTTGGCTTTAAATATTGTGAATGGGTGCCTAAACAGATAGATTTTATAATTCTTGGAGGTAAAATATGAAATGGCTCATATTTCATCACTTAAACTAACAACAAAAATAAAGTAACCATTTTGTTCAAGGGCTATGTTAGAAATCCAATAATAGTGTTTGTGCTGCTTAATGAGAAAAAGTCATAAATATGTGAAGATGCCATTATGTGATTGAGAGACTGGGTGGTCCTTGTAACAAAGACATATGTGAGTATGTATTGTTGACTTACGCCGAGGTCAAACTGCCAATATGCACCTTAGGAGAAACCGGCCCCACCATGTGTTCATTGCTGCTACAAATACATAAGACAAAAAAATATTGCCATCCTCATTCTAAATAATTCCCATAACAAATATTTCCTTATATTTTTTGGTGGAAAACAATATTCATACAAACATAAATGAGTATTTTCCCACAGAAAAAAAATCATACATGCAATAGAGCTTTTGAATTTATCTTGCAAACCCAATAGGATATGACCATAAAATACTTTTATCATGGGGCTTCATTTCAAGTTTATAACTCAAAATGCAATGATTTTAATTCACAAAAAAATATGAATCATGTCACAACTTTGCTGATACTGTTTGGAACCAAAATGTCAAATTTTCATTTTCTTTTGGACTAACAATAATTATTGTAGTATGCAGTAAACTCATCAATAAAGTAATAAAGTGTTACATTTGATTGGGCTATTCTGTTCGTTTATAATTTAAAGTTTTTATCCCACATAGATGCTATACTTTTTTAAATACCACATGATTACCATATTTCTCCCAAAATTCACATTTGACTGATATTGTTAAAATAATCAAAGAACACCAATCTCTGTTAGCTCCAAATCTTCTTTAGATTATCAGAGTGTGTGAAAATCTCTCCTTAATAAGAAAATGATCAATGGTTAATAATTGTTGATAAGTGTTTTATTGAAAACTCAATTGCAATACAAGTGAATTTGGAATTTTGTACTATACCATTAGCAAAGAGACTGAGTGAACATGAAATAATCCACACATTTGTTACTGCAGAATCTATATCATCAAAAAGACTTACTTATTAGAAAGACTCCCAACTGGAACCTTTGGAGATATGGGTCCAACCAAATTATCAACTTGGCTATGAACAAAGGTATCATTATTTGAAATGGACAGAAATTATACATCTGTTATCTGCATGCAATAAACATTGTATATTTGTGCTGAAAATATCTTTAAAGAAAAAACCTATCATATTCTTTATATTGTTTACAGCATTCTTTTTTCATATTTTGCTATTGTATTACAGCCATTGTTTAGAACAGAACACTATTAGTATGTTTAAATTATTGATGTAAAAAAATATTCTGTGGACAAATGTGAAAACAAAAGCTGAAAATTGTTTGATTGATAACTTTGTTAATTGCTATACATGCATAACTTTGAAACATGTGGCTAATTACCAACAGATTGGTTGTGTTTTATCATCTTGTAGATACGACATCTACCTTGTTATTGGAATGTAAATCAGAAGGGGTAGCCACAGAGGAGAATGTAACATGTATATGAGTGTGCACGCTTCGAGTGGAAGGCAAACAACATTACACAAGAGACGGCCAATGACAAGCACCACTCCAAATCTCCGTAGCTGTGCACAACTGGTAAACTATGCAATTATCAGATGGAAAATTAGATTGCAGTGAACACCAAAGAACCGACAGCTCAGTGAGAATGGGAACAGACAAGTGACCATGACAACCAGCCTCATCTTCACATGCTGCTCACGTTCCTCGCTGGCTATGATTTAATATGGTGGTGTCATCTTTTTTTTTCATATCAATATTTGGGTTTGTGGTAAAATTAAATTTTAATCTAAGACTGTGCTGGTATTTGATTGTTCACACATTGTATCATAGTGAATGGGAGGAGGTGAAACGTGGTATGCTATGTAGCACTGCAAAAGTTGCCTGAAATGCCGCCTTAATTATAAATTCTTTTTTCTTTTCCATGCACAAGTTTGTGAAGAATCCATATTTGACAGATATATGTCTTACATGCTTCTAGGCTACCTATTGCTGGGTTTTCATGCACATAAAAAGTGCTAAACTATCGTGTATATACAAATTTGTGAAAGTGAATACACAAAATATATAATGTATTGGCTATTACATTGTTGATTGACTGACTTTATTATATGGGTTGATTAGACTAAAGATCATGCATCATTAAGACTGACTTACTTAGCAGCAATACTGCCAACAGTTACCCTTGCAGAGATTGGTCCCATTAAATGATCACCTTTGCTTTTGAAAAGTAAAAGACATTAAAATAATAATAATCATGAACAAGTTTTTATTCATAGTACTTAAGTGATAAATAAAATTCATCAAAATAACACAGGTATATTTCATTCTCTGTGAATTTCTTTTGGTAAAAATGTGTTGATTATTATTCTGATGGGTCACTATCATGCAGAAATGAGACAACAGATTTTGAAACAATAATCGTGCCAGTATTGAGCGTCAGTGCCGGGTTTCACAATGTGACGATAATCAATTTTCACCATGTTAAACACCGAATCTGCTGTGACAGTTTAACGTGTGCCGCTGCTCCAGTTTGGTGTGTCTGCGTTGCCAGGCAGGCACAATGAGAAGTACGATGGAGGGTGGGTGATGTGAATATATGGCAGTGACAATGGCGGGAGATTGTCACTGGATTTGAGGACCTAGTCTGGAGCTCGCCTGTGTCAAGTGCATAATGATACAAGCTAACTACACTGCAGACTGCTGATTGGGACGTCTACCTCATCAAAACTACAGCATCCATCCAAACGACGCTTTTTGTGTGCTATGGGAAATTATAGAGTGTGTTCCTCAAGTATGCTTATCCTTAGGGCTAGTTTTGGCAAAGTGTTACAGAGATTATTAAGTGTGCATATGAAACAATATTGGCTGGATATGTTCATATACCACAATGCAAAATTGCATCAAAACTCCAGAGCAACCATAACTTGACGGAGTGTTGCAGAATATAGGGTTTGCTGTTCACAAATACAGCAGCAACTGACACCAAGTTTCAGGGATATAGATAGAGAGAGTTCATGGGCCAAAAAAGAAGAATGGCCCATAGAAAATGATTAATTTTTAATCTTAATAAGAGATGAACCCTTCCAAATTTTCATTTACTAATAAAAAGTAAGAATAAATGAGAAAGACTGCCCATTATATCAGAGAAATATCCTTCTAAATTTTCAGAAATTTAAAAGAAGTTAAGATAAATGAGAGAGATTGCCCATCCTAAGATTTGCCCATCCTAATTCCTGATCAGTCTTAATGAGAACTGCACCACCATTATGCCATTAATCTAAATGTCAACATCGTTAATCAATGATTAATCAAATAATATAAAGACTTTCTGGCAGAAGCCAATATGACATTTTGTCAGATGGTTTATTCCTGTGAACAACCAATCATACCTGTCGGTTACAAATTTTGTGAAGTTATTATATTCATCTTGGAATTTTACAGTGGATGAGCATTTGGGAATCTTGTTTTCCACTGAGATAATTACAAAATTCTCTGGGGAGTTTGCCGAGAACATACAAATGGCATTGCTTCTAGCTTAATTGTAAACATTCAATATCAACTTTGCTCTGAACAGAATTTTTATTCTTTCTACATGAAAAAAATATTGTTGACACAGGATATTGCATATATCCACTAAGCCTGGATAAATAGGCTTTGGCCTATTTCAATAAGGGACCTAATAAGCCAGATATCATCAATAAAACATTCAGGATCTATACATGCGCTAATCACGTTCAGAACCAGGGTGTTTGAGCAGACAAAATATTGCATGAAAACTATCAGCATCTGCTTGCCTGCTGGGCTACGCAGTGACATTTGCAATTTTATTGCGCTGCTTGGCATTGGCTTACTCTCACATATTACCGCTTACGTTCACCGCCGGGAACAATTATTAAACTACAATTGACCTTGGAGGATTATTGCTTTTATGTTTTTGTATAATTCTTTGAAATATGAATTCTTCACAGAATAAATGATCTCTCATTCATAAGCCATTTCCATTTATCATAATATTCTTATGTCCTATTTGTTATCCAGAGTTTACGTGAAGTAGAAATGTAATTCTCAGAGGCTCTGAATCGGTCGCTCTAGCACAGTTGGTAGAGCAAAGGATCTGTGCCTTTTTGGGTTATATAAGTGTGAGGACAGGAGGTGGTGGGTTCAACTCCCACTACTGGCAGTGTTACTTTCACACTGATTAAAAGGCTCAAAAGTCGAACTGATATGGGCATTGTTGTTGAAAAGGTTGTGAAAACACCAATCCCATTTTTTTTTTCAAAGGCGCTCATGATGTATAGATGAAAGGCATGAACGTGTTTGAGTGAAATATCTGATTAATGTTCCCTTACAAGAGTTTTATCTATATTTTGTGGTCCAAATATCGGCTTCACAGATAATGTGTGATGAAGACTATTGAGAATATAACCTTTCCTCCAGGGGTCATGTAAACTGAATAGGTTATTGCCAAATGGAAATAATGGATTCCTAGCAACAAGCAAACCACTTAAAATCCACTGTATCATAAATATTTGGCAAACATTCACGACTCATTATCTGTTTCATTTCCCAAATGTCTGACACAAACAATAAGGAGGGTTCTAATAGTAATGGCTGAAAAATTTCTTTAAAATTCTCCCTAAAATCAAATCTTGCATTAATGAATGTGGGTGACGTAATATGGATTAATTTTCATGGAAATAAAAATGGAGGAGTTGGGTTGTAAGGCTAACTGGTGGGTATTAGGGCAAGTTGTGTGTGCTCAATAGCACGACACCAAGCCATCAAGAGGAGCTGCTTAAACATGCAAAACCATCACAAATCATTCCGTATCGGAGTGCTGACACCTCATCATCACAGAGATGCAGCTAAAACAGCATTCCATGTTTATATTTCATTTGATTAATGGATAAAGTGCTTTTTTTAAATTGCAGAGTCTTCTCTTTTGAGAGTTGAGTTCATTTTGAAGTTGCTAATTGTCAATGAATGATTGATGGAATATTTTTATTCACACTTCCTATTGGATTGTCATGAAATCTTGAACTTGGTTACAAAATTAGGTTTTTTGTTGTTGTTGTGATAATGACTTTGTATTATCCTGATTATAATATATACATTTCTCATCATTTTACAATTACAGATAACATTTTTGTGTTTCATTTATACCAAATAGATACAGAAAAACATCAAAGTCTGCTTTAAGAATAAGCCAGGCAAAAGGGACAGCAATATCTAGTTATAAGACACCTCCAAACAGTCTAATTTCAGGGTTTAAGTGACTTTAAATTCTTGTCATCCTCTTGGCATTTGCTTTAAATGGTGTGTCGGATGTCGCATTAATGTCGCTTCCACACCCAGTGACCTCATTCTAAAGTGTTCTTATTCAAGGTCTACTGAGATACTGGATGTTATGGGTGGCATGTGTTTGAAGCAAAGAAATCTCTTCATAATGACAGTTGATGAGGTCAGACCAAACATAAGCCCTTTGTAAAACCTCTCCTCACATCAACAAAGCCACAACTGTCTCAAGAAAAAACAAAAGGACTGGTTTGTCTTCCCTGACATGTAACATCTAGGCTAATGATGAAAGCAAGTTCTAGAATGATGGGCAAAGCTAAAGAAGTAAAGGCTATGTCCAAATGCACTAATATCAAAATAGCACAGCATGAATAGAATTCTGGTGTGGGCCACTTTCATCAGCAGATTCCATCAAGACAGTGAGAAAGGCAAATGTTATGCTTGTTGCAAACACGGAACATGAGAGTGGGCATCTGGTGGTGTAATCATGGAGGGCCGTAGACCCAGGCTGTGCTGGTGTCGGGATGTGACCGCATCAAGGGGACTGAGATACCAAACTCATGTACTTCTCCCGCAGCTAGGATATCCATGCAATCCATGATGCCCCGCATCATCCGCCCACAGATGGCGATACCGATGGTATTCTGGTGTGCAGTCATGACAGATATCTGCCTGTATCAGGGTCTCTCCATTATGATCTGACTCTTTGATCTGGGATATTGCCAACGTGACACGCAAGGCGACAGCAGCCCCCAGACATGACGGCGACCACACTACCTGCAAAACAGGGCCGGCTCTCCATCACACTGTATTAAATGCGACGACACCCAGGCTCACTTCTAATCTCACCTGGGTCCATTAAGATCCAAGTATCTTACGTGTGAGGTGAGGATGAGGACACGCAAGATGGTTATACAGGGACAGACATGACATCAGCAATACGACCTCACCACCTGCCCGCGCAAACCTGCCCCAAGCTGGGATATAGCGCATCAAATCTGCCTCCCTGTATCATGTCTAATTAGCTCCCCCTTTTCATATAGCTTCCCTCCAAGTCAGCACTCCAGACGAGGTATTAAACCTGCAGGAGCCATGAAGATTGGTTCTAAATTAAATATTCATCACCATATTTTGAGATCAAAGGCATTAGTTTCCATATTTTGGGATTCAATTTAATGAATTTTAAAGGTATTTAAATTTGTTCCATATTCAATTTTTAAAATCATTACAGTTAGTTGTCCTGCTTTGTAACATGCATTAGGAACATGAGCTTAAGTTTATGAAATCTGCTCCTTTGCATGAAAAATAAAAATCAAAAGAAATCTGTATTCTGCCATACAGCTAACTTGAGCTGGGGATTAATTTTCCCAAGGCATGACATCTCCAAGTCAAAGAGAGTTAATACTGTGTTATGAAGCCTTAGAGAGAACATCAAGTGATTTCTGCCTGATCTGCGGGTAGCCATTATCCACGGTTTTGGAGAGGCTCCGTGGAACTCTCCAGCGTCAGCTCAGCTCAGCAGGTTGCAGAATTAGAATGACTGTCCACGTCACTCCCAGATCTAACCCCAGCATCTGGCGCATTTTTATTGCTGCTCTATAAAGGCAACTTTAGCCATTTAGTGTTGAAATGGAGACATTATGGAGGGCTTGGGAGGTGCTCTGGGTTGGCTGGGGGTCTATATGTATACACAGGCCACTTGCATTATTTGATTTGGTAAGCATGGTAAACCAATCTACCATTGCTTAGTATTCCCAATACTATTCCAAAAGAATTCTTCAAACTCTGCTGATAAACATGGATTCCGGTGTTTATTTTGAAAATCACTGTGGACTTTCATGCAACTGTCATAAAACATTCAATCTTTCTCTGTGATAGTCAAAGGGAAAATCTACAGACTTCTGCTTTTTATTGCAACTCAAACAGCACACAAAGTACCGGTAAACTTAAATGGTACCACGTTGAGCACCCACTGAATACATGAATACTAAAGAGCTTGAGTTTGAATCCCAGTATGTGGAATGTGGCTAGCATCTGGTCCTCATCTATTTGCTGGAGTAATATATATATATATATCTCCTACTTTTCAATGCCTGTCACTCTGATAACATTCCATGATTCTTTCTCCAAGCGTAATATGCTTTTATCAGGTTTTTTCTTTTTTCTTTTTTTAAAAAGACATGTTTCTGGAGATTTCCTGAGGATATATATGTTTGTGTGTTTGGAGGACAGTTTTATTTGCCTCCGATGCTGTCAGTGACTGCATATCTATCTTTGTGCTTGTAATTTGGCAAATGGAGTAAATCGTTTCACCAGAGGTCCCCTTCCAGAATTATCAAATCGTATTTGTGAATTACGGTCTTACCTTTTAGCATGACAGCGCTCTCTCGTTAAAATGTGGCATTTTATGGATAACACAGAAATAGAAAACCAAAATATGCCATTTGATATATAAAGAAATGAAGTTGTTTTTTCAGAATGAATAAAAATATTTCTCTTTGCCTTATTCAGTCCTGTCTTGTAGAATGAGAAGGAAATGCTTGTACTGTGGCACTTACAAATGGCCGATGACAGCCTCAAATCCATCTCCACTCTCGAATTAAAAACTGAAAAATGTCAAATTATTCATGGAGGCAAACTTTGCCAAAATATCTACACTTCAAATGAGCAAAGTTGAAGTAATTCTATTCCTGTCGACTCAATTTAGATGAGATATTTCCGTGACTGACGGCATAATTCGTGTTCATTAAATAAAATTGTTACATAATCAGCAGCGTGTTTATAGAGCATTGCATTTTGATTAAGATTCATTGCACTCAAAAGGTTTCTGCGATCATTTGAAGGACTCGGCTTTCCTGTTCAATCTAAAAAAGAGGATCACTTTCATCTGTGAAAAAACTAAGCAGAATGAGCAAGAAAATGACAATACCATATCACAGGCACATGCCACATGTCTTTCAAACTTCAAGAGACAGTGTCTGCATTCTAAACATAAATGAAATTTCCTTCATATATCGAATGAAGCTGTCAGTTGTGCTGTCACAGTGACTGCCCAGACCCTTTAATTCACATCAGACCATGGCATAGGAATGCTGTTTGCAACGACTGTCTGCAGAATTCCCAGTTGTCAGCACCAATAAGTTTGTTTGCTGTTTCTGGGTACACTGGGGACTCACAAATTCAACCAATCTCAAATATTATCAGGAATAGGAGGTTGTCTTCATAACTAAGCTAAATTATGGGTCATGTGGGTGATGTCTTTTGATCTGTCACTGGAAAATTTAAATTCCAATCACCCCCAGGAGTCATAATAAATGCATGGTGAGGTATCTATTTCTGTCAGGTAATGGCTTACCTTTCATATCCATAATAAAAAAGTTTCTCTTCAACAACAGTTGCACTTTATCTATCAGATATCAGATTCAATTTGATTCATATATAAATCAAATTTGCTCAATTTCTGACATCAGTATGGAATGTAATTTGATAGTGTATACAAAAAATATTGTGAAATAAATCACAAATATAGAAGGATATACATTCACAACTCAATTAAACAACACTCATTTATGTCTCTTCTATTTAGATTTCTACTGTGCACATATCATGCAACTGGCCATTATAAAAGATATGTAGACATCCATTCAAACCTGAGTGAGAGGTGCAAGCAATGGACTCGGCTATTTGTGTGACATGTGATCTATGAGTATTTGAAAAATCATCTGACTTACTTGCTGAAGAACCCTCCCACTCTGAGTCGGGGGCTGATGGGACCGCAGACATTCTCACTAAATGTTTAGATTTATACACATTCATAAATAGTACAATTTGTTTTTATTTCTTTCAATTTTCACTAATAATGTTTCAGCTTAACAGGCTGGTCAAGATGTGACATGTTTTCTCCATAATTGAACACATCAGAATTTGGAGGTGAAACACAGGTGTAAGGAACAGTCAGGGAGGATTAAAATGATGAAGAGGGAAAGTGGTGAAAGAGATCTCATCTATTATTATCAAGAAAATTATATGAAAAACCTTGTAGCCAAGTTTTGAAACCAAATCTCACACGGGCCTAACATGTAATGCATAGTCCCATGCATAAGCAGAATTGAAGCCATGCTACATGGATCTCTATGCTACATGGATCTCTATGCTACATGGATCTCTATGCTACATGGATCTCTATGCTACACAGATCTCTATGCTACATGGATCTCTATGCTACATGGATCTCTATGCTACATGGATCTCTATGCTACATGGATCTCTAAGCTACATGCATCTCTAAGCTACACAGGTCTCTATGCTACATGGATCTCTATGCTGCACGGATCTCTATGCTACATGGACCTCTATGCTACATGGATCTCTATGCTGCACGGATCTCCATGCTGCACGGATCTCCATGCTACATGGGTCTCTATGCTACATGGATCTCTATGCTGCACGGATCTCTATGCTACATGGACCTCTATGCTACATGGATCTCTATGCTGCACGGATCTCCATGCTGCACGGATCTCCATGCTACATGGGTCTCTATGCTACATGGATCTCTAAGCTACATGGATCTCTATGCTACATGGATCTCTATGCTACACAGATCTCTATGCTACATGAATCTCCATGCTACATGGATCTCCATGCTACATGGATCTCTATGCTACATGGATCTCTATGCTACATGGATCTCTATGCTACACAGATCTCTATGCTACATGGATCTCTATGCTACATGGATCTCTATGCTACATGGATCTCTATGCTACATGGATCTCTATGCTACATGGATCTCTATGCTTCATGGATCTCTATGCTTCATGGATCTCTGTGCTAAATGGATCTCTATGCTACATGGATCTCTATGCTACATGGATCTCTATGCTACACAGGTCTCTATGCTACATGGATCATTTCCTGACATTGTTAGTACAGACACTTCTTGTAACCATTTTTCAGCTGGTCTCTGATTGGTCCAAAAAATTGCTTTTCAACCCTATCATTGTGTTGGCTTCCGTGACTGGACCACTATGTTATGTTATGGATCTATGTTATGTTATGGATCACTGTTATGTTATGGATCACTGTCATTCATTGATCACTAAAATAAATGGATTACTACGGTATGTTATATGTTCACAAAGTGAAACAGATACTGACTGAAGCTACTGATACTATATGCATTTCACCACTGATACCATTTTGCCACTAATACCACAATATATTGCCCACCAAAAGCTGAAGAACTGGTTTTAATTTTCCACTTAATATCACTGCATTTTTGTCCTTTCAAGTCAAACCCCCTTTATTAAATCTTACATTTGATTACAGACAGATGTTGCTGGCTTCAACGTCATATTGTTGCCATCTTTTCCGTGTCAAACATTTATTTGCCTCATAATTCCTATTACAGATAGAAACATAATTACAGAACCCAAAGGTTGACATCCCTGAATTGGTGAAATTACTTTTCTTTGTGTCAAAAAATCGGCTGTTTTATTGAGCACATGGAGGCTTTGAAGAGGAGATAGACATTTCTCTTTGTGGTGTTGTTAGCCATGCTTCTGTGGCGTTTCTGTCTCTGTCGCTGGCACGAGGAGTGTCAATGTACACATGTAATAAATATCTATTGCAATGGCATCTAGGCTCAGCTTGCAGTGGCAAGTCTATTCATCTCAAGATACTTCACATAATCACAGCAAGGTGCTGATACACTGGTGCATAAGTGGCTTGATGTGGTCGGGGGACGGCTAGCAACAACATTGATTGTCCCCTGCCCCATCAACATTTTCACCACAATTCTCTTGTATAATGCTTATCATCAAATCATTAGTGGTTTGCATTGATTGCTTTTCAATTATGTTTATAATTAATTAAATTTGTTCAAAGATTTTTTTTAAATTTACACACTCATTTTCATTCTAGATATTAGAATGGAGGCACAGGAAGATGATATCAATGTTGTATTTACTGTTGTAGAATCATTATATAGGGTGTGTCCATTAGTTACAAAGAACCAATTTGGTGCATAACCTGATAAAGATGACAATTGCTTTAGGCTGCCAAAATTTATGTGCACTTTATTTTTACAAATAATGCCAAAATATCTACTAAAACCCATGGATATATCTGGCAATAGTGTGGCAAAGAGAATTATACCCATTGTAAGAAATCAATTAAAAGTTACAAAGCTAGGAGACCCCTGCTGAGAAAGACATGTGCAAGTGACAGAAATGGGGTTTGAGAGAAATGTGTGTGCAAACTGGCAAAAAAAGGACCACATATTTGAAGTAGAACTTATTTTCATATCGAAGCCTTACTTTAGACGAATAAGAACTTGAGCAAACAAGTTTAATTAGATTGTTGATAATCTAAGAAATTTGTGTAAATTTTATAATGTACATGTATAATCTATTTACAAAAAAATCAAGTTGGATTTAGATTTACAAAGGCTTTTTTATTTCCATAATTTTACCTAGCAATGCTGTGGATCCAGATCTTAATAAGAATATTTGAAGCATCAAAAATAGAGTATCAACTTTGATGAAAGAATATCTCACAACAAACAGTCAAAGGGTGCCATTTTGTTATGGCAAAGCATAAATTCTGTAATGTTGACATATACCCTACATATTATTGCTATCAGTCTCCAGACTTGAGAGATTGCAAACAAAATCAATCTGGACATTCGTATTGCGAAGTGATGCATTTATCATTGTCTGATAATCATATTGTAGTTTCTAATTAAGAAATCAGGATTAAGTCTTCATCTATTCATTTGAAATTTTAGATTAATTCGTTATTTTACTGCTCTCAGAATACCCATATCTGCCTGGTTTAATTAGCGCCACTAATACCACCACAACAAAAAATATAAATCTGCTAAACAATAGCATCCACACACACAAAATAATCTTTTGCAGGCAGTGCCATTTGCTGCTGAATTGTCAAGAGAAAGCATTTATGGGGATTATTCTGTGGTATCATGCAATTAAGACAGTCCTTGTATCTGAGCTGTGGCCTGGTAGGAGGAGGAATAAGGATAATACCATCAATTATTGCAGGCCAAACAATCATGGGTCAAATCATTCCAGGCTTCATTGATAAAAACAGAACTGTACATGAATTGTGGACACCACTTGTTTGTTTCATATCATAGCAGGTAGAAGACAATAACTGCTATTGTTCCATCAATCAATAAGCTCTTGTCTATTTCTTGTTGGATCATTAACTGGAGACATTGTCACTGCTACATTAAGGCAATGTTCTCATTAAGGCAATGTTCTCATTAAGGCAATGTTGTTATCTGGTTTGAAAACTTGCCTTCTGGTCGAACATATTTTTGATATCTGAGCTTTTCATAATATCCTTATTCATCATCAGGTAAATTTGATTATGTGGCAGCACTCTTTTAAAATGGTAACTTCCATGGCTACTGGTTGCAGGAAGATCAGATTATTTGAAAATATATTATATGTGATTTATGTGTGCACTAGTATTTACTAAGCATGACCAAACTTTCTGTTCAACACAAGGGCAGCCAATGTCTACAAAACTATAATTCGTTGAATTTAAGGGTGGTAGTTTCACCTATTTTAGTTTTTCTACAGAACATTGATTTTTTTGCATGTGTTGTGAACATTTTAGTACTTGTGGGAGTTATATCTTCAAAGTGGAATGTCTCAGCCTCATAAATTACTGTCAGAGACTTACCTTACAGATAATTATGAGAACAATACATTAAGGCCCAGCAAAAACTTGTCATTTATGACACACATAGACACATATCATGGACACTGACTACAATCCATTCATAATTCCAAGGTGAAACCCATGTTGTTATTTGTTTAGTAATACCAACCTTATCGGGACAATTTAGGCTTTTTCTCAGAAGAAAGATACCTGTCACTGGGACTCAATGGAGAATGACTGGTGATCTTTCAATGGGTGAAATTGAACCTCGGGACCAGAGACTGACATCCTCGGTGTCTACCACTAAGTCCTGAAGTCCTTGCTGTCATAACCTGCCACAATAGTACTGTGTTCTACCTGTGACCTGCCACAATAGTACTGTGTACTACCTGAGAACTGCCACAATAGTACTGTGTACTACCTGTGACCTGCCACAATAGTACTGTGTACTACCTGTGATCTGCCACAATAGTACTGTGTACTACCTGAGAACTGCCACAATAGTACTGTGTACTACCTGTGACCTGCCACAATAGTACTGTGTACTACCTGTGACCTGCCACAATGGTACTATGTACTACCTGTGACCTGCCACAATGGTACTGTGTACTACCTGTGACCTGCCACAATAGTACTGTGTACTACCTGTGACCTGCCACAATAGTACTGTGTTCTACCTGTGACCTGCCACAATAGTACTGTGTACTACCTGAGAACTGCCACAATAGTACTGTGTACTACCTGTGACCTGCCACAATAGTACTGTGTACTACCTGTGATCTGCCACAATAGTACTGTGTACTACCTGAGAACTGCCACAATAGTACTGTGTACTACCTGTGACCTGCCACAATAGTACTGTGTACTACCTGTGACCTGCCACAATGGTACTGTGTACTACCTGTGACCTGCCACAATAGTACTGTGTACTACATGTGACCTGCCACAATCGTACTCTGTTCTACCTATGACTTGCCACAATGGTACTGTGGTTGTGCGTGTGACTTGCCACAATCACACTGTGTTCTACCAAATGACCTGCCTCAATGGCACTATGTTCTACCTGTGACCTGCCACAATGGTACTGTGTACTACCTGTGACCTGCCACAATAGTACTGTGTACTAGCTGTGACCTGCCACAATGGTACTGTGTACTACCTGTGACCTGCCACAATAGTACTGTGTACTACCTGTGACCTGCCACAATAGTACTGTGTACTACCTGTGACCTGCCACAATAGTACTGTGTACTACCTGTGACCTGCCACAATGGTACTATGTACTACCTGTGACCTGCCACAATGGTACTGTGTACTACCTGTGACCTGCCACAATAGTACTGTGTACTACCTGTGACCTGCCACAATGGTACTATGTACTACCTGTGACCTGCCACAATAGTACTGTGTACTACCTGTGACCTGCCACAATGGTACTGTGTTCTACCTGTGACCTGCCACAATGGTACTGTGTTCTACCTGTGACCTGCCACAATGGTACTGTGTACTACCTGTGACCTGCCACAATAGTACTGTGTACTACATGTGACCTGCCACAATCGTACTCTGTTCTACCTATGACTTGCCACAATGGTACTGTGGTTGTACGTGTGACTTGCCATAATCGCACTCTATTCTACCAAATGACCTGCCACAATGGCCCTATGTTCTCCCTATGACTTGCCACAATGGTACTGTGGTTCTACCTATGACTTGCCACATCTGCACTGTGCTCTACCCTATGCTCTAACACCATTGTACTATGTTCTGCCTATGACCAGCTATAATCACTGTGTTCTCCTTTTAGCTTGACACCTTCGAATTGTGTCCTACCTATGATATGACACCATTACACTGTGTTCTCAAATTAATAAATCTCTGCTATAACAGTTTACCGGTACCTCACACATGTTATGACTTTACATGATAACCTTATAATGATTCAATCATGTTGTGAATATTTAAATATAAAACAAAAGTTTCTTATAGAACATCAAGGCGATCACTACTCATTGGTTACAATGCTTCTTTAATATGCTATCTTTACATGAATATATGCTGCCACCTAGTTTTGGAATCAATGAAAATACTGTGCGAGGACATCTGGTGGTTTGCAAGTTGATGTCAGACCTCTGCAACTGTTCCTTTATTCTACTGATTGATTACATATTATGCAAACAACTATATAATATTATTTGCAAAGTATTTGATACATATGAAGAGTGATGAGAAACAAAATATTTCCTTAAACTTTCTAGATTAACATGACAAGTTAAAATGAGCAAATTTAAAAATCTCTGGGTAAAAAATTTGGCACCTATTGGCCAATCTCTTAAATAGAATATAAAAATGAGAAATAGATTATTTATGATTTTGAAACTTTGGGTCTTGCATGAGACTGTAAAACACTAACATTAGACTATTATTGTGTTTTGCATTTCTTTAAATGTCACATCATAAGCAACTTTTTTGTGGCTTGAAGATGTCTAAAGGCAGCAACTGCCTTCGTTCCTTCACATATTACTTTTATGCAAGATCAGAATAAAGGAATATAAAGCTCTGAGTTACCTTGCTGAACCTGGAGGTCCTGAGGACGCACTTGTCAGACGGGTTCCGTCGTCTACAGTGTTGCCAACAGGGGTCACACTTTCTGCCCTTGATGAAGCTCTTTCAAACATTGTTGATATGCCATTCATCTGTGCTTTTTGCAAACTCTAAAACAAACATAAATATATAAAAAAATGATTTTCCCTTGTTTAACTCAATAGTATGTGCAAAATCTTTTTCTTGGCAACCAGTTCTCTTTTTAAAACGTGCAGTTCTGAAATAAATGTGAACCAATAAATGTGAACCAATAATCAGACCATTATCAATTGGATGGTAATACTATGAGCAAATCTTGATTTGAAAAAGTATAATATACAATAATATAAGCTTTGTCACTCACCATGGCTTTCATATTATTGACCTCTTCCTCAAGGGCCTTGACCTTGGCCTCTTTCTCAGCCACAATAGATTTGAGCTGCATCACAATATTGTTCTCCTGCTGCTGACGTTGCGCCATCTGCTGGAGCTGACTTTCTTTTTCACCTTCAACAACCTTTTGTTGCTGATTATTAGACTCCATCATCACCTTCAGTTGACTCAGTTGTTTCTATAACATGAAAATATTCTGTATTTTGCTTTGTATAAATAATCGATTGTACAACAAGTAAGCTCAAATCACATATTTCATCACTGTGGACTTAAAATGGGTGATTTTATGTTTTGCTACGTGATCTCATTTGATCATAATGTATGCATAAAGCCCCAGTCACACTTACACGATCTATCACAGGACTTGGCACGATTTGTTAAATCGTCTCACATCATTTATCAGAACAGGAACACACGTGAGGTGGTCTGGAATGGTCTGCCAAGGTCTTGTTTGGTTTGCTGAAGTTGGCACAAGCCCACGGCTGTTTTGAACTGTTCAAAACAATCGTGTCACAGCCACGATGTGAAGGTGGTCTGGAAACATTCCTGTGGCAGTCCTTACACAGTCGCCATGCCCTCTGATGTAAACTTGTGGCGGTCATGCATAATCTGCTGACTGTCGTATAGGTATTTGTCTACGATGTGCATACATCCTTGGTAGGATGGCCTGCCGATCTGGTACGCTCAACTAGCGATCACAGCAGATAACATACGACACTTGAGGACATCTGAGGACTTCTGAGGACTTGTAAAGACTTTGTTAAGACCACAGGAAGACCTGGCCATGTTGCACAGATAGTCACGTGATAGAGAAAGACGTGTTGAACACGTGGTGGTCTTGTTATGGTCGTGTGGGGGTCTGGGTCTGAATGCGTCATGTCTCAGCATAGGGTCATCTGACATTCGTTTTTTGTGCGATCATCACAATCGTGCCAATTTCCGAACAGTCTTGTTAAAGATCGTGTAAGTGTGACTGGGGCTTAAGACAGGACTGAACTCAATGTGATGCTTGGTAACTTACCATGAGTGCCTCAATGAGCTCATCATCATGTTTTCCCTTTTCTAATAATGTGGCTAGTTGTTGTTTAGTAGCTTTCATCTCAGTTGTTATCACCTTATTCCTGTTTTAAAATCCAATTCAATCAAATATCATTCAGAACTTGAACTTAATGAGAATTTGGAATGCATAAAAAGGAAACCATTTCCTTTATGTGAAAATAATCTTAAGTTGTTTCGAATTGGCCTGTTAAATATTTGCCAGTAGACATAAAAAATTTTGGTGAGATCATATTTGAAGAAAAAATTAGTTCAGTAAATAGTTAAGTTCTACCCACCTAGCTTTTGATGCTTCCAGTTTCTGCTTGAGAGATTCATAATCTTTTTCTAAAGCTTTAAATTCTCTCACCATTCGCTGTAATTAAAATGAACTAAGAATGAAAAAAATCACTTAGATTTACAAAAAAAACATCTTCTTTGGAGCAAAATATTTTTTAAAATATATCTTTGAAGAAATGAAAAATGCAATTCACCTCCTGTGATTCTTTTCTCTCCTTCTCTATCTTTCTCAGCTGTTCTCTTTGTCGACCGTCTGCTATTGCTGATTTCCTGTAAGTTGACGACCCCATCATTGAAGTTCCCATATAATCTTCCTCAAGGTCAAGGTCACCAGCACGCGAGCCCATCTGAGATGTTTCAAGCTGGGATTTGAGTTCTTGAACCTGAAATTGGAAAAAGAAAAAAAAATGCCCCCAAAAGGAATAAAATCTTTGCTTTACAGAATGAATGATTAACATGACAATGATAAAAAAGTGATGTAGTTTTACTCCATTTTATAATTCAAGTTTATAACAGTGCAATGTGAAGTGTGCATACTTAGAAAGGAGTGCTAACCTTCTTCTGTAGAGCAATGATTTGTTGAGCTCGCCCTCTGTAGCCACTGGGTGCATTAAGCAGAGACTGGATGTTCAACCCCTCACCAACCTCACTGGACAGTACCTAGTGGTGACCAGCACAATTACATCACGAATCATTGCATCCAATACTTCATATATCTACCCTCTTGCATTAAATCTGTTTTCACAACAGAGGTAAGCCATTTTTAATTTTGATCATATGTTGGTTCATGATGTTAGTTCATGTTAGTGAGAGAACTATTTTGCACAAATTGTACCAGGTAATCCCCACTAGGAATGAATATCTCTAGTACACACCTTGTGAGCTACTTTGAGTTCTTGCTTCAGTTGCGAGTTGCTGTTTCTGAATTCTGTCACTTTGTTCTCAGATTGGCGCAGCTTTTCTTGTAATGTTTTTATTTCTGTTTCTTGGCTCTGTAATTAAGGAAACAAAGTACTAAACCGTAAAAAGATTTACAATTGACAAATCACTGAAGAATAAATTGAAAACCCATGGAAAAGGTACTTCAAAAATAATAGTTAATAGGTGAATTTTGCTTTTGAAGTTATTTCTGACTTCCAAATGTAAAATTAAGTTTTTCATAAAAATACCTTTAAAAAAATTGTCTTTCAGAGTGTAAGAAATATGGTAAATTACCTTGTCTTCATTGCTGTCAAGAAATCTGGATGCAGCACTTCTTGCAGATGTGGGATTATTCCCATTCATTGTCTTTTTAAGCTGTTTTAAAAAGAATGCATTTTGTTTTATTCAGATGTCTTTAAATGTCTATATCCCTTATGAATAGGCTGATATGAACTTACTTTTATTAGTTTAAAATTGTGTGAAATAAATAATCATGGGGCACAAAGCTTGTAAAATTCCATTCTTAACCCAATATATTTTGCCATGAAAATAAAGAGTAGAAAGCAAATCTTTGTCACTCAGTCTAACCTCATTTTCCATGTCAAAGCATTTCTTGGCCCACTGCTTAGCCTTGCTTTTCTCACTCTCGAGTTCTGCAGTGAGTTCTCTGATCTTCTTGGACAGCTCCACAATCTTGGTGGCGGCGGTCTCGCTTGCCACCGCCCCACTGCTGGCCTGAGCTGCCTTAGCCTGATCCTGTTTCTTACGCAGCTGCCGTATCTCCAGATCACGCTCACTGAGCAACTTGTATAACCTCCCCGTCTCATCTTTCAACTCCTAACAGTATCAAAAATATCCACCATGAGTTCATCCGGGTTTGAAGAAATGGTTTATTACCAGTATGCACACACACGCAAAAAAGGGGGTAAACAAAAAAAACTGAATCACTTTTAACGTAAATTGTGGTAATTTCTTCACTTTCCTGTAGCTAATTTTAGGGAAGATGATTCTTTGTAAACCCTGAATGATGACAGATAAGCCAAAAAAGATAAAAGAAGATCTCTAACCCTTATTTGTTCATTCAGATGGTCAACCAACTCCTCAGAGAAAATTCCATTTTGCTTATCTGGAGGTTCCGCTAACTGTAAACATAGAAAATCTGTATTAATTATCATTTTACTGTATAATGCAGTTTAAATCCATGACTGAATCTGAAAGTGTTCTCTTTGTAGCATCCATATTAGTTTTATTCTTATTATGAAATTTTGCATGTTTGCTTCAGTTTCAATATTTATCAACTCTAACTCAGTCAGATCTCGATGATTTCCCAAGGTGCTTAATTATATCACACCATACAGACAACTTAAAATACCCAATATGAAACATCATATGAATATGAATCAACTGACTTAAGGGTTTTCTGCCTGCAATGATTTACACTAACCAGAATATAAACTTTGAGAAATACTAATCTCCTATAGGGATTCAAATGCTATTGACTTTTGAAGATTTTGTATGTTTGTGAAGGAGGCATTCATTATGCAGGCTTTCCCTGATCATTCTTATTATTGCTGGTATCTTCCATCCCTTGAATGAACATGATCATTGTCATCTGGATCATAGAATTCGTGGCTATATACTTCATGGCTATATACTTGATGCAATTAAATTGTATACAAATCATTGCCAATTTGTCATCAAACAATTTCAAATCTATGATCCTTATAAATAACTTTTATTATCATGTATCAACTTTAATCTCTCACAGAATCACCCTTTCCAAATTTAATTCAAATTATATAAATGGGAGATACATTTTGTAAAGCTATTTGAATATTTCTACTATTGTATTTTTGCAACATTCAACTGTATTTGTACCAACAAATCATTCAACAAATATTAAATAATACAACTTGTAATATATATCGCATATATGAATAATAACAATACTATACCTTAAGGTCAAGGTCATCATCTATACCAAAAGCCACACTGGCATTTGTATTTGGTGTGCCAGTATTTTTCCCACTTTTCAACACCTGAGTCTTCTCACGCTCTTCTTTCTTCTGTTTTCTCCTGGCAAGTTTCTGTTGTTGCTGCTGCTGAAGAAGCTCAAACTGATGCTTCAAGGTGGCACTTCCATCTATTGTAGACATTTTCTAAACATAAAATTTTCTTCTGATGAATTTGGCCACATTCACTCTGTAACAGCTAAAGTCTTTTAATTAGATTTTACTGTGATTAAACAATCTATTGTTATATTTTCTATGACTCTGTTAGCTTCACTATGGTTAACAAGAGTGCTGATATTCAGATCATACAGAACAGTGAAGAAGGCTTATCTTGAAAAGAAATGTTTGTGTTAAAATATGAGATAACACCAATCATGATTTTAGGCTATAAATCTCATTTATACAAAAGTTTTAATAATGAAACTTGTAATGACCTGTTGGGAGGAATCAACTTTGGTATATTGGCCGGTACAGAAATGGTTGTTGAAGGGGATGTTCTATCAAGCAAATTCCACATTTATATTATTTTTTATATCTTCTTATTATATGACTTTTATTAAGATTTGATTCTTGTGAACACAAATTCACCAGAAATGTAATAAACACGAGTACAGAAAAGTCACTGATATGTGCCCCCTTTTGGAAAACCCTAGACCCACCATTTATGTCTTTCTGAACACACACGCATGGTTTACAAAAAAGACATGAAGAAAGTGGTATTTAATATGAGAATGATTTTTACAAATATAATTCTGTTTCAACCATGAGGTCCCACATTTTGCAAATGTTTTGGGGCAAAAAAAAAGAGATTGTTACAGATTTTATGGTACCTTAAAAGAGTTAATCAACCCATAATAGTAATTTGGGTTCTTTCTTTGGTTTTACAGTTATCACACATTATCTTGATTTTTCAATGCATTTCAAAACGTTAAAAGTATTTCTGTGTTTTCACAGCTTGACTGATGTTGTCACTGTAATATAATGTCAGAAGTGGTCACGTGACCAAACATCATCGTATAACTCATCATAAAACTCAGACAAACCGCAGCTTGGCTGAAATCGTGACCCATGTCAATTTCACAATAATTTGGTTGATAGTGAATATATATCAATTTTAATCAACATGCTTTTAAATTACATGATCTACTGTCAATGTATGTAGTTTTGAAAGATCTTGTGAAAATCTGGAGTGGAAAACATGAAAATGTCAATTTTGGCTGCCGTTCAGTGTATATTTACATTTCATCTACATCTATAAGTTCACTCAGCAAACCCAATTGCCATCCAGCTGAGAGTCCAAAATAGCATAAAATATCTGAGAGCAATATTAAATAATAAAGTTATATTGCTCTAAGAAAATATGTAAAATATTTTCGTGCAGTTTGGTCTTTGTAAATCATTATATTATCCAAAAACAGTTAATTACATGTGTGCTATAGTGGGGTATACCCACCAGTAACAATTGACATTACTAAATCTTACTAAAGCAATGATCGTATGTTATATTCTTCCAAGATTTAAAAGATCGAGTCACACCTTTGCACAAACGATCATAGCCTTTGTGCACTGATCTTTCTTCTATGCTGTAAAAAGGAAAATTAATATATCGAGCATTAAACTGATGAGAAGAGCTCGCCCCAAAGCTAAATTTTGAGTTGTTGATTATGTATATCGGCCAAGAAATGACAAAGTAGCACCAGTTTGTATGTTTTGTAACAATTTGCTTCTTCTTTATGTGCACATTGATATGCAGGCGAATTAAGTCATTGGGTGCATTTTTTATAACAATTTGTACCAATCATATCAACTTTTCTGTGCCAAACAGTCTAATAACCTATTCGTTGTGTGCATACAAGACATTTTCCTTACTGTCAGCCAATCCTATGATTGTGCGGAATTCTATGGTTGTTAGCTCTACAAAACAGTGTCAAAATATGAGTGATTTGATATCAAAACAGTGATTTCAGTTCAGGTTGATGGAAAAGTATTGTGTTCTATGTGAGTGACTATGTCAGTTAATTCACTGAGTGCAACATATAACAAGCATTATCATTGAGTAATGGGACAAGTTCGACAATAGACTGTATTCGTGTATGCCTACATGTATTTGATTGGGGTCATTGCCACATTGGGGATGTATTTTCTGAAAGGTGTGTGCCATTTGTGGTAGCATATCCCCATTTATCGCCCATGTATACAAACCTCTTTTGAACCTATGTTTTGACACAGTGACGATCAAATTGATGAATATGTTGATCTCAGTTTGAATAAATATTGGACATTTGTAGACCGAAACCCATAAACGAGTATCTGATCACGAAATGCAAGTATCCCTCTTGTAAAGTTTGCCTTGGCAACCGATCATCACCGGAATTTTTCACTGACAGGAAGTGTGCGTTGATTGGGTAAGAAATGGCGGGAAATTATGACATCAGTCAGGATTTGATATGGAATAGATATTAGATACAGTCCCATTTGGGAAGACAAAAATTGTCCTGGTTTGAAAAAAGAAATTCAATATACTTTCTAAAAATGAGATCAGTTTTATGAATAGGTGTTAAAGGAATTTAAAGTAATTCAAATTAAATATCTATGAGGGTGTCCTGCATCATCTCATTTTTTGTGGATGGTGAACACTCAAATTAACATTTAAATACTCTTGACCAGCTGTTAAGTTAAACAAAGAAAACAAAAAATACAAAAACAAAAAAATAGTCCCAAAAAACTAGTCCAGGGCTAGTCCAATATTTTGCTCTCAAGATAAAATTGGGTTTAAACTAAATTTATTTCAAACTTTATTTCAGGCTATTTTAAAATCATTTTTTTATAACATCCTGTGCCCCTTGTTGAAGAATAGAAAATGTCATTTATCCCAACTTTTGGTTATAAATAGCATTAATGATAATTAACATTGGAAATAACTTGAATTTTTTTACCTTACGATCACCAGGAAAAAAACCCATAATTTTTGCTGAGAGCAATATTTATTATTGCTCTCAGTTTTTTGTATACAGCTCTTAGAGTAGTAATAAATATATGTTCTAATATAGACTATATTATAACATACTGTATAATATATAGATCAGATACAAAGAGGGCTTATGTGTATACGTCAGTTATTTTTATAGATGCATTCGATTCATACTGTCGTGATCTTAGTTTCCGAGCGGGTTTGCAGCTCGTGTGTAAAGATAAAGATAAAAGATAAAGATAATTTTATTTTCCATCGATCATTTGAACAAGAAACATTAGCTTACAGCTAGTTATCGATGACTACATAAGAGAAATATTTACAATATTTACAACATACTGTGCTGTTTGGCACAGTGGACAAAATTTATAGACATACTAAAAGGTTACTCTTAGTAGTTTCCATGTGAAACAGTGTAATAAATGTGGCATTTCATGAAATACAAACATAATATCATATATTATAACTTCTTCCCTAATACATACATATTGTCATTATTAAACATGAACAAATGTGTTGTTTACTTGTAGCTCACTGCACGAGCTAGTCAATAACATCTATGATTTACTGCAACTTCAAAATGATGAGAAAATATAAATATCATTTTCAGAAAGGAAACTGTAAACAAATTCTTTTTTTTTTAAAGATTTTCTTGTTACTGCAGCCATACTCTACAACATATTAAGAAAAATATCAAGCACCAAACTATCAGATTAACAAAAAAGAAAGATATTTTGTTCACATCAAGTACTGTAATTTTATTTATAGAAGTATCCAAAAGCACAAAATAAAATATTAAATATTTACTGATACAATTTAAAGCTATATACATGACTTGCATTTAATGAAAATAATGTCACCTGTCTAACCCTTTAGGATCTTGAATAATATTTTGCCGATATAAATCTAACATCCAAATGAGGATTCTTTAAATACTTGGCAAAAATACATTGATCAGATAAATTATTGGAAGCAGTGTAAAAATATGATAGCCAAGTAAATCATGGGAGACTGAGTAAATATTTATTTATCATCTTTACACAAAGTATGTTAAAATGACATAACTGGTAAATGTACAACTAAATTGGAATATTTTCCTGTTGACTACATTATATGTCAAATCCTGAAGAGAAATCAACCCGTATCCAACTTTTCAATCTCCCATGCTGGTACCTTCCAAATGTTTTATATTCTCTCTTAAATGAATAACACACCATTTATTTGATTTTGTTTATATTTGCTGTACTGCTTGCTTAAAGACCATGATTATTACATATGTAATGATATCTACTATAATGAATAGTCCGTGAGATATTGCTGAACAATATGATAAATATTCTTGATTTTACCAAATCTGTGCTCACCTTTAGATTAATTTCTTAAAATACAATTATTTCCTCAAACCTATCATTGTTGAATTATTCATACTATTGACATTTTGTGCTGGTTGAATTGACTTCAAGAGAGTGTGAGGATCGGGATCAGCATTTGCAGGATCTGGATTGGATTGATCAAGATACTGAGATTGGGGACCTGCATAATTACTTTTGTTTCCCAATTCTTCATCTGGATAAAGTGGGAATTGAGGCTGGTACATATTTGCTGATTCTTCATCTTGATTTGGTAGGGGAGTAGGTTGAGGTTCAGGATCTGCATTTCCTGGTTCTTCCTCTGGATTATGTACTAATATAGGTGGAGGATTGGGATCAGGATCTGCATTTGTTGGCCTATCATGAGCTTGAATGCCTGGATCTGTCATTGGCATCAGTTGTTCAAGGGTTTGAGGGTCTAGATTTTTCTCTGCATGCACAGGATTTCTTTCTGGTTTAAAAAACTTCCAATATGTCACCCCTACTGACACAAGAATTCCCAATACTAATAATGGTATCAGGATACCAAGAATCACTGATATATCATTCTTAGATTCATTCTCTTCATCCCCTGCAATCAAATTCAATAAACTTTAAAAATATACACAAATGACTTAACCAGGTTTAAGTATATCTCTACTTAATGGTAGTTATAACATTGTATTACTGAAAAAATAAAATTTCATTTTTTTAAACATTAATTCTTAGTTTTATCTCCTGCCTAAAAATCACCATATTTGACCATATACCTGTAGAATTATTTGCTCGGCCAATAGTGCAGTGCATATGATTGCCACTTAGAACATATCCTTCCTCACAGCCGCAAACCCTGTCCTGGGTGGCATTCCCACGCATTAATACAATCATATTAGGTTCCAAACATGGTGTCCTGCATGCAATAATATTTGGCAGAATAATAATCTATTATTAGAAAGAAAATATACTATACTCTTTTTGTGTGTGTGAGTTGAGGTTGAGTCTCAAGCCACTGTTGTGTGATGTCATGTCTTCTTATTCAGCTTCTAATATAACTTCAGCTACTTGTACATTCTTCGGCAAATTACATTTTGATGTTATCATGTTTTCTGTCATGAGTATACTCTTCACAGAAGAGTGCATTAGGAAAATTAAAAAGAAATATAGAAAGAATACATTATCCTGCATCTGATGCCCAGGTTGGTGGTAGTGAGTTGATAACTGCCTATTTCACAGGGATCACACCTTGAGCTCTCAGGATCCATTTCATCACAAATAATGCCTTCATGTCCTGGAATTACACATTGACAGTTGCTTCAAATTTGTGTCAATTGATAAGTGAAGGATATTACTTAAGATTTGTGCCTGAATCGTTTCTCAGTCATTGTAAATTATGCATCAAGTAGTTTACCTGGCCAAAATCAGTGGAAATGTCTATTTTTGACCACAGTCATATGAATATGCCACATGTTTAGCATTGCCAAATGTATATAAACATGGTTTATATTTTGTTTTTGTTTTCAATTGTTTGTCACAGGTGCTTGAATAACTTAATGAAGAATTGTGAAAAAAGTTCTAAGATGGTGGTATTTTAATTCATTATTATTATAATACCTGGTGGGCATGTGATAGGCTTACAGCATCTTTCACCTGTCTCCCCATAAAACATCTGGTATGGTGATGGACAGTTGTTTGCAAAGCATAACGCAGTGTATCCCTAGAAAAATACAAAATATATGTACTTTAATTTACTGAACAAAAATGAGTATTAATTACTCACTTCATCAGGATTCAGTATTGGTTCATATATATTCCTTGTGTATCTCATATTATGAGTTCCAACCCAAGTGAATGTTAGTTGTCTCCTTGATATGTTCTGCCATGATTATGAAGGAAGAATCTGTCTTTTTGTTTCCAATATCATATCAAACAAACACTAACATGATAACTGACTCACCAGAATAATGGCTAAAATTAATCCAAAAGTATTCCTCTGTAACATTTCTAACAATGTTAGGACATACAGGTCAAGATCCTAATATGCCAGTAATGGATGCTAAATGTCAGCTCATACGAAAAACAAATTTATTGTATATGTAGTGACATCTATTTAGGTTATTCAAAATATGAACATTCTGTGTGTGCGTCTTGTATCATCTTTCTAGAAAAAAAATGTGGTATGTGATCATTGTACACGTTGTAGAGTGTTTTGTCTGGTTGTTCTGGTGGTTATTAACTTAAGATCATATTAGACCTAAGTTATAAATATTAAGATATTCAAATTATTTCTTTGTTTATGAACCGACACCACTCATTACTAACTGACAATCTATTTAAATTATGAGTAATTACATTATTATCCTTTTTTAACTTTTTTTGTGGCCAGATAGAAATAATGGTATGAGAGTCTTTGGATTGATAGTGTGAGCTGCCAAATTTACAGTGAACACTAATGACACTAGGAAGCGCCACCAGTATATTCTGACGTGACTCTGTTACCCTATTTATATACCTGTAAAAGGCGATAAACACGATCAAAACGAAGAGTGTGTGAATGTCTTGCGTTAAAGAAAAACCAAGGATTGAGAAGATTTGGCAAAATTCAGCACTTATTCAACTCATGTTTCCGTGGTATCTGGCAGTGATATGAATTTTAAGACGTGTTTAAAGAAACATTAAAGGACTTGATAACAAAATTAACGGTATGTTTTTATATGTGATGTTTAGAATTCACCCTAATTTTAACTGACAACTGGTGCATCAATGGCAATATTGTAAGTTCTAAATTCAGTTTTTAACAATGTAAATGCATGTTCAGTCCAATATCATGATCAACATTAATAAGCTTACTGGGCAAAACCAATTGACACCCCTCAGAGAGTGCAAGACTATCATTACAGCTGGGTCATTAAAGCATTAAACACAGAAATAACAGTATGCATCTGACAGTGGCAGGGAAGAGTGACGTTAACAATATTTACATTTACTGTGATATTAGTGAAAGAGATTTTCTATTTATCAAAAACTTTAAGAGAAAAATAGAAGTAAAGTGCACAGTTAAACATTTGAAAAATATTCATTTTCTCACCTCATTTCATTCGCCTTACTGGCAAATCACCTTTTTATTTCCAAATCATACAAATGAAAATGAGAAAATCTGTTTTACACAGTGAATTTTCCTCACACTAAAATATCAACACAGCTTAAAACAAGCCTCTAACTGTTGTGTAATTTGCAGAACCTATTTGCTTGTCTCCTTTTCTCATGAAAACTCTAAAGGAAAATAAAGACAAGAATATAATTTTGAAAGAAATATACTTGTAATCTTATTTTGTAATTCAAATATTGTACTGTTTAAATATTCATTGATGTCATTGATGCTTTCATCAGGGAATGTATTTTAACATTGTAAATGTACCAATTCCAATAAAGTATTTTGGTTATTTCCTTCTATGTCACTGTAGGGCACTCACTGAAAAGACCCATAAATTATACTATAATCATTTGATGTTTAAAAACAATTTTCACTGAGATTGTCTGTGTCTGAAGGAAAGAATTGAATCCTATCAGGGAACTCTTGCAAATTCTAATGGTTGAAAGTATTGGTCACTGGGTAGGGATGGCATACTTTTATTATTTAACATTATGATCTTAATAGGTTATGTACTTAATTGTAAAATTTAAACATTGCATTTTAGATGTTCCAGTGGATGCGGAATCCTTTGAGGTCCACACTTGGATTTTTCAGGGGAGGAAGCTCCCACCCCTACCAAGAAAAGTATCAAGATTCTGCATACAATAAGCATGCATCCCTGAGCCATGTTGACTGGCTGCAAGCTGAAGATGTCCGAGCTACTGTCACTGCTGTCATCTGCAAGCAGGCAAATTCTGATAACAACCAGCTTGATATACTTAAACTCGTAGAGACTGAGCTACAGAAGTCTGCAAGTGTATGTGAAACAGTGAGCTTGAGAGATTGCGGAGGCTACAACCTGCTGCAACTAGCCATCATAAACAATGTCCCCAGCGTTGTGAAGTACCTCATCACACAAGGTGCTGAGATCAATGTGCCAATATGTGGACGCCCTCTACATTTAGCAGCAAAACTAGGATATACTGAGATTGTTAACATGCTTATAGAATATGGTGCTGATACTCAGGTGATGGGGTGTGTGTGTTACCCACACTCCCACCCAAGCTCTGCCAAAACCTTGTACAACTCAGACACAGAATGCTGGACCCTGGTATGTCCAGGTGATTTATACAGTCAAAGTAACTCTAAGCTAGTTCATTTTGATTTTCCGCTGTTTTTTGCAATCCAATCAGATAGCGTTGAATGTGTGACAAATATCTTAGATTCAAATGGATCAAGTCTCAATATGGATAGTTCTCCACTTCATGTGTCCTGCAAAAATGGCTCATATGAGTGTATGATGTACTTCATAAATGAAAGCAGAGAAATGGTCAATAAAGCAGACAGTAGTGGTTATACACCCCTTCAGTATGCTATCAAATGGGGTGAAAAGTTTGCACAGTACTTGATATGTAATGGGGCAGCTGTATTGGTGAAAACCCCTAAAAATGAGAATCTATTGCATCTACTTTTCAAAGAAACAAAGGTGATATCTGAACTGTCACGCACTGTTAAATATCTGCTTGACTGTGGGGTGCACATGAACATAAATACAATGGATGACGATGGAAATTCTGCCTTAAATCTGCTGCTAAAGCTGCTGTATGGATCGGAAATAAGATCCTATTTGCAGTCCAAATCTGGACTTGAAGAACACTGCAATAAGATATATGAGGAGGTCTGGCAGAGTGTTCACATGCTACTGGAGGCCAAAGCAAATCCCAATATCTGCAACAAGGATGGAGATCGTAGTTTACATATTCTTGTTCAAGTAGGAAATACCCCATTTGAGGTATTATATAAACTGTTATCACTGCTTCTCCAACATCGTGCCAATGCCAACTTTGCTAATAAAAAGGACGGGACAATCTTGGGTCTGTTGGTGTGCAATGGCACTAAGCACAGACTTGGCAACTCTGTGCAGTCTCTGACTCATGTAAAGAATTCTGATGTGGACTTGTTTGTGGATTGCATCAAGCTGCTGCACACTCATGGGTGCCGCTTTGACCGCAGTCGTCTTACACAGACAGACTGCCTGCTTCACCAATTGTTTGCCTATCTGGACAAGCTAGAAATCGTGTCAAACATGCCTGTAGACTTGTTAAACAGAACCAAATTAGGAAGTGGGTCAGTCAGATATATTCAAAAAATCACTCAGTGCCTGCTGGAATGTGGTTGCCGCCCCAACACTTGCAAAGCAGAACAGAGTGATCTCAACTGTTTGTATTATAAGCTGATCTCCAAGAGTGATGTTGTGCCTTTTGAGCAGACACACAACCTTTTGCTTCTCCTGCTTCAATATGGTGCCGATGCCAATAAAGGTGCAAATCATATTGCCATGTCAGTATTCCGTCGTCGGGCCCACCTGCAACCATACAGTATATTTCCTATGCTCCATCTCATGAATTTGTGGGGAAGTGACAAGTGTACATACTCACATCCACAAATTCTCATGCTATTCAGAATTTTCTACTCAGTAATGGATCCTGCAGAGTCAACAAAGTGTCTGAAGAAATACTTTGAAGTTGACTTCAATCGGGCAGATAAAGTGCAGAGTCAAGAAAGTGATGACCTTGATAAATATGCACAGTCACTCCTTGATAACCCTAAGTCCCTGAAAACTATATGTGCTATGAATATTTATGACCTGTTGGAGAAGAGAATTTTGCTATCAAGAAAACTTCCATTACCCAAACCTCTTTCTGAATACCTGTGTTCTTTTCAGTATTAAAGGAATAATTTCAAGCATTTATATTTTGATTAATTTATACATGCATGAATTGTTCTAATGTAAGTTAATATGTTTAATAAATGTATCACTCTTCACATTTGAAAAAAATTATTGTTATTGACCAAATTAGAAATTATTTGTCTCATACTTTGTGCTTCAAGAGTGTTCTGCACCCATGAGATATTTTTTGCAGATCACCCCTTTGCCAAACTACTTTCACAGATCACCCCTCTGCTGAACTATTTTATTTTTATTTTTTTACAGTGGTTTTGTTTTCTATTGATTTTGGTGGAAGGATCTCACTTGGCTAAAGGACGAGAGATCCTTCCACGAGAACAAACAAAGAGATCTGTCAGACAGAATACTGCCTGTACCCATGTTCTTGTCTTTATCTCATACTTATCTATGGCAGATGGTTAATATATAAAGCAAACCAATGTAAAAATTGTAAGAAGTATCAATCTATATTGTTATGTGGCCTCACAATATAGAGTGACACTGCATCCACCTCTCAATTACGTCATTACATAATATATGTTGTAATTACGTCATTGAATGTGACGTCATTAAAAAGGGGGTGTGGCATTATTTATATTGTTTGACACACACACCATAGATCAGCATTTGCTGCAATGCACTTGCCAGTTTTGTTTAAATAGATTGTGCAGCAAAGCAAAACATCATACTTATCTGCAGTAGACAAGTCTGAGATAAAGACAAGAACATAGGTTGGTGCAGTGTTCAGGCTGACAGATCTCTCTCGTTGCTTCTGGTGTAAGGATCTCGCTCTTCCTTTGGACTCTCGAGACCCTTCCATCAGAACCAACTTGAGAGATCTGTCAGCCTGTACACTGCACTCACATGTTCTTGCCTTATTATTTCACTAAATATTCTGTAATTCTATAGCTTCAATTTAGCAGGCAGCCTGTGAACGGATTAATGATGCTTACACACTGCATTTATTTTGCAGATTAAGAGTTGGGGGGGGGGGGGGGGGGGGGGAATAAAATAGATCAGGGGTGGGAGAGCTCTGAACCAATCTGTGCAGTAAATCTGAACCAATCTGGTCAAATCGCATCATTCTGGATGCTCACAGCTGATCTGGGCACTAATTAACGTCATTCTTGGTCCTCACAACGCATCTGGGCACTATTTCGCAGCCAATCTGAGTGTTATTTGATCATTGCCATATGGTGGACAATGGCTAGACTGAAAATGTTTTCTTTAATCTTTATATATTGACTATAATACCCAAATTTTAAAGAAAATAACATGCTGATCAGTTCCATATAAAAGTATATGATCATCTGAAACTGATTTTTAACAAGATTATTGCCACATTGGATTTATCATAAAATTTACACTATCATTAACAAGACACTTATACACTCTACTGTAATGAAATTTGTATAATTTTGTGATGATTATTATGTGATTTTGATGCTTTTTGTTAGAAAAAAGTTGTTATATAATAGAATCACCCAGATTGGCTCAGAATTGGGGTAGAACAATGGTATGACGTCATGCCATCCAGATATGTTTCAATTACCACCCAGATTGGTTCAGAGCTCTCCCACCCTTGTAGATTGGTCCTACAAAAAAGGTTGAGTCTCTTTTTCTGAATAATTTATTTCCAAATAAATAGCAAACATGATAAAATAGTTATAGTAAAATAAAAAAAATTGGTAAGGCAAGCTAGGCTTTTATTTAAAAATACACAAATTAATGAGAAGTGCATCAACTTGTGGGCTTGATGCATGTCTATATTCTGCCTGTATATTTGCATGCATATCAATCTCCATTTGTTGGAGTTTACAAAATACCAGAAATAGATGATCAACATGGCCTGACTGGAAAGAGTGCAGTTTATAAACACACAAGTGCCCAAACATAACAATATTTACTTTTCAAAGAAAATTAAAAAGTTGCTTGATTTTGATTTTAAAGTGCTTGATTTTCTATTTGATATGGAGATGATATTTTGTTTTTATTTCAAAATAGTGATAACTTTTCACAACTCAGCAGTTGAGTATTGAGCATCAATTTCACAACCAAATTGGTGTGAAAAACATTCAAGAACAACTTTTTCAACGGTCATTTCCCTTGCTACCTGAAAGACAAATAACAGCATCTTAAAACCTGGACTGTAAGATAAAACTGTTGGGGGATCATGCCTTTTTATATTTCTTTCAGAAATATCAAGAGTTTTATATTGCGCTGAAATATTTATATAAGGTATTGGAAATTTTATGGTCTTTGTTGAAAAGAATAATTCAAAGGAAATATTTATTCATAATTGTACAAATCCAGATGTATTTACAAAACCTTACTGGGTACCTGACTACTTTTTGAACCAAAACTATTTTGAGGATTTTATTGTCAAAATAGGAAAGAGAGTAATGAATGTCATTACTTTTTGACCTGGATTTAATGTGGTCTAGCCTTTTATAATGCCACCCAATCAAATATAGATGATCCTTACTGTCATCAATATATAAAGTCAAACTAGATGCAATTAAAACTGATTACCTAACAGTGACAAAATGAAAAACCTTATTAAAATTCTAATAGAATTTTTAGATAATTCCTGTGAAAGTCTGTAAAAAATATTTTTGTAATGTGTGTGAATATCTTTTCGTAATTCCTGCAAATTTAAATCATTATTACCTTTCCCAGAGCAGACTTGAGCAGATGATAATTGCAGCCAATCAAAATACTTACATATTGAATTTGTTATCTTAATTCTCATTGGCTGATATTTATCATGTTATTCAAAATGGCACACTTATCTGCCCATTGTTCTACAATCACCATTCGGCAGGCCCAGACAGGTTTTCTGGAGAGGTCTTACTTTTCAACTTTTTATGCCAAATCCTGTTTACACGAGATTCCCCACTCTTTCAGTGATAATTCATATTTTAATATGATGATTGGAGAACACTAGTCTGCCAGAGGCACAAACCAACCAGTGGAGTTTGTCAAAATGACAGCCTCCATTACAACTCAGTGAAAGCTTAAAGTTTTTTTTCAAAAAGTCATGAAAAAGCTGAAAAAAGTTCTGAGCCTAATGGAAAATAGAAGGATTTGGGCCCCTGAAAATGCAATAGCTTACTAATAGATAAGAACTCTGACCAATGCAGAGAAGATTAAAATTGACTGACGGAATGACAGAATATTTCTTCGCCCATCATTTAAAAAAAATATAACCCACTGAGTTGATAGCTCTACTGACTTGAATGAAAACACATGAACTGAGATAAAGTGTAATAATGCAATATTTCATGCACAAAATTTGTAACCTTAAGGTCACTGCATTAAGGTCAATGGGTGCAGGGGCAAAATAAAAGTGACAGTGCACACCTTCACCTTGTGGTTGTCAGGCATGCCCAATATTTGTTATCTTAGTTAATCATTCATGAGGTGTTCTCCTTTAGGTATTAGTGGGCAAGATGTTGTATTTTCAGAGGTCTAATTCGATCTATTTTCCATTAAGCTCTGTTCTTTTTCCATTTTGTTATGATTTTTTTTTCAAAAATCTAATGGCTATCACAATGATAAGCTCTGAGGCCATTGACATATGTTTATTCAATTTTAATGGTAGTGAGATTTTGCATGCACACAAATTTTGAATTCAAGGTCAGTGTGTCAAGGCCAAAGGTCACATGACTAAAACAGTATGATGCGGCACAGCTATTACCTCAATATCTACCTCTATAAAATTTTAAACATATTACTGGTAGTTTTAGAAAAGAAGATTTTTAAACATAGTGTTGATACATAACACATGAAAAACTTTCCACTCACTATGGATGGTTGAGATGTTGCATGTATGCAAATTTGTAATTCAAGGTCAATCTGTCAAGGTCAAAAGTCACATGACTAAGAAAGTATAATGAGGTACAGCTATGACCTAATGCATTTCTGTATACCAAGTTTTAATTTCTTATAAGTGGTTGCTGAGATATGCTCAGTACAAAATTTGTGACCTCAAGGTCACTGCATTAAGGTCAATGGTGACATCACTTGAAGGAATCTGAATCTTTACCTTTATATCTACCTCAATATAAAATATGAAACATATTACTGGTAGTTTTGGATTTTTAAAGAAATGTTGACAGACGGACGGACATTTTCCCCACTCCCAAAGTTGTGCGAGCTAAAGGCTCAGCAGAGCTAAAAAGAAAAAGCAATCATTCTGACATTTATCAAAAATATAGAAATCAATAATTTTCGGAATATTTTTTTAATAACTGAATTGTCTGATCGTGATCGAGAATAATAAAAAGTTATTAAATTGACCATGGTCAGGTGTACATTTGGGGAGTACATTCTACTTGTGAGATATTTTGGGTAATTAGCTTTATTTAGTAAAAGGGATCCATTTTGCTGACATTAAATTCAATAAACAAGCAACTTAAAATACATTTTAACCCACAATTTTACATTTATGCCAGATCTACTTGTTACAATTGTCACAAACTTTGGACACATTAAATCAATAAATACAATAAATCTCATAGCAGTATAACCACCAATTAATCTTAACATGACCTTTGGCATTTGTAGATATAAATAAGTATATATGCTAATATCAAAAGTCAAACCACACCCGTGAAAAAACCCTTTTTTAAAGTCATAATGTATAATTCAATCCTTTAAATTCACACAATTCATAAACCTACCATTTTTTCAGTATTCAGTCATAATGCCTACAGATGACCATTTAATGATCTTTCCTAAATAAAAGATTCACATTGACCTCATTTTTTCTTACCATCAGATGGATGACCTTGACCCAGATAATATCCCACCATTGACCTCAGCAATACTACTGAATAAATCACAATTGTATTTCTAATAGCACCTAGAATATAATATATGGCTTCAGACTGCTGAGGAAGCTTAACCAATTCACTGGTTTGAGTCCAAGTTAATGCTGTTGCCATAGTGATGATTTTGACAGGAAGTGACAATGAGGCAGTATCTTGATTAAAATGAAGAGCAAGACCCAATCCTGCAATATGAACAAAAAACACAACTGTAAATTACGGTGATACTGAAGTGAATGCTTTAACTGAGGATGAGTGATATTATGTATATAAGCACTATTCTTTGCAATTGCTTGTTGCACATCCAAATGTTTTAAAATATCTTTAAGAATAGAATGATACTTTTGTAACTGTCAGTGAAAATTAAATTCAAAATGTTAAGGTGAGATAAATATGGTAGGTATTATACTTTACCCAATAAGGAAGTGAAATCCTTGATAAGTGCAAAGAAGAGTGTTGTATCCAGATGAATCCATGCTCTGTTAGCACAGTACTTCAGAGCCAAGCTGACAGACCAGAGAGGATCAAATCCCAGACCTTTCAAGAATGAGAATAGTCCAGCTCCTAGGATGATAACGGACAATGCCCCAATAAAGTGCTGGCGAAGGGAAGGCTGTGGTGGCAGCAAGCGGTCACATATCATTGCCAGTATTACTCCTGTAAGTATATTTAAACAAATTTATCTCAATATTATTATATATTTGATAGTTAATGTATGTATTATTATATATAATTGTTGATAAAAATATGTGGAAAAAATATTTTTTTGATTTATAGAAGAATAAATCTCAGATGAGTGGTGGCACTGGCTCAAATTTGGAATGATTCATATTGCCAGCAAATGGCTGATACTTACCAGCAAGGGTACCTGCCACAACCTGGTGCGGGAAGTGTGTGGCGATAAAACACCTTGACACAGACACAGCTGCCATGAACACAGTAAACAAGGTCCACATACACAATGAACACAGCCTCCTGGAAAGACAATCAAACATTTGAATAAAAAATATATAATTCATGATTATGCAGATCAGTATGTATACATGTAAGATTTTTTTTGAAGAATTGCAAGCACAAAACATAATGTTCCAATTTTTTCTTCAACTCCAGTCACTTAGTCTACTGAAATATGACATATACTAACTGTTCAAAATGTACACAAAAATAAAACTTGAATGACAAAATATGGGGAAATTACACCTACCTCTGTGATGACTTTGTGTGTAGGAAGCTGACTACTGCTGACACAATGATGTACAATGTAGCAGCTGTCACCATGCAGTGACCAGATGGGCTACCTACAGTGAGGTGATTAGAGTGGCAAAGATTTTGTCAAACTTGATGTCTTACATAATAAAATTATTATAAGAGAGAAAACTTTTAGGGCCAAGCGCTGGATGATTTTTTAAACGAGACCCCTCCCTCCTCTTTTGACTTTGTTTAGGATCAGAATTTTTTCCTTTGCTGTACTTATTACATTTCCCCTCCTTCTCATCTTGTATTCATATGTCCCCTTTATTTTTGTCTTTCATTTTATACCTTGTCCTTTAACTTCTACATTGAAGGAAAAGCATGACTATTTAAAAATGGAGAGAAAAAAATGCATATTACTCCAGCCAGCTAAAAACCCATGCTAAGTTGCAGAGAAGGTGCTCATTAAAGCAAAGGGAAATTAAATATTACAAAAATTGTACATTTGTCTTTCCCGCAGATATTTGTTCAAAATCACAACAAAGTCTAACTGCTTACCTGGTCCAGTCTCACAGGTGAGTCTGTACTGATCTAGATGAGGTGTGCTTTCTCCATATAACTTGGACTCATGTACCCACCAGTATGGACGCTGCCCATATAGAAACCTTACAAAATATTTCCAAACTTCAATTTAATTTTACCTGATACTTCCCATTGGTCCCTCCAAACAAATTTCCCTTTAAAATTTCCCTTTAATTTCCCTCCAAACAAATTTCCCTTTTATTATTTAGAGTACATAAGTTGGTGTCATTAAATTAAAGAACTGGCTCAAAATGCCACTTACAGAGGTCTAAGATTACTAAGATAAGGATATGGAGCAAATATTTAAAATTGTCATTTTCTAAATTCAAGGTAATTCAGGATTTTGTTTTTGTAGACTTTGCTTACATGTGTTAGTAATTTTACTTCTTTGGCATGAGATAATAAAATTTTTGTTTGTCACATCAATTAATGGGCTGGGAATCACAAAGTCATAATAATCTTGTCCATGAAATCAACTTACCATTTAAAGACACTATTGAAAAATTCTGCAATAGCTGCAACCCAAATCACTCGAATGCCAATCAATGGGTTGACAATGTATGCCAGAGGAAAATAAACCAAAAATGCAGCCTTTGGATCACCAAGACGTGTTATGAACAGCATCAATTCTGCATTGTCCTGAAATCAAATAATTAAAATTTTTTTTAATCTGTCCTCTCTAATAAAGGATTTTATTCATCCTAGGTTTGTATTAAAATCAATAAATAACCACACATTCAATATGGGCCTCTCATCAGGGGGTCTACCTGGTATTGCTTGGTGTCATTTTAAGCCATGATTAGTTTCTTTATTTGTCCTATAAGAGTTACTTCATGTAGAATGATGTCATTATAAATTTCACTTCAAGAAGAATGGCATCAATTAGGTCTGGCTATTTAACTGAAAAACCATACCTTACCTTAGCACATGACAAATATGATACATTTCAGCAAAAATAATCTTGTAATTGGAGAGGATGTCATGATATTATGTTCAAAGCAATGGAAAGAACAGGGGGTCTAAATATGGCATCACACTAAACTTTGAGGGCTAATCATGGTAAATTTGGAGTGTTAACACTAAATTCATCAGGCTCAATCTTACATCAGGCTAAAATAAGTACATATGCGAACAAATCAAAATAACTAATATTATCAAATTTGGGAAGTGGAAAGATGAATATTATTTATAAATATTTTCAAATCAACTATACAATTTAAAATGGCAGTGGAAAAATATGTTACTAAAAAATGAACCAGGTTCTCACCTTATATAAATGTTGAAAGTATTGCACAACCTGAATGCCAAATAAATGCAAATGGTCCATAATGACACTGTCACTCTGAAGTCTGAAAACATTAATTTACATGCATGTAAATTCAGTGGATAATCTAAGAATTAGCTTGTTGGAGATAGATTGTAGGATCAAGATTTTGAACAGAATGCTTATATTCATTTCATATGTACTGGACAACACCAAACTTAGTCCTTCATGAAAGTCGTAAAAGTTATTTTTCTCAAAATTAAAGTGAATGACATTTCACTGACAGTCAAAGTGAATGACAATTCACTGATAGGAAATGTTTTATTCACAGGAATCAAGTGTGGTTACAAACATATATGATAAACTTGTTCAGATATGATTGTTAGAAGGATGAGCTTCACACAGATTTAAACAAATTGCATAAATATATTCTTTGGTATATCTTCTTCAGTATTACATGACTTTGTATAAAGTCCTGTTTCCATTTGTGCAGTGTGTTATGCAGTGTGTTAATTTATTTTTGCATACCATACTATCCAATCTGGATGTTTCTATATATGCATGTTTTGCTATCCTGAGTAACTTGGAAGCATTTTGGCACCATGTTCAAACATTCTGTAGTTTGAGAGTGAAAACATCACAAAATTAATGCATAAACAGCATGATGCTTTTATATTGTATGTAAACACAGTGACTGGCTGTTTCGACCATTCTCCTATTTGACTGTTTCCCTGTCAACCGTATAATATCAAATTACCCATAGTCTACTTTTTCTTTACAACAAAAGTTGGGCATAGGCCGATTGTGGGTTACCATCAACTGCCCCATTGAAAACAACAAACAGGAACTGCACAAGTAAAATCGGAAGTGAACAAAAAACTCTCTAAAATCCAATCTTTAAAAAAAAAAGACGGAAACTCGCAATACTTTGGGTCAATCGCCATTAACCTTCTCAAAGGAAATTTTGTAATATTTTAGCCATTACTGAGTAACTGAGGCCCACTTCTTTTCAGTTAGGACTTAGGTCTGCTTTTTTAGCCACAGTCAAACTGGGGATCAGAATTCTTCCCCACAGTCGAACATGCCACAGTCGAACAGGAGAATGATCGCAACTGCCAGTAGCTGAAACACAGCTTTGGATTGTCAACACATATTCTGACTAGTAAAGAGAAGCAATTAGCAAAAGTGCGCAAATGTCACTGGTATATGTGCCCTCTTAAGACAAATGTAAATTCCTGGACATACCAGTAATATTTTTTTTCTGAATGTGTGTGCCGTCCCCGACAAACCCAAGAATCAGCCAAGGGCAAGGCTGAACTCAGAAGTTTTAGTCTTAGTGACCAAGTGACTTATTATCGCTCACATAACTCTTCAATTTTATTGAATTAGACCTAATATTATGAAAGCATGAGTGTACTCTATCATTATCTGTACTGAAATGATTGTATACAAACTTGTAATTTTTTGGAAAAACCACTGAAATATTTATTTTTTTCACTTTTTGTCTATTTAAGATTTTTCATCGTCTGTCAAATGTTAGATCCGCAGTTAATTTTGACATATTTATTTTTCACACGTGTATGTAATTTGCAGGGAGTGATGCTAAAATAGTTTTTATCTTAACTTTTATGCTTTTATGAATTTAATATAGAATGTTTTGTCGATGCTGAAACATTTTGATAAAGTAATATATAATTTTCTGCGGAATAGGCTCAGCACGTGGGAATTTGTGTGGTGGTGCTGAAAAGGATAAAATCATGTCGCACTATAATTTCAAGAAGATCACGGTCATTCCGACGTCGAAGGTAATTAAATGACTATATAATTTGTTGTTTCACCATTTCTGAGTAGTAAGATATTGGAAAATTCAAATGGTATGATACATTGTCCACGTTTATGTCCAATCAACATCACTTGGTTGTGAACCATTTTGATGGTTTTCATTTTGATCATCAATGACCAATCTGTCATGTCATTTGGCTTGATTTGCCACCCAGTTTAAACACCCAAATTTTAGGAATTATGTTTAAGTTATATCTTGAAAGTTTGTTACTCCCTGTTTACACAATTAAGGGTATACGTTTGTACAAAGACAATAAACATCTGAAAGCACATTATGCAATCTTCAAAATTCCGAAATTGGAATGCAAACTATGTCTAAAGTTACAGTAACTTATTATTACCTAATGTTAAACTTTAAATTTTCATGATGTTTAAATGTAGATAAGCTTATGATACACCAAATTTTGGAATTAATGCTTAATATTGTCAAAGGGGTACTTAGATCAACTGGTGCCCTGTACAAGCCTAGTGTTCTCCAATCACTTTTTATGTAAAATTCCATTTGCATGAGATTCTTTAAATACCCAACTCTTTCAGTGGTAAATCATATTTAATGCATGATTATAGCTAAAGTCTCACAAAAAAGCTTGATTATTCTTTGGATGACATTAAATAAAGAAAACATATGCACTTGATATCAGTTGCCAGAGTCAAACCCGTTTAAATGACCAAATTGAATCCGTTTAAACGATAGCTCTATCAATTTCACCAAACTTTTTTTCTTTGGTTGAAATAGAAGAGACCCTGAAACCCTTCCAGATCACCTTTCTGGGCTGGCTGATTGGTGATTGAAGAACACTCATACAAGCCAGTCTCGTATCCAAATGTGTTACTTGTTCATCCTAATTTTGAATATGATTTGAATTCAGTCCTTTTATTTTTGTAGGACTTTGTCGACATAGTACTGTCCAAGACCCAAAGAAAAACACCAACTGTAATCCATAAACATTATGCCATTGGAAGGATACGGCAATTTTATATGCGGAAAATCAAATTTGCCCAGCAGACCTTCCATGACAAACTCAGCCAAATTCTCACAGATTTCCCTAAAATGGAGGTAAGATGTTTTTCATTACTTATAATTTTCAACAGTAAGTTCCATCCTTTAGTATCACCTTATCAAAAATATTTGTCTTGGAATTGCAGTAGTTAAATGATCAATTCATAGTGTATATTTTTTCTTTGTAATTTCAGGATATACATCCATTCTATGCAGATTTGATGAATGTTTTGTATGACAAGGATCATTACAAGCTAGCTCTTGGACAAATAAATACAGCAAGACATCTTGTAGATAAGTAAGTACAGAGAATTACAAATTCTCGCTATCTGCTCTCCCATATCTGCTGCATTTTCGTGACAATGTACTTATATAAAGTTTATATGACAAAGACATTGGCTTGTTAATGAACAATGTGGATCTGAAATTCCCCTCCCATCTTGAAGAAAGGTGGGTGGAAGGGAAGTTTACAATGCAAAATAATTCTTGAGATGCACACTTCTTCCAGGCCATTAAAAAACAAGCTTGTTTCAGATTTTTGGCAAACTGTAGGCCAAAATCTGCGACCTCAAAGTTTTTTTTTAACTCACTCGAATTTTAGATATCTTTAACTGTTGCCTGCTTGAAAATTTAACAATTTTCGCCTATAGTGGAGATGTAATATGTAATGAAATGAGTAGAAATTAGAAATATCTGTGCCATTGTCACTAGTGCTCTTTGTGCTCTTAAATTTATCAATGTTGTAAATATTTTATGTTTTGATGTCACTCATTTTTATAATATGTAGGTGTTTCCATAATTTAAATTAAGTTAAAATATAAAAGAATTAAAAGTAATTTTATCACACTGGTGTCTAGGATGCCAGACTTTAAAAAAAACAAAACATGTCAACTTTTCACTCATTGTCACAATATTATTGAATGAGCCAACAAATCTGAAAAGCAAAAAAAACGAATTGAGATAAATTTAAATCAAATTTCTGGTAAAAATTTGCATACAGGGCTGATTGTTTTTGTTTTTGTATTTTTTTGTTTGTTTGGCACATTCAATGCAGTACAAATGTATTCTGTCCGATAGAAATTAGCCTATGAAATTTTTAATTTAAATAAATTGGCTCCTTTTTTTTGATAGGTGAAATAATAACTGAAATATTTAAAATATGTAAAAAGTAATGATAACTATAATGATAATAAAACAACAAAACTAACCCCAACCATATTTTTTTTCTGCACACAAGGATTTTTTTTTGGAACATGGATGTTCCTTTTTGACAAAAACGGAAATATGTGTGTTATTCTGTGATCAGTACGATCGTGGGGAATGTGTAGTCATTTCCTATGAGTTGTAATTCAGCTTTTTCTATGGTCAATATGGTTTTAGCAACTGATGCTGCTGTGAAGTATTTGTATGTGTCCAATAAAATGTAAACAAAGTAAAAGAATTTTGTAATTTAAACAAAGCAGAAAGTGATCAAGTTGGCCCATCATTGAATGATATTGGCACTTCACATTGCTTGGAGATGTTTCCCAGTGATAAAGTATGGAATTCTGCGTTGGTTTAGTTCAAATTTGGTGTAAATCAGACAATACAGAAATGACATACAAAAGTCTGATCAATGATTTGCCTTAGTGCTGAGTGATAGTAGAGGAACTTACATAATCTGGACTAAAAAGAAAGTACTTTGCATACATTTGTCTGAAGAAAATAGTTCATTGCCAAATTCAATGTTTTTAAAAAAAATGAAGAAAAATAATGTCAACTACCCCATAAGTTTATAATGATGGTTTCATTTTTGTGTTTTTTAAAATTTCTTTTGATTATTTTAATTTTAATTTTGTTTGTTGTAATTTTTGTTTTGTTTGTTATTTTTTCGCATCCATATCACACATGGATCACCATTTTTCTTGTTTGGGCCCTGCATTGAAGTGCAGATCAATTCAGAATTGGGAGGAAAACTTCTTCACCTTAAGTTCTTAAAAGATAAATTGTAAGAAAATAATTCAAGGTGCTTGTGAAGTTACTGAGATATAGCATATCAAATAAATTACATATATCATGGTTTTTTGCAGTGTTGCCAAAGATTATACAAGGCTCCTTAAGTATGGTGATTCCCTGTACAGATGTAAACAGTTAAAAAGGGCTGCCCTCGGAAGGTGAGTTGTATGAGGCAATACCAGCCTTTCTCTCTAAGTACATCCACCTTTTTATGGTTTTGATAGAAATTCTTTTACTTTGATATTAATAGTGTCTGCTTTCCATTGTAGAATGTGCACAATTATGAAACGTCAAGGTCAGAGTTTGTCCTATCTGGAGCAAGTGCGCCAGCATCTGTCACGTCTCCCTTCCATCGACCCCAACACTCGCACCCTGCTGATCACAGGATTCCCTAATGTGGGAAAGTCCAGCTTCATCAACAAGGCAAGTCTTAACTTTAGTTGTTATGATCACCAATCCAATCAAAATGTAATTTTATATTGATTTTGTTTGAATGACTGTGGTATAAACATGATTAAACTGATCCTTTTTTTTTAGGGTCAAAGAAAATTATTGCATATATTTCGTGCTGATTTCATACAACTTGAGCTTGTTTATTAATATTGCACTATTTTACAGGTGACACGTGCTGATGTAGAAGTACAGCCATATGCCTTCACAACCAAATCATTATTTGTAGGTCATATGGATTACAGATACCTGAGGTGGCAGGTGAGCATTTAATACCATCTTAATCTTATTTATCTTGATGATAATGTATCAAAGATTGAATCAGGTAATTTAATGCAATTTTTTTTCATTAATCAACTGATGGAGTATCAGTAAAATGTTTGATAACATAATAAATAACAAAATTTATATAGTGCTGACACCGACAGTGTCTATTACTATCCCTTTAAAGTATATTTAGGGTCATTTGATGCTTCAACATATTGTCTTGATTATTATTAATTTTTTAAGGTACCACAAAAACTTGTTTCTTGAACATGTACATAATGGGACGTGGGGGTTATTATACAGAAAAGACTAAATTTCAGGGTGTATTCTTCACAAAATGATCACAGATCAATTTATTATCACAGAAATAGTGATGTTGTGAACTTTTTTTTCAGGTCGTGGATACACCTGGTATATTAGATCATTCACTTGAAGATCGTAACACCATAGAGATGCAGGCCATCACAGCCCTGGCCCATTTACGGGCAGCAGTGTTGTATGTCATGGATCTGTCAGAACAGTGTGGACAGAGTCTAGAGCAACAGGTCTGTCTTCTCAATTCTTTAATATGGCTATAAAAACAGTGGTGCATGTCAAGCTTTAAATTATAAAATTTTAAATAAAAATATTTTCTATTTTAGGTGGAGTTATTTGAAAACATCAAACCTTTATTTACAAATAAACCTTTGATAATATGTGCAAACAAAATAGATGTGAAGAAATTATCGGAATTGGATGAAGAAAAACAGGTAAGAATAATCCGTTTGAGTGTTTTATTTGGATTTTGGTGTTTTCTGTTGCTATTTGATTGTAAACCATTAGATTTGATTACAATCTCATACATTGTCTGAATAGACCGAGAACTTCATGAAATAACCATATGATTTTAGGAATTGTTCAAGCGATTTGAGGAAGATGGAATTCCTGTGATAGAGATGAGTACAGTCACAGAGGAGGGAATTATGAAAGTGAAAACTGAGGTATGTTCAAATAATAGTTGCATCACTCATACATGCCACGTAAAAAATGGACACTCTTACCTGCCATCATTTCTCAGATTTAGCAAACTCTTCATTTCACCACATAAAAGAAATGTCGGTTGAGAAATTTCCTGTAGGATGGTGTCTTATATTTTAGTATTGTTTCAGGCTTGTGATAAGTTATTGTCACAAAGAGTTGAGATGAAAATGAAAGGCAAGAAAGTAACAGATGTTATTAACAGGTTGCACCTGGCCATGCCGTCCAAAAGAGATGCCAAGGTTTTTATAATTTATTCATTTTTTGGGTATTTTGTATATACTAATATAAGATAGAGTAATGCACTGGTCTGATATTTGCAAGTAATTTTCTGGACTCTGAGGAAAGTGAACCCAAATTTTATTAATGATTACATTATTTTTAGGCTCGTCCTCCCTGCATACCAGCATCTGTGATGAAAAAGAGACAACAGATGGATGTTGATGGAGAAAAACCAAAGCAGAAATTAGTGAGTCTATCGATCTGTTGTAAAAATCTGCTTTCTTTCTGAGCACAAAAAAAAAACTAATATCTTCAGCGGATCTGATATAAAAAGAAAAATGTATGTTTGTAAAAAGACATTTTGATTTGAAACAACAAAAAATCGATTTACATCACCCATTATTGCCATTCCAAAGCCTAGTAATGCTTTGTTCAAACTTTAAAAATGAATTAAGTTGAATAGGATCTGTACAGTATTTTATGCAATGTAGGGACAAGGGGTTTAGTTCTACATTTAGTATAATTAAAAGATTACAGTAAAGATTCTGTTATGTTTTTCAGGAGAGAGACCTGGAGATAGAGATGGCAGATGATTATGTGCTGGATCTTCAAAGTGAGTGCTGCCATGCATATTTTGTGATCTCTCACTAATTATAAAAGTAAAATGATTAATTTTAAGTAATGACTGGATATTCGATTGAATTGAACTTATAGAGATTTTAGATTTTTAAAAATATGAATAGGAAAATAGAAATTTATTTTGAATCATCCCAGAAGATGGTATATTTTTACACAATTTAAAATTGTTTATTTGGTTTTTCAGAGAACTGGGACTTGGCTAATGAAGACGAGAAGCAAGATATCTTACCAGAAATCTGGGAGGGACATAACATAGCAGATTTCATTGATCCTGACATCCTCAAGGTTAGTTTAAAGTGAAAGGCAAGCCAAATAGACCATACCCCACACACACGCTATTTTTGGAAAGTTTCCCAAAATTTGATGCCACCTGATCATCTAATCATCTACTTTACTGATCATCTACACAACAAAGCAACCTTGCAATTAGTGTATCGTAGATCCTGATCCTGTTTAAATTGAACACAGAGATTCCAGAGTTGCTGTGGATTTTGCCATGATTAGTCAATTACAAGCTGGATTTTGATTGATCACTCAGCTTATTTTTAAGATGGGGATATCCTAAAAGTTTTTGGAATCAAAATTATTTAATCAAATTTGTCAAAGTTTTTTATTAGACTTTTTAAGGTTGTTTTGTTCAAGTTATTTGTTTTTTGGAGTATTTATGACAAAACAACACAATTTTGAGTGACACTTGCATCCTTCAATCACTACAAAAGACACACATAATACACAGGGACAAATATACATTCAGAAATTATTAAACTGTCAAATACTTTAATAAACAATGTCTTTCATATATTTTACAATTATAGTTATTAATGATTATAAAAAACACCAGTAAGTGTTGTATATCTTTAATAGGAGCTCATATTGATAGTAAAAATTAAAGCAAGTTTTTAATATTTATCGATGATTTATTTATATTGTCATTTGATTCCAGAAACTTGATGAGTTGGAGAAGGAGGAAGAGATGAGAGAAAATGCAGGATTCTATGATTCTGATGAAAGTGATGAAGATGAAGATACCAAAGAAATGAGAGCCACTGCAGATAGGTATGCAGTCAATTGTTAAACTTTGAATTCCTACAATTTCTTTCAGGTTTTGAGTAATTTATCATAATATTGCTAGGACGTAAAAGGATTAAAATGAGCTTCATCAATTTGTAGGATTCGAGAAAAGCGAAAATTGACCGTTATGGAATCTAGAGAGAAACGGAAAGTAGAGAAGCCACGTTTGCCAAGGACAGCCAAGAAGGTGAATACAGGACAGATGAAGGATGAACTGGGAGACCTCGGACTGGAAGTAGATACAGATGAAGAGGTAAGAAATATATAATACTTGAAGGAATAAAGGACCATTTATGCTAACACACTTATATTTATGTCCCACCGGAAGGTACATATGGTATATAATTATGGAAATAATATATACCATATTGTAAATACAAATGTCGAGTTACCACTGCAGTATTAGCACTGCGATGTTAGCAGTTCGGAAACATCTTGGTTTGCATCTTATCTTATCTTTCAATAAAAAAAGCCTCTTTTACACCTGTTTTAGAGCCCAATGATTTGCTTTGTGTAACTAAAATTAACCTAACAACGAAGATAGTCAACATGCTTTTGAAGTGGACCTTAGTGCAATTTTTTCACACCAAATTATACCTTTCCATACAAAAAGCTTCTGTACAATCTGTAAATGTGTAATTATTCTAAATTTATAATATTTGCAAATACAGACACATCTTGGACAAGCCCGGGCTCGTAGTCAGAGTAGACGGGAAACAAGGAAGAGAAAGAGGGATGAATCAGAAGTGAGAAGTGCAAGCAGAGCAAGAAGCTCTTCCCGAACTCCAAGAGACAAATCTGGTGTCAGAGATCCAGAGGTAATGTACACGATTCTTAAAGCACAGTTAATGAATATTAATGTGATTGATTTACACATGGCATTACAATTTGTCAGCGTCTCCTCCACACCTGTTTGTTGCAGACATATAATGATAATATACCTGCTATTAGTAGACATGTATTATATTGGCTCAATACCAAAGCACTCTATAAAATGTCAGTTTTTACCCTCAGCCCCTGATGTAATCAGGCTGAGGGTATTGCAGTACTCCTGGCGTGGGTATGTATGTATGTCTGTAGCGAACATCCTTGTCATCGCGATAACTTGAGAACAAATGATGGCAGCTTCATGAAACTTGACACACATAAGCATCTGGTGAAAACCTCGGACGAGTTCGATGGACAGCGACCTTGACCTATTTTTCAAGGTCACAGGGACAATTATGTGAAATCCCAAGAATTGCAATAACTTAAGAACAAATGATGGCAGCTTTATGAGATTTGACACACATAAGCATCTGGTGAAGACCTCAGAATTTTTTCTATGAAACATGACCTTCACCTACTTTTCAAGGTCACAGGGACAATTATGTGAAATCATCCTTGTCATCGTGATAACTCTAGAACAAATGATGGCAGCTTCATACAACTTGACACACATAAGCATCCGGTGAAAAGCTCAGACGAGTTCGATGAACAGCGACCTTGACCTATTTTTCAAGGTCACATGGACAATTATGTGAAATCCCAAGAATCACAATAACTCAAGAACAAATGATGGCAGCTTTATGAGATTTGACACACATAAGCATCTGTTGAAGACCTCAGAATTTTTTCTATGAAACATGACCTTCACCTACTTTTCAAGGTCACAGGGACAATTATGTGAAATCGTCCTTGTCATCGCGATAACTTGAGAACAAATGCTGGCAGCTTCATGAAACTTGACACACATAAGCATCAGGTGAAAACCTTGGATGAGTACGATGGACGGTGACCTTGACCTATTTTTCAAGGTCACAAGGACAATTATGTGAAATCCCAAGAATCGCAATAACTCAAGAACGAATGATGGCAGCTTTATAAGATGTGACACACATAAGCATGTGCTGAAGACTCAGAATTTTTTCTATGAAACATGACCTTCTCCTACTTTTCAAGGTCACAGGGACAATTATGTGAAATCATCCTTGTCATCGTGATAACTCTAGAACAAATGATGGCAGCTTCATGAAACTTGACACACATAAGCATCAGGTGAAAACCTCGGACGAGTTCAGTGGACGGCGACCTTCACCTACTTTTCAAGGTCACAGGGACAATTATGTGAAATCATCCTTGTCATTTTGATAATTCAAGAACAAATAATGGCAGCTTCACTAAACTTGACACACATAAGCATCTGGTGAAAACCTCGGACAAGACCGATGGACAGCGACCTTGACATATTTTTCAAGGTCACAGGGACAGTTATGTGAAATCCCTAGAATCACAATAACTCTAGAACAAATGATAGCAGCTTTATGAGATTTGACACACATGAGCATCTGTTGAAGACCTCAGAAATTTTTCTATGGAACATGACCTTCACCTACTTTTCAAGGTCACAGTGACAATTATGTGAAATCCCTATCATTGCTATAACTCGAGAACGAATGATGGCAGCTTTATGAGACTTGACACACATAAGCATCGGGTGAAGACCTCAGTGAAGACCTTCACCTACTTTTCAAGGTCACAGGAACAATTATGTGGTGCGGTGACGTTTTGTTCACAAATATTGTGTGGAGCGAATGTTGTGCAATAAGTTACCAGGGCTGAGGGCTGATGCACCTCTGATGCCTATGTTTTTATTTATTAACAATTTGTTGTTCTGAGAATTTGCTCATTTTGTAATAAGTGTTAAAATTGTTCATGACATAATCATTATTTTATACATTTTAGATGGCTGCTAAGGTGCGTAAAATAGGCAAGAATGCACAGAAAAAGAGCAACAGGCTAGCCAAGAAGGGAGAAGGTGACCGTGTGATTCTCAACATGAAACCAAAACATCTGTTTGCTGGAAAGAGAAAGGGTGGCAAGACAGACAGAAGATAAATCTAATCTTAAGATTTGGCAGAAGTTGCCTTGGGCAGATTTGGGGCCTGAAACCTTATAGGACCATATAGCACCAGTTAAAATCAGCTAATAAGTTTGGGCAGAGGAGTGCCCATGCCTGGTTCCATCCTCAATCCCACCCAAGTAGACCAGGTCACAGGTTTTGGGTGGTCCAAAATGTTATGGGTAATTGTAATAAATAAAGATTCTCTCTCTAATGGTCATTTATCCATGTGAAAAATATTGTGTTATCCTTTACATAGGGTTCATTGTCTCTGACTGCAACTGACTCTGAACAGTTTTGTTATGTATGCTCCAGTAAATTATTAAACATTTCTTGGTGTATCTTAAATGAAAAGTCCATGTTATTGTATCATATCCTTCTTTTTGTTTTATAGTATGTCATCACAATCATAATATCATCCACTCATACATGTAAGATGTAAAGCATTTCTTACAGTCCATGCACATTTCTGGAAGTTTGATAGACCAATATTTTACATGGACGTGTACAAGATGATCCTTACTGCCTTTACAATAAGGCTGATATTCCATAAGAATAAGTTACCTGATCATAATGAATAATAATCAATGAAGTATTTAGTCTATAATTAGATTTTTAGTAACAAATTTTAATCAGCTGTTTGGATAAGTCTGATGTACAATAAGGAATATTTGTACAAATGATGGAATATGAATATTTTGTTATTGATAAATAATGCTTTTAAGAATCTATGGGAAATACTACAAATAAAACAAATTGTTCAAAATGAAGATGGAATTATTTTATTATCAATTTTCAAAAGATGGAAATCTAGTGTGGTTTTATCAAATCCTTAAATCTTTGTGTGAGGTCAAAGTAACTTGTATTAACAATTTTATTTTGCATTTCCTTAAGGTTAAGCTATGTTTTAAGAAGTTATTAATTGCAGGCTGGAAAGTCTTTAGGCACAATTTTTAATTTATCTGATCTAAAATAATAAATGATTGTCCAAGTCTACATATTTTATCAAATCCTTAATACTTGTGGCCAAAATTTGTTTTTGTATTTACAATTTACAATTAATCATGTTTAGCTTGAGTATAGGTGACCAAATATATTGGTACTTGATGGTAATGTCTTTTAAAATCACACAATTTGATTCAGGACTGCTCTTTGTCCATCATCCTTACTTTCTTTCATTATACAATATTACCAAGCTATTTATATTTAGCACTACATCCAGCGGAGAAATGTCAAAATAATTTTTAAATTTGGTGAAATGACCAAAACTGATGGTCTGTGAGTATACTTGCCACTAATTATGTTTTCCAAACTACTGTTTGTGTGAACCACTTAATATTGATGCCTCAAGAAAGACTGGAAATCTGTTGCATCATTTAATCTCTGCTTAACAATATTACATTTATTTATCAGAATTGAACACTTTGAAAAAAATTGCAACAAATACATGGAAAAATACATTACTGCTATTTTGAAATTGTATGTCAGTTAATACAGATTTAGCATAATTAACATTAAATGACCATTGTGCCAAACAGGTTTTTGTGCATCAAATTTCCAGATCACCACCCCAACACTATACTTTGTATTAACCTGGTCATATTGGTATGATGTAATGATTTCAAACATTACCTTATTTCTGTAGTAAATTTTTGTGTTCCTTTGTCAGCGGCCAATCACACTGACCTAGCTTTATGCATTATTGATTGAACTGCATACATCTTAAAAATAGCAGGTGCATATAGTTTTAAAAGGCAAAACATTTTTAACAAATCCTCAAATTTTTCCATCCGCCCTCAAACAGCATTAGCCAAGAACACCTATTATAAATCTGTTTGATAATAAAATATAAGGACAACTATTTCATGAAGACTAAAAGAAATTCTGATATAGCAATGAGCAAGGCTTTGTGGCAGAAGGTGACTAAGGATCGCTGTAATTACAACTAGATGGCACCACAAGTAACACAAGACCTGAAATCTCTTCGTCATAATGTTAAAATCCAAGTTGGCTAGTTTTGCGAGAATAAACACTGATATAGCCAAGTTTTGCCATACTTAAAATGACCTGCTCAAGTTTGGAGGCAGTCGTACGGAAATATCACAAAAGGAGTGGAGACCCCAGAGGTGGATTGTATCAACAGGGCCCGGGTCTTATTTCATGTTTGAATAGAATTTACCCTTTATTTTTACAAATACAATTTTTTTATTGTTAATAGCTCATCAACATGTATATATATATATATAGATAGATAGATAAAAAAACGTTTGCCTCACAATTGTCCCTTACCAGCACATTTTGATTGTTTCCTCCTGTTGGCTTTATCGGACTGTTCTTATTTAAAATTTGGTTCAACCTCTGGTTGATTGCTGAATATTCGGGGTAACTGGGTATGTTACGAGACTGGAGTTCAAGTATTTCCTTCCAAATGGCCACGTTTATATCATCCCGGGAGTATACAAATAAACCAGTACTGTCGGGCATGAAGCAATGTTCTTACCAGAATCTTTATTCTTGGCAGTGGTCAATAGTAACGATTTCTGGGATTTGACACTTAAACTTTTATACCTCAAACGGTAGGATTACTACTCTTACATCTTTGTCATTTGTCAAGGAAAATGTGTATTTGTTCTTCCAGAAACAGATGATGCGAGTTTGACTCCATGGCAGATAGGCCATGGAATTTTTTATTATATTTATGAAACTTTATCCATGAGGTCTGCAAAATGCAATAACCTACAAAATATTTTTCAGTTTCCATGAACACCATTCAATTAAGTTTTACACAATTTCTTAGAGGCTTTTTGAAACAAACTCGCATGTAAACAAATAATTTCAGTTTTGTTTTTGTTTTTAGTTCGAAACCAGTGTAGCTCGTCATTAATATCCATATATGCAAAATCAGTCCTACAACTATGTGACTAAGCTTGTCTTGCTGAATGTGAGCTTTATAGAAGTAGTGATGATTCTGACAGCAGATGTCGCTCTGCTTATACCTGTGGTATGCACCTTCATTTATGAAAACGGCTCATAAAGGACGGGAAGCTCTGATTGGTGGACTGCGTTGATTGGGACCTCAGCAACAATGAACGCTGCAAGTAATATGAAAGCGGGGTTGCATTAAGTATTACAGTGCCTTTTGTGACATGCTAATTGCAATGACAAAGTAAAATGTATATTCATACATGAATTGTAAATAAGTAAAGAAAAATTATTTCATTTTTTTTCATAACAGGGCAACCACACACCCTGTGACGTCACATACTGCATACTATATGACCATCGCAAGATATGAGAAATATAGACAGATTCACATGAATGTGGTGTAGCATACTGTAAACATTATCGTGTACATGTTCAAAATGTTTGGGAAACAAGTCCTGTCTGAGATGAAGACCAGTGTACGAGGCGTAGTCCTGATTGAAAGTGAATTGCCCTCCTCAGAACAGGGCTTCTAGGATTTCTCAAAGAACAGACCCCCTCTTCTAGGATTGCCAGGAAGCCTGTACCTCGTTTGCAATAAACCACATGGGTTTAGCAGCATTTGATTTGAATAGGTTTGATGTATAAACAAACCAGGTAAAGCAGAAACAGAATGCTGATGTGTGGAAGCAGATTCTTGAACATAACACCTTTGTTGATTTTCATTCCTCGCATATGAATATGATGCTTGCAGTTGTTTTTTAAGAGCAGATATCTTTGTACGCTTTTGGTTTTCATTGTGTTTACAAAATAGCATTCTAGATTTGCCTGTAAACATTTAGGATCCATACCTACGCTAATAGGTGGAATATTATATAAACCATTATACAAAGAAAATAGCGAGGCGTTATTGCTGAGTGGAATGCACTACCTCTTGGTAGAGCATAGCTATAGTCTCTGATTTCTACAGTGCAGATGTGCATATGTGAGAGAATCTTAACTTCCCATGGTTCAGTGTGGGGATTCTTGTATAACGCATCCAAACATCTAAACACAGCATTCCCTAGTTGCCCTCATTATGGCCCACCCTGAAAGTCACTTTGCGAACCCCACAGACAATACAAATAAATCATTAACAACTTTTGTTTTGCACAAGCAAATCCATATTGGCAATCTGTTTTTACATGAGAATAGTTGTAATCTGAGGAAGCATCAGAAGGTCACAATAGAGTCCATAGATCAATTCTCACATTAAATACTAGTGCTATAGGTATTATCCAGGAACCACATGAACAACGCTTCAACTAAGATAGGACCCTACTTTAGTAATCTTGATTCCGCCACTACATGTTCCATTCATTCAGAGGTTGACTATAAGATGCCAGGGACACGATGACTGATGACCATCCTCCTGATGCCATTAACATGGCCTTTGCATTAAGTTTGCTTCTGCATTTAGTTTGTCTCTGTATTTAGTTTGCTTCTGGTAGATATCAACCAGTAAACCTCCTCATTTCGAATCATGTGTGATGAAAGTAGATCCAAGGTCATTATGTTTATTAACAAATGTAGCATATATCATTAGAGTGCTCGCCAGGTTACGTAAATATGTTTACAATAGTGATAATAAGATTAACACGGTAAACAATAACATCGATAATGTTTATTCATAGTTTGTACATCTTCCTCACAGCCTGCACAAAAAATAAAAAATGCGCATTTCCCATGTGATGCCAACTTGAATTTCAGATAAATCCCTAAATCCCATGGGACAGATGGATATATTTAAATTTTTGAGGTTGGGTAGAATAATAGAACTTGTTTGTGGTTTGTGAGTGTAAAGGATGAGGGTGACAGGAAGGACAAGTACTAGTCTCTGGTTTCATAACCTGTCCGCTCCACTCAGCATACATGACAATCACATGCACCATATCCGCACGTCCCTTGTGGGCTTTGTCTGACTCCGCTGATGTGTCCCTCGCCCATGTCAGAACTGCGCATGTATTTTGAGATATGCAGCTCACGACAGCAGAACTGCGGACGACAATAGAGTTGTCTTGCCCATTATGTAATCATAATTACTCTAAGATCACACCATTGGACGTCGTTGGCGCATAGACGTGTTCCTTTGTCGTCCGCAGCAGTGTTGTTGGCTGTAATTTGCACCCTTTTTTGAGTGTATGATAAGATATATTCATATAAGACATATATTGTAAAGAAATATTTACCATGTTTTAGTATGTATATCATGATGACATTGTCAAATCACAGAGAATTTTGTGATTGACTGAACAGAGGCCATGATTTATTTTGTCTTTGCATGGTTTATGTGTAAGGTCATGCGTTATGTTTGTGGGTCACGCAAAGTCAAAAGGTCAGGTCAGTATTAATGGTGTCCCCAACGTTGTTTGTGATTCACACCTTGGAAGCATTTTATGTGGGACCACAAATAGGCGGTAACCACAGAAACTAGCATAGAAACAAAGAGGAACTCCATGTGATATGCATGTGTACAAGTGTGCAGACCCAGGTTAGTAGCTGAGGTCAGTCTTTAAGGGTGGTCCTTATGGGACACACGACATTTCTAAATACTTGGGGTGAAAACGGAAGTTCCTTAGAACATATTTGTTCACATTTATATCTTTACAAACTTAACCACTAAAATTATTATTCTGCTCTTGAAAGTAATGGTCAAAATCTGCAAATGATTGATACAAATGTGGACATCACATGGTGCCACGACAACAGAGGACAATGATACCATGACAACGTATCACGTGACACAAGAGTCCAAACAGAGGGCGCCCCGAAGCAGCATGGTGGCCTGTGATTGGTCCGCGTCAATGTCTCTCATTTCTCTTTATAACATACCTCATGGGGCTACAAAGTGTGTTGATGGGCCGAGTGCCTGTTATCTTGAGGTGTCGTGTCATAGGACTAATATATTTCACGTTTGTGTTAATTCATACATGTGTGATACATAGGTTTATACCGAGAAAGGGCATTGGGTTGAAATATGGAAATCGGTTTTCTAGACATTGTGTCATTATAAAACCGCATGTGGTTTGTTTGCTAAAGTTTGCTTATTTTCCCACATACTTATCTGTGAATAGTGTCATTTATAGCCTGCTCACTGGCTTGTGTGGGTTATTGGTGCAGAAGCCTGAGCAACTCTGTGGGTATTAAACCAAACAGAAAAGTTCACGCAAACTCATTACATATGTCCAAGACCAGACTCAACAAATAAGGCCCATTTCTTTTGATAAAATAGATCAACCATGGTTTAACATTAGAAGCCAACATCGGGGCCTGAGTCTTCATATCTCTGCAAGAGAGGCCTTTATATCTCTGCAAGCCGGGTCCACCTACTCTGCAGTTGTGGTATGTGGGCTCAGCAGTGGACGTGCATAACGAGGAATGCGTGTGAGTGCATGGGATCGTACATTTGTTGCTGGTCTGTGATCACCCAGGCATCAGACAGAATCACTCATTTGTCATTGGCAAAAATGTGCTGAGTATTTGAAGCTCATAAAATCTCCATGGTTTATCACCTGGCCGCGTGATGCTTTTAGCGCCCCACCTTTTCCACGACACCTGATTATGCCTTGAAATATGACAGTTTTCACCAAGTTGCACTTTAACTTTAGGGATTCAAGTTTTTTTTATTTGATTTATAATATCACGTATAGCTCTAGTCGTGGATCATTAGGCTGACATATCTATGGCATCATGAATTTAATGAGATTGTGATAACGAGGGGCAGGAGTGACCCCTAGTGGGTCTGATACGATAATTACAACTGCCACATCCACCTGAGGAACAACCCTGATAACACGAGATAAGCTAACAACAAACCGTCACCAACTTGTAATGTACAAGATTGCTGTGTGTGGCTTGAAAAGATAAAGGTTTTATTGAACTTTCTTGGTAAGATAAGGATTTTATTGAACATTCTTGACATGATAAGGACTATATTGGACATTCTTTCTTGTTTGAATTGATTGACGAATTGTCAGACAGTGACAGATTCCGATAGAACCTCAGATGTTCTAATGAAGTTGACAAGAAAGATACTGCCAAAACCAAAAAATGAACATTCCTTTTTTATTGGATCACATAAAATTTAAAATAAACGCACTCACGAATCATTGGTGTCACCTAGCATGTGTCACAGATTTGTTCAGGGAATTGTGCTAATTGGTAGTCTGGGGTATTGGCAGACGATTCATTGGTGTGTAATCAGTTTGGTTGACTCCATTCAGCCCCCACCGCACCATGTTGTATGTATTACCTTACAGACGCCTCGGCTTCAGACATCCCACCGCTTTTGGTCAGATTTGCCCTTCCAATTTTTGCGTGTGTTTTTTTTATTTTCGTTACTATCTAATGTTGATATCTTAGTCTGGTGATTAGAATTGAATCACAAAGTGAACATGAGCAGAATTTTCCTCTGGCTTTTGATTTGTTTGACCCGTAGAAGCCTGCCACCGGGACTTCCCTTTCATCTGGATCTTATTTCACCTTCATTAGTGGCAGAGATAGATTGAGTAGCCAATCTGAGTAACCAAAGTCAGTCCTCCAAATTAATGATTCCCCGTTCAGTAAGTTTTGAAATGAACATCTGCTTTTTATAATTCAGTGATTTGACCAATCGATACATTTTTCAAATAATCTTATTGATAAGTACAGTTCGGTGTTGTGAATATACTTTATGATTTAATGAGGAATATGCACAAAATATGCGAATGAGCAAATTGTGGTCATCTCGGTGGAACTGGACACAGAAAGGGCGGGAACAGAGTCTTCCTGAAGGGCAATAGCAGACTCCGCCAAGTCTGGGTGCAAACACTTCAAAGGGGTCCTGCAGGGGTGTTGTGCAGCTTTAGATTTAGTTGTGGCTAAGGGGCCCCCGGGGATTGGTTTCAGATACGACCTACATCACTATCAAACGGGTACCTGTGGTGCCATGAGGGTTTGGAGATTTATTATTTCATAAAGTGGTTATGATAATTAGGCACATGTCAATGGGAGGCCCATAGAGGTAGAATTATGGTCTTGGCTTAAATTGTTGAAAGGTGCATATGGCTTGGAGGATGTGAAATAGGAAATAAGTGAAAATATAAACTTAACTTTAAATAGAAATGAGGTAATGGATATACCAAGAATGATACTGAATAAATGTAAGGATGCTTTAATGCGAATCAAAGTTTGTGCTAAGTTGGGGTAATGGTTTTATAATTATTTATGTTTGTCAACATTTACTCCCACAAATAAGTTTACCATATCATCACATGTGAACGATATATAATGCATGTATCTAACTAAAACAGTTGCCATGACAACTAATCATCTTGATTATCTAATAATGAAACTTAATGACATCATTTGCGAGGGGAAGATCCTGTTCAATGTCTAATTGATTCCTGATTGCCAGTTGCCAGCCATTTATTGTGGCAAGGCATGCTTTAGTGCACAAACGTAGAGCATAACTGAAATTACCATGAAATAAGCCACGTGTTCTCACCTAAACATAATATGATTGATTTAGCCATGTTCAAAACAGCTTTCTTCATGTGTTCTGAGGAATATTTGTGGAGGTTATTGTTTGAGTTATGTATTCTGAAAGATTTTATGATATTGTTGAGATGTATGATACTTGTTTGAGATAACCCTGGCCTTGTTTAGATAACCCTTGTTTCTGAGGATGGCTTCCATGGCCGACTGTCAGTGGTCAGACTCATTTATTTTCATTGTCCCTGTGCTTCCCCACACAGATTAGGAAAAGTTTGCTTTCTCAGTACCTGGCAGCCAAACTTCGGGATTCCACACCCCTCCTGAGAACATCTGTCCACTCAAATAACCATACCTCCATACGTCTGTGGGCATGTAAAAAAATATATATATATGATAGGTTGTAGTTTACACCATTATTTTCATATGTTGAAAGAGTATTAGTGAACTTTGTGGTTTCTTGGACAAACTTAGGTCATGGTGTCCTGGAATCTGTCTGACAGGCATTCCAAATAACAGATGGACGAAAAAACCTTTAATATCAATATTGCAGATTATTACCAATTAGTAGATTTTCTTTACAAGTGCTATTTCAGATAATTCTGTTTGAGGGGTTTCTATCATATTACCCACAGTTTGTTGTACCTTAGAGTATTATTCTAAGGTTGTACTCTATTTTATAAAAGGAGGCCGAGGAGGGGCAATACATGAAGTGATCTTTAAATGCATGGACACAGGCGCGTTTCTGGATGTTGCAGACCTTGCTGTTTAGGAGAGGATTTGCTTCACGATGATTGCATTTGTTTACTGGCCTCCTCCTGCATACATCTGGTCCTGGATCCACCTCCAGATGCCCTGTGACAGTTTACTCCAATATCCAGCTGCTTCTTCATCCTCTTACGCATCTGTCATTTAAGACCTCATGCACCCCTAACACTTGGCATCATCCAAACTCATCCGGCGCACCCCTGTGGCATTAGTAGTCAGTGCCACGCATGTGTCTGACCAATCAGCAGCCTTTGGTTTCTACATGCTGGCTTGTGCATTGTCAGTCTTCCAGTAGAATCTTCTCAGCTTTGAGGAAGGCAAGTCAGTATTTCACATGTGGATTTACCACATCCTTGTCGTGACAGGAATTTTATAATTAATCGAAAAAAAATTAGATACTGAGACCAACGATTCACGAAGTGGTCCTCAGATATTGACTGCAGCTTAGGACTACAGGACCCTATGACTTAGCTGAGATGACCTGGAGAGCCAATATTTTATTATATCAGTTGATAAACCCATCATCTTCATAATGGTAAGTTGTATCATTAACTTTACTCCTGTATAATCATTCACAATTTTGTTTATTTTGAACTAGGAGTACTTCTCGTGGTATTTAAAAAAAATTGTTTATGGCATTACCCCATTATCATGGGAAACATATGCACACACATATTTATGTCTGTCAACAGTTGTGCTCATGTGCTGAGTTAATGCATGATAAGATGCTGCTGCAGCTCCTCGTATCTGTCATCATATATATTATACCACATCCTGCAGAACACGTCATCCATGCAATATAGGGTGTGTAAATTATATAATATGACATGATATAAAACCCATCAAAATAATCAAAGTTTTTCCATAAGTATTTTGAACTGTCTCCTTATGGGCTCTCACTGGACTGTCCAGACGATGACCACATCCGGAACAGATCAGTGTCAGTATATTCGCTGACCATACTGGCTGACCCGTGGTGGTCTGGGTGTAGAGAAGAAGCAGACGGCAGATTCTATGTCACTTTAGTGGACTCTGGTCATTACCTACGTTGACCACTCCCCAAAACGAAGAGACACCTGTGCAGGCATGGTATCCTATATCGGAAGATTGCGGTCACCACTTTCCTGTTAAACACATATTTTAAAAAAGAATTTAATGTGTTGTCGTCCACTTTAATGTCCCTAATGACTATGGCCCAGTCATGGTCTAAGATTTGTTCAAAATGAATTTAAATCGAACCATTTTATCATTAGTTTGTATGTTGGTCTTAAATCTGAATTGTGTCCCATATTAAAGGTGTTGGAGCAGATTAAACCTGTAACATTACACAAATAGCACAGGATATTTTGTCCTGCTAATGCACTTTGAAGATCGCCCTCAGTTGCAGGACGTGCAGATGATAAGTAACGGAAAAGAAAAAGGACCTGTGGAGTTAGAGCGTGATATATGATGGGGTCTTCCATAGGGTCAGTACTGCTGATAGCAGGGAGAAGAAGGGGAGATACTCTGCCAGAGGGAAGGGCATAAATGACACAGTACCTGATCACAGAGATGGCACATGAAATATAGCTGGTCAGATTCTGTGCAATCTGTCAAAATAGGTGTTTATGCCTGGAAAGTACTGCCCGGCAAATATAGAACCACGCACCGGGCAAACTTCGAGGAGGAATCTTACATACTTCACAAATCATGGACCTTCAGATTGGATATCAAAGCTGCACTTACTTTCTATATTTCAATCCCAGCATGCCATTGCCTGCTGAGCAAACCGCTCCAGACAGGAGCCACGGGGATGATTGCAGATTATTTCATAATCCGGGTGCCTTATCTTGTCTATCCGAACTTCCCACGTAATCTGGACATGTACACTGAGACTTATAAATCTACAGCAAAGTTGCCGCCTACTTTGGAACCCCTGCACAGATCAAGTCCCCCCACCGAGCTGACACACTTCACAGTTTGGTGCCGCACAGATTACATCAGATTATCCGTTAATCTTCAGACCATATGTGGTTTGACATCATCTGCCAAATTGTCATGATTGAGCAGGACGTCCCATATCCATTCAAATTCATTTTGTCTGTGGTATGCATAATCGTACGGTCCTTACCAGTAAAAACATATCTCTTTACACGTTTACACTCAATTTCATTTTTTGTGTAACTGTTGCAAACTTGTTTTTTGGTAGAAATAGATCAGCTTATTTCCGGCAAACACATCAACTGACGTAAACCCAAGTCAAATATGACAAGCAGAAAATGTGTAGGTTATCTGACTTGTGGTAGTATGAAGAAAACTGTTGAATCAATGGTTAATATGATACCCATATTTATGGATAAGGGAATCACTGCAATCATTCACAGGTGCTGTTTTGTGGTGATATTGTGGATCACATTTAAGTTAATATCAATAGGGTCAGCATTATGTGGCTGGATATATATATATATATATATATATATATATATATATATATATATATATATATATATATATATATATATATATATATATATATATATATATATATATATATATATATATATATATATATATATATATATATATATATATATATATATATATATATATATATATCCAGCCACATAATGCTGACCCTATTGATATTAACTTATATATATATATATATATATATATATATATATATATATATATATATATATATATATATATATATATATATATATATATATATATATATATATATATATATATATTGGAACTGATCTTTTATATATTGGAACTGATCTTTTGAGCAGCCTCTGTATGAGTACGTTGAATCGGTCCCCAAAGTTTTTCAGTTTATTACACAGAGGCTGCTCAAAGTGTTTCATTTAATTCCCCACATAGGTTATTACTTCATTTAGGTTATTTGAATGAGTACGTTCAGAGTCATAGGACTGAATGTAAATTATGATCTAGATAGGTGTGTAATTTAGATTTTGGGTATGAGATGTGTGCTGATTACTTTGAGTATAAATTTCAGGACCAGCAAACTGCTCAATTCCTTTTTTTCCAGATAACTGATTAAGTATGATTCATTACAATTGGAGTGTAGGGTAATTGGGGTGAATTGGGTCTGAAGCTGAGGTTTTGGCAAGCAGCTCCTTACAATCTGCAGAGTGGCACTATGATGAAGTAAGGATGCGAACGGTTAAGACCAAGGAAACACCTAGGTTATCAAAGACATCCAGTTTTCAACATGGTCTGTTATTAGCACTTGTCCATTGGTCAAATATTTGGCAAATGTCTGCGCTGACCCCTGTCTGGTGTACATAAGGATGCACTTTACTGAACTATGCGTACCCTCATGTTAAAATAGCTGCCAACGATTTGCCCTTTGAGATGGTATTTATTGCCAAACCAGGATAAATTAAGGTATAAATTTTAAAAAACATTCTTACTTAATTTTCAAATCTCATTTTCCAATGTGTTTTTAAAACACATCTAACGCTTGTATTTCTCTTTATACATAAAACATAAATAATAAGTTTAAGTGAAATTCAACCTTTGAAGTTTTAACTTATAAATTGATGAGATTTGTGTTTATCATGCACATCCGTGTGTTTACTCGCTGATCAGTTCCAGTCACTTGATTGTGTAAACAGTCTAATAGGTGGACGAGGTGTGACACAGCTCGGCCACACTTTCCTCATTGCCCGTGCATAAACTGTTTAGACGAAACTGCCGCCAGAGGGCATGTCAATCTCTGAGGGCCTCATAATCAAACACACCCCACTTACACATATTGGACCCACTTCTTTGTCTCGACCATTCAAGTTTTGTAATTTGTACCGCAAACCAGAGACACGTACGCCGCCTGATTTGCAATGCAAAATTGCAAACATTAAATCTAGACTACATCCTTTAATCTCCCAAAGGGGAATTGCCAGAATTATGTTAAGTACGTAAACACTCTTAATTAATAAGATAATGAATTTTATTGAGGATGTTTTGTGTAGAAAGTACTTAAGGGAATTATTCAAGTTATATAGTTAGCACACACAGCAAATGTTATGTATTGTGGAAGGACATTAAGAGAGATCCTGAGTGGGGTTGATTCAACTTGATTGACTGTGTGTTTGGTCTAGTTCACCATGTGTATGTGAATGTCAGTCAAAAACGCCAGTGCCAGGCTGGAGGAGCTGCAATAGCGGTATATCGTGTCTGCAACTCTATCGAGATCACGAGATCAGTTCTCCCATCACTGTTAAGTCTTAGTATTTTGTCCTCGAATCCTTAATTGTTAACAGAGAAGATGGGATCACAAAATGGCAGACATCTTTTTTGTGTACGTATCCAATATTTGTGGCTTCACACAAACTTCCTTTGTAAGACGAGGTGACATGAAACCATTTTTTATCTTCAAAAATAAGCGGAAATTTGGATCAGATGTGAACAAATGGCAATAAAAAATGTGGATGATGTTTTGGTTGGGGTGACATACAGGGCTTCAGATGTCAACAAGTTTGTTTTGTCTACCACATTCAGTAGTCTTTCCTTGTTGATACAATGAAATATAAATCTTCATGTAATGAGTCATCAATTTACATAAAAAGATTTCTGAACACCCCACACCGGGCTCTTAGTTCAAATTCAAATTGTAGGTTAATTAGAAACATAAGATAAAATTACTTTGAAAAAGACATTCTGAAAACGGTGATTTACTTGAATATGTGGATGTTTCAAGAAATTTACACACGGGGCTGTATTAAACACATGCACCGGGTGATTGGGTCCATTCGTGACATAGAATAGCACAGTTTTGTCTGATGTATATTTATAACCGAGTAAGTCTTCAGAATTAGACATGTTTACCAAATATTGCTATTTTATAAGGTGTATTTATTGCCTGTTGCCACCGACTACAGTCGCTATGTGGGTGGTTACTGTGGTTACAACCCATCAACGTCAATAAAATCACATATGTCCTTCAAGATAAAGCTGATAAGAGTAAGATATTTGTCATTCCTGATTTACCTGCCAACTTGTCATGTTGCAAGTGTGTGTGTGAATTTTAATTCTCATCGTAAAACACAATATATATCACAGGAAAACCACTCTTCATATATATAGTAACATTAGATTTTCTGGACGTTTTGAAGGGAAAATTGCATGCTCACGAAAACAATTCTGGATGTTTTATTGAAACAATATATTAAGTGAGATAAATCTGTCATAGGGCAAGTAAGATTTTGACCTTTTTACTTTTAGCCAGCGCTAGTAAAGTGATCTGGAACTATCTGGACATCCAGGTAAGCTGGATGTGATTAGCGGGATACAGGATTACCTTGGCAACCATGGAGGTCAATGATAACTAGCCCTCACTGATTACACTCTGATCACCGTGAATATAGTGATACTGCCATGAGCATCAAGTGTCAACTGAGGTATGGGAACCGTTGCTGAGGAAATTGGTGGAATTTAGAACAGATATCAGTCATCATTTGGCATAGATGTCAGTCAGCCTGACTATAAATTGTGGCACTGGTATTCACCATATATCGCCCATGGGTCCATGCTAAGGTTTCCCCCACAATGTTTCCCATGATTAGGTCGTTTTGAAATCATTACTATCAATTAACTTGAAATATATTTGGAATAACTAAAAATAGTTAATAAGAATTACATTTCTCTATATTACCTGTAGGGTAGTGGGTATGAGGACATACCTAGGACCTAGGGTTCAATAAATCACGGGTAAATTGTGTTTAAGATAGAGCAAAAATGATTACAATAAAATATTACAATAACAGTCCAATGACATTGTAATCAGAAAATGTTCAGCTTGTTTCACGTCTATGATTGACAATATATTTAAAATCTAGACATTATATATTTTGACATTACAATTGTTGAAATATATTTATGGTAATCATCACAGTTATATGTATTTTTTTAATTTCCGATTGATGTCAATCTGAAAATGTTGTCTCAACTTGGTTTTCAAGCTAACACGTGTATACGTGTATGTGACATTTGCAATGGTAACCAGATCCGCTTTTGGATGGATTGTTTACATGTCAGTTGTCATGACGATATAAAGCTTCATTCGCTGCCAATGACAAGATAAGTGTGAACATGTGATGTACATTTCACCTGCATTTCTTCACTTTGGCGCCATGGCAACAGATGAGCCCCAGGTTAAACACCTTACTGCAGGAATAACTGCCCTCGGTAACCGCCCACCAGGGGGCACTGCGACGCCATCTTATGTTGCTATGCCAACCAGATATGGTTCCCACGATAAATCCATCCTTGCTCACTCATTGGTTTGAAATCTTTGCTAACAGGTTTAGATTAGTATTTTGTTCGAAGATTTTCTTGTATTTCATAGCAAGCAGCGAATTTGAATCTCTTTAAAAAGTTTTATTTCACATGAAATCATGTTTATATCTCTGAGATGAGAAAACATTCATTTTCCCTGACATTTTCCTTTTTTTAGATATTTATATTGTTGGGTTAGATTTTCAGCCACACCCACCCTGCACTTAAAATACCGATCCATGTGACCGTCAATGACAGGCAGCTTTAGGTTCAAGATTTCGTTAAAAAAAGTTGTATTTTGTATGAAAAGGTAACAACACTAAAACCTAACATGGATTTTTTTCACAAAATTAAAACAAACCATATCATTCCAGTGTAAGTACCCTGCGGAAATCCAAAAGTGAAGGTATGCCCATGGGCATGACTTTGTAAAAATGTACTTAACACTTAAACATATCTTTGGAGACGTGAGTTTTTGGCTTGTCAGTATGTCAGATATTATCAGTTCAGACTTGGGTTCTTACAATATACATCTGTTTGGAAGAAAAACACATACAGGGTGCAAACCAAACATGATCTGGGATCTTACTTTTTTAATTGGAAATGACATTTGTCTTTCTTGCATCATGGGTGGTATTGAGGGACCTCCGTCTACCAGAGCCCCATTAAGGACGTGTCTGCTCGCATGGACATCCATGATTCTTAGAGAATTAACCTAATGAATAGTGGACTTAAAATTGTTGAACAGATAGATGAAATTTGATGAAATGAATTAAAAATTCTGGCCTTCTCAAAACATAGATATCACATCAGGATGACATATATGTAATGTTTCCATGTATTTTAGTACCATATCCTATTGTGCAGGTGATGAGCAGTTCTTTGATTAGATGCAGTGCAGCAGATGCGCCCCGAGGAGGCTAAGCCGGATTGGGTCCAGTTGTATTCTGCCTTCCTGAAACCCTAGCCCAGCAAAGAGAGATGTATGAGGCACGAGAATTCCACTTTCAAAGAGAGATATATTGAGGAAGACAACTGTTGTTCTACCAGTTGTATCTGCTATCTTGCCCAAGTCTGATGGATCCCACCTTTGCTTTTCTGGGGGCATCGCGTGGTCTGCTGCTTCCCATGCAACCACATCACACAGTGCAGTAACCAGATGTAGCAATCTTAAACCCCAATAAATGTATGTGGAGGTGATACCCAAAAGCACTGAAAGTAGAAGTTAATAAGTTAATATTTAATTGCTTTGTGACAGACTTGCTTAAAACATTATATTATGGAATTGTTTTCATATTAGACTGTTCATTGATGTGATATAGCGTGTCATATTAAATTGGAATAATTGTTTTACACGTATATTCAAATATAATGGACTTGGCTCCAAATATAAACTTTTTTTTAATAAGTTGGAGCTCACAAGGTAAAAATGGATTGCACAGAAAGTATATGCATAGCTATTTTACAAGGGATGATGAATAGTTGGTAGTTGTAACATGTGAGTATGGCAACGCAAGACAAAAATACTAGGAATTGTTTGTTGATGTTTGCCCCCTTGTGTTGTCAATCATTCGGTGAACACATACATACACCGAAACTACGAGAAGATGCACCAATAGCACAATCCCACTATGAGTAGTGACTTCAAGCAATTACAGACAGCAATTATTCCTTGATTACTAGCTTTTAATATTCTACGTGAAATCTCTACAAAGGCATATATAGACTACAAGGACAGTGAATACTATTCTCTTTTAAGCATAACACTGAGAAAAGAGACGTTTTAAGTGTAAACACTTCAGATCACTCAAGTAAAAGAGACTTGATTACACATCCTTAGGAGAAAGGAGAGTGGCTGACAGTGCTGGTATTATACAGGTGACCGGAAAACTCGTGTGTCACTTTTATGTTAGCTCTTCTAATCTTTTAACACAGGAAGAGGAAGTCCTATCCACCATTCATGCTAAACAAACAGTTGATTTTACCATTTATCAGAGAGGAACAAGTACCTTCCAGTTTGCTCCAGATCGCCTTCCTGCAAGTCTCGTTTTATCTCGGAAGTTGTTAGGGTCACTGCAAACCACTTCGAAATGTGCCTCTAGAAATATCAAGAAGTATGTCAATTTGTAGTTGTAAAAAAAGAAAGTGAGAAAATAAGGCCAAACTCTGGTTTGTGGTTATTGTATATTGGCCAGCTCCTTTGCATATGCACATGTTCTCTGGCACAAATATTTGAGAACCAGTCTATTCCTAGTCTGCGACATTGTTTCTAACTCCCTCAAGGGGCAGTGTGGAGTCCTTTACTCAAGTTGCTTAAAGTACTCTATGGCAATGATTTGTCTTGATTTGCTAGTGTATTTTACATGATGATTTATGATGGGAAATTTGATGAACTAAGTGGATTTTATGCATGTCATGGCCGTGCCATATATACCAGTTCCAGTCTCCTTTCAATCAGAGAAAGAGATACAGGGGACTGTACCATTTCATTCAAATTTTTCTGTCAAAATATAGATAATGTGTAATCTTATTTTATCATGTTTATGCATTAGATGTCTGAACAGATGCATGCAATACACAGCCTGTGTGGATTTAATAGGGTTCACGGGAAGGTCCTAGGGTTGAATGTCAGGATGAGTATACCAGGAATCAAGTCTTACATTGACAAACATGAATAAACGATTCCACATGGTTCCAATGTCATTTTCTTATGAACATTCATTTTAAATATTTGAAAATAGAAATTGACTTTTGATATATGTTGAAAGGTTGTTGAGTGTTTTACCCGAAGTCTTTCAAGATGTTCTTTTGGACAATATCGTGGGTTGTATGGTGTCAAGTTGCCCTGTCTGGTTGTTATCAAAGAAAAAGACAATCTCATTTCTGCTCCTGATTGCCCCGGCAGCTGGACCTTCACAACTATCATTTTGAACAAAGTAAACGTGTCTTTCAACTTGAAACCCAAACAAGATGTTCATGTCCTATTTCTTGGTTTATGTGGAAATAGTTACCTATGTCACACATTCATTCTACAGACGAAATTGAACCTAAACATCCAGGTGATGAATGGTACGGTGTGTTCTGGTGCCCTTCGGGTAACACTTCTCCCCACAGAGTGCCCGGATGATGAAACGCCTCTTACTATGAGTATACATGAGTCAACCTGGCCAGAATGACATAGGGAGACTTGCCTACCTGTAAGCTGCAGCCAATCACTTCAAAGCAATGGAGGAGAAAATCGGATCTGCGAGGCAAGCGCAAAACCAGCAGTGGTTTGAGGTCATTTCCTGCCAGCTGGGAGAGGCTATATCCCCGCTGCAGGTGCAAAATATGAACAAATGAGAAACTGGAGGTCGGGAGAAACGTGCAAAAAGTTACCGCTTACTACTACAACCAAGCAGCTCCAGTGGTTCATTGATACAGCTTCTGGTCTACAAAAAAGAAGGAACATGAATGCTACCGGATGCTACTCACAGGAAGTTTGGTATCTGGAATATCTTTGGAAATTACTAAAGGACCAGGATATAAGATTGGAGATAATTACAGACAGAAGATGATGAGGCAGTCACAAGCAGCACATGTTCATGGTATGTCATTTGGATAGTGTGAGCACCATAGACATGGCCCCAATACCTCATGAGAATGATGATAAACGTACCAAGAGCTCAGTCTGTGGTAACCAACAAACTGTTTCCGTGCAGAGCGAGGTAGAGTTAGAATTATCTGTCAGATATTTGACTGTGTGAGTGAGTTGCATATTCCGCACCCACCCCTACCCACCTTTAGTCTCTTCGGATAATTCAACACTTAGCGGCATTGTTATGTTTAGCAAGTAGATGAAACAATAAATCCTCGACAAAGCTGCCGCTTCTGCATGCCAGCTTTTTGCAAAAGAGAGACAATGAGATTCTATACAACGACACAAGCAGAAGATAAATGGAGACTTGCTGAAGAGTGCGACATATAATGTATGTCCAATGTGTAACAGTCAATTCAAGTCATGCTATCGCGTACAAAGTAGATTTTATAAGTTTGCATATAAGCAATGTCTCGATTTGTTGTTATCTTAAAATCATGAAAATGCACGTAATGATGCTTTCTGGTATAGGATGCAGGATGGAAGTGCTAACAAAGCTGCAATGGAAATATCACGATGGACCAGAGTGAGAAATATTGTTATTTATATTAGTAGTACTATAAAGGGTTCTTGTGGAGGTTATGAGAATAATCATACCTTTTTTTGTTGCAGGGCACATTAATCGATTGTAGCTATTAATTGTAGCTACCTAATTGAGGTCTTTTATGTCAATCATCCCAGACAATAACAGGACAAAATATGAAAATGTTTCTTTTGGCCACAAAATATTTACAACACAGGTCAGTCCAGGAATTCAGCAAGCCCGTAAGCAGAGGTGAGGGTCGATCTTTCGCCTCTGGTCGAGCCTGAGAAATATACGTACAAACTATATCATGTAGATGACATGTTTGACATGTAGTAGTCATGTGATGGCTACTAAAGCGGTAATTGGATCCCCAGACTTCTCTTGGATCTCAAGTGCCCACATCTCCCAGATTGGTCCCTCCTGCTGATTGAAGCACTTAGCCATCCAGCCCACCCTGCTGCCTCTGTGATGTTATCATTGAGCTGGAGGAGCTCTGATGAAGAGGGCCTGGGTGATTGAGAACAAATCTTGAGAGCCATTAAACACCACGGGCATGATTGGACCAGCTAATAGAGATTGTAAACCACTTCAGCAGGATCAAAATATTTGGAATTCATGAACATTTGTAGGTGTAAGATATTGGCAGATTGGGTCAGATTGTACAAGCCGATCATCACATCTGAATGATTTTTTTATGCCAGACGACAAAAGTTTTCCAAACTGGAAAAATGTCATTCATGCAGAAAATATTGCATTGTCCTTCCAAATATTCTGACATGAAATAACCATACTCTCAAGTGACCAGATATCAAGATATTTTATATTCTGCATTCCTGAAGACGGTCAATAGGAATCCCAAAGGGCGGTCAGTGTGGATCACATATCTACCACTTGTTAACTCTATCTCCTCCAATTCCAACCCATTCTGACATGGCCAACTCCTCCAGGACCCATATCTGACCCTTACTGACCTTACATTAATCCATCCAAGCCTTCGCTGACCTGCCACGCCCTCTCCACGGTGACCTTAATATTTCACTTGTACTGATCCATAAAACAAAATTCATCATAATGAATTACTTCCAGTGTCATTATCAGGAATTGACTCAATATGTGGTTTACTCAACAATTATTATTTAGAGTATTGTGAGGGACTTGGAAAATGTTGCGAGATAAGCCATTTATATTTTTTCAATTACTTATCAAAATTGTATCAAAATGATATTCAATGTTTTATTACATGTCTAACCTTGATGGAGAGAGCAAGCCGAGGGGAAAGTCAGAGTTGTCACAATATCAAAACCAGAATATATGAATGTTGCAGGCGGAAGGCAACATCAAAGTAAGTTCTCCCTCCCACCTTTCACACCGCCTGTTCAGGTAGGCATATAAATTAGTGCAGGAATGTGTGTCTTCGGGGCAGGGTATCTGCTCTTTCACTGTTTAAGCCACCCCCTTCTCAGGTAGGGACAGAGCAGCTGCATACGTGTGTGTGTGCTGTAACTCTAGTATGACAACACCTAGCCTACCTTGCTAATACAAGATTCATGTAATCATTTTCACAAGCTATCTTCTTTTCCCTTAACCATTTTAAATGTCAGCATTCTAGATTACATGCTGTAATATATTTCATCTTCGTGAACCCAAATTAGAAACACAAGTGGTAAAATTGAGTTTCCAAAAAACCCTTTACCAACATAAAGAGTCTAGATTAATATACCAAATATATTGTATTCACAAAGGTGTACATGGACACTTTGACTATTTGAAAGCAGCAGCCTTGGTTAAGAAACACAGACATCTCCGCCGCGGGGGTGCCAAACATGTCAGGTAGAGCACTACAAAGTAAATACACAGGCCCACAGCCCAGCTCTGCAGCCAAGGAATATTGCCTGAGGAATGGTAAGCAAGGCTGCTAAATCCACAAACATGATACCTGGTAGTTGAACATAGTTGCACACCGGGAACATATTGTTCTTATCTCTGTAATAAGTAAGAACACATAGGTGCAATTATGTAATCAGTTCAATTATATGATAACTTGTTTGTTTTATTTTGTTCTATCTCACAGTAACATCTCAACAACCACATGTGTAGGGAATACACGTTCCGGTTGTATCGCCATGCGGCTTAGGATTAGATACCCTCATATACCGCAAATCCATAGATGATACCTACATTATGTTTACCGTGGTAAACCTGGATGAGAATTTGTTTGAAGTAGCACTGGTAAAGGGAAAACAACACCTCGGAGAGTGTTCTAATTGTTACCTTGAAATGCTTTATTTATCAAAAAAAAAGTTCTGTTTTTTATACTTATTCAAAAGGATTCATGAAGCAGTGCATGTTGGAACATCTTTACATGTTAAATACGCGTTCTTATTAGTATATGTTTTGGCATTGAAGAAGTATGATCACGCCTGGAATTCTTCTGAAAGATACGGACAAGAGAAAGACCAGAACCAAACTTTTGAGATGTCTGGGGAAAAAGGAGAGTTGTTAGCATTGATATCCTGTTTGACTAATTTTTGTTGACGGAGGACTTTGGAATGTGACACTGACTGATAATTCAAATAGTTATCACAGGGATGTATGGAACTTTTCCTCGAGGTTGACAATTCTCACATATTTGTTTTTCATATCTTCATTCCACAGCCTTCGGGGTAGAAATAGAGGAATATTCAGCAGTCAGATATGTTCCATTGTATGTAAGTAAGTTTCTTTAAACGTTTGCATCATCCGGTAGACCCCCCTAAAAAAACAACCACAAAAACATTTACCCCCACCGCATACTTATGCTGGTGTTAAAAGGTGAAAAGAAAATCAGTTGAAAAATGGGGTTCAAATCAGGAACGTGTTGAGGGAAATTATGTTTCGTGTAAAGAAACCCATCCTAGTTATCATTCTATTATACAACCTCCATGGGTGTCTCATGAGTTGACATCCAGCCGCTGCGTGTATTCATCATTCTGGCCACCCTGTTCACTGTTGAAACCGCCGGTAATACTACTGTAACATGTGGCTGTATGTCAGTGGTGATTGCGTGGTCATAAATGATGCGGACCAGGACAACAAGTGACAGTACACTGTCTGCTTTCATTTGTCAAGAAATCTTAATATGCACAATATTTGCAGCCTCATTGCCCTTATCAGTTAGTAAAAGAATGGTCATGCCAGTTATAACAAGGATATGATCTGCTATTTGAAATTAATTACAAAGTATGGATGTCTGCCACGCAGTTGTCATGCATGTATCACTTGCAGTATCTCTGCTAAGACAAACATTGGTGGATCTCCCGTGGATCGACTTACATCACACTACCACAAAACAGGTGGGTCGGGTTGGGCTGGCCTGGGAACTATAGCTTTATCTAGTCCATTGGAAGTGTTCTGTATCCGAGATGGACATAGATCTAGAAGCAGGGCTGTCAATAATACACATTGCTCTATATTCCCCATGGTTGGAGGGCATTCCTTTCAGACAGTCTGACAAGAATAAGTGGGAGAGGTATCATATACTGGCATTGTCAGGATGATGTATGGAAGGGTTTGCTGGGTGAGATAGGAGTCACCTGTTATTCCAGACAATGCTATAGAAGGTACTCTGCTTGCATATCTCATGTAGGCATGGGACATTCCTTCATAACCTTCTCTACTGTCTATTTGTATTTGTATTGTTGTTGTAATACGCACATGTAAACCATTAATAGTTATGCGTGCAGTCCATCATTTGGAAAGGGAGTTGTGCCCTTTAACCGAGTTATGCCTTGACAGGGTTTAGATAGAGCACATTGGAGATAAACGCAATATGTCATAATAAAAGAATTCAGATGTGATGGTATAGGCTTTCTATTGGCCATAACATTTGGGCGTGCGTTTTGGAGCTTAGGTGTCATTGTTTTGAAAGATGATGAGACCAGTACCAGGGCAGCCGAGGTATAGAGGGTACATACCCACATACCCAGTGGTCAGATAACCAGGTGATCCTGTAGAACTAAACATCCTAGCCTGAATTTTGAACAAGCAACATCCTACTGCAAACTGTTACACAGCATTTTGATATGTGAAGGAACATGAGATGAAGATAGTGTGGAACGAACAGAATGAATAAAAGGGAGAGCAGACAGCTGATGTTGGAAACTGGCCACAGGCGCACAGTGTGAGGGGCTCCATCCTCAGGCAAGCAGGTGTGCTATTTATTTGTGAACATGCTCAATTCTGCATCATCTCCCTTGGATTACACATCTGTTTGTACACAGCCTACCATCTGCCAGGCAAAAAAGGTAGAATAGGAGAAAAGTGGTTACAGCTGGACACACTACAATCTGTTAGCAGAGATAGGAAGCAGCCCTTGGCATGAGGTAAACGTTTGGTGGACATGGGTGATATATATTAGATAACAATAACTCATACCTGTCTGCTCCTGGATGGCATTATGACTAACCATTTCAGCGTGGACGGGAAGGTTAAGAAAGTGAGCATCATCATTTTGTTAAGCTACTCTACTTTTTTTCTTTCTCTCTTCTAAGCGGGCTTGTCTAAGCTGGATAATCAACATATGAGATAATGATTTGCATAGCAAAATGTTGAATAAGCGAAAAAGATGGATGTAGATGTGTGAGTTGTGTGACACACAGATGATAGCAAAAGTCGCCTGTGGATTACATATAGTTGATGCCTGCTGAGATAGGGGGCTGAGGGTCTGGTGTGTGTTTGATGCTCAGTTACACAACTCTATGCACTGTTAACCTTCTTGATGCATTGTTGATTCAGCATTTCTCCAAGGTGAGATATGTCCACCATCGCTGCATGTAATCTATACCATAACATATGACATGTGATGTGGTAGAGTGTAATAAATGATGATGTTTGTTTCCAACAAAATACAAATATTTGATAAGAAATATTTTCATATATATTTTTACTTTTGTTAAGATATTGGGTGCTTTTTCAATTCTAGGTTCATAAGAGTGCTTTCCATTGAGCACGATTTAGAAAAATAGATGTGATCTGCACTGCTTCATATTGCATGTATCTCATTATCAACCAATATCCTATAACTGGTATCAAATGCTGTGAATTTATCAGATTAAGAGAAAAATTACAAGCCGGAAAACAAACATTCCATTTTTAAAAAAAAGAGAATATTAATAATTTTTATCATATTTTCTGATGTTCATCTTTCATATTGTAAAAAAACTAAATGACAAGGAATAAGTATGATGGAGTACTATTATCAACTCTTAATTGGTGACCCCATTCCACGAGTTAGCAAGATGGCAGGTACACCTAGATGCTATCAGAGATGAAGGTAAAAACTGTCCAGGCATCGTAGAACCAGACAGGATATCAGGTGAACAGAAGCTAAGGTAAAGTGTCAGGTCTTCAGGGATTCAGGTTGGTTGTGATTGCGATGACAGACAAATGTCTGAAGGTTCGTTATAGATGCATACATCAGTTGGCGGTAATTGACAAAGAAATTGGAATTTGGCATGTTTTCTTTCAAATATATTGAGGAAATATCTAACAATTTAAAACTCAGTTTTGAAATGTAATTCATATATATCAATATAAGTTTGATTTTATTTCGATTTTCAAAATAGGTTTAGGGTTCAAAGGATTAGCAGCTGTGTCAATAGATAAAAATGGAAATCCAAGCCTGCAAGCGTAGATATCTGCGGACAGGTTGCTATGCTCATCACTAGTTGCCATGGGAATACTATGTGACAGGTATCCATGGCAGTAGCCTCAACAATGGGCTAAGGCATATGTGTATTGGTAATCGGATAATGACTGGAGTGTAAAGCTGAGGTGTGTTGTCTGGGTGAATCTTCAGTGTGAATTATCTGCATCTCTGATCCGTATGCACCATGATGACAGATGATGTCAGAATGCTTAGCCGTAATGAAATGCAGGGCTGAAAGGGGTAGGGTATCCAACAACACAGCAAAACTACAGAGATAGCTTCATTACATGTCAAATGTAATATCTATATGGAGTCATTATGTGGTGTCTGTACAGAATACATGTAGCTAGTCATGTGTATGAGAGGCCCTTTGAGTCAAAGGTTGAAGCAAGAATTTGTGGCATTGGAAATTTCTCTTCCTGACCTGAGTGAATTACATGTGGCCATGATGTTGACCTGGGTCTACTAAGTGACATCGGGTATGCAGTCCTATACACACCTGTCCTACTAGTTGGCAGTTGAGGAATTAGCAATGCCCCCTGGTGGATAGGGTGGCATTGACCATATGACTCTAGGTATGATAGATATGTCAGGTCAATAGGGTATTGTTGTATATATGTGCTGCCTCCTGGTGGAGTGGTCAATATTACCAAGTACCAGGTCACCAGGCACAGCTTGTGTACAGGACATATAAAGACCTGAGGTCATTTTAACTTGCTCCCTGGTGACCGCACCACCCAACCCCTGGTGAAATGTTCTGTATTAAGGAAAACATGAAAGGATTCATTACAATGATAATGTGCTCATCAATCCATTTTGACTTCAGAAATCCTTTGATGTGGAACAGTAGTATAGCTTGCTATTATCCAGTCTCATTTATATGATAATCGAAATGTATCGTGTATTATTTAATTTGGACCATTCTATCTGGAAGGGTCGTCTAAGGCCGTTTGTTAAGAAAACAACTTCCAGTAAAAATACAGTTTATGTATTTATTCATGTCACTTCTGGTGACTGAACCTGTCCAGAGATACTCTTCTATTCTAGATTTTGTGGATATGATTTTTGGCTCAAATATGATATTGCCCGCATTCCAATGTAAGTAACGCTATATATGTGGCCATCTCTTTCTGTAGCAGATTTTCAGGAAGAAAACGGATGGACCTACATTTCGAGGTCATTTAAACAAACAATTTACTGGCATTGGCCGAGTTGTAGTTTGTGATAAATATTTGTGTATGAGATAAGAATGACCGAAGCTTAGATTCTGGTGTGGGTTTAAGGTTGCAGTTAGGGTAGTTATCTGTGGGTAGGGTGTTGAGTGGGGCTGGTCAGTCAAAGATCAAGTACCCAAAGAGTTACAGAGGTGGGAAACAAGAATGCTCTGCCTGGAGCCAGGTGTAACCCCAGAATGGCTACAGGATTATATATATGTTCACGTTGTAGCATGTCAATCATTGTTATGGGCCTATTTACCAGCTTCTGACAGGATTGTTGTGTCTGAACTAACCAAAACACCTCTCAGTGAGAATAGAGTCGTAAATTATATATCAATATGATTAGCATTGTTCAGGATTCTATTAAATCTCACATGCCTATAATGAAACAATTTGCAAGCATTTCCAGAAAATGTTTACAAATGTGACAAAAAGCAATGGTCAGCATAGTTCCAGGGGCCATTGGCCTATGTTTTGGACCATTGTAACAGGTCAGATTGGTATTTCTTTCAAAATGAAGTTTCATTGATTGAAATATACCAACATAACCAAATACCTCCTTTGCATTTGATTTAGAATACGTGTGTAAGTCAGTCAATGTATGCCAGCTCTGCATTAGCCAGTAAAATAGTGCTAGTTCTGAGCGCAGTATATTGCCAGCCGCCAACAAGACAAACAATCAGTACGGCCTGGTGTATTCCCTGTAAGATGAACAGTATTCACCTGTGGTATCTCCAGACAGATTATAGGCTGTGTAGCCAGGGCTTAGGTGTGCTAACAGATAGCAACTGTCTCCCTGGTGTTACTACACGAGATAATGGGCTATTCTGTGTCCCAGTTAGTGTTTGTACAGACATAGGAATCTGCCAAGAAAACTTTGGATCGGGGCCTGTTTGTCAGGTAGATAGATAGCACCGCCAATTTTCACATTTCACTTGGACTGTTTTCCTGGGCGCCATAGATATTGGGGCTTATCGCCATACTGCCATGTGTAAAGATCATTCTATATCAATAGAAGAAGGGAAAAACTGCATAAAATACAGAACAGGTAAAATTTGTCACATTCAATACACATAAATGTAAGGGCAATAGCAAGGTTTTCATTGTAGGAATGCAGGATATTACACAACCAAATAATGATTAAACAAATATAGGCAAGTTAACAAGGAAGCCTGACGATATCGTCAATATTTCTATGCAGTTCTGCTGGAAATATCAAATTGTCTGGTGTCTGTTGGCGTGTTTACACAACGGTGAGCAGGTACTCAAGCAGTCACCCTTCCAAACAGTATGTCCGGTTCAATTGACATTTGTATCTGAATGTATATGAGTATCCAAAATATATTTCAATGATATGACTGTATTTCAATGAAATGACTGTATTTCAATGAAATGACTGTATTTCAATGAAATAACTGTATTTCAATGAAATAACTGTATTTCAATGAAATAATTCAATAAAATATACGTATTTCAATTAAATAATGCATATTTATTGAAAAATTTTACCCAAAATTAAAGAAATCCAAACTAAACCAGACCATTTATATTGATAGTCGAACCTGAACCATAAAATAGAAAGATAAAGAAAAAGAAAGTTTTGTAAAATACCAAAAGGACTGGATTTAGACCTCCTAGTCTACAAGATTGAAAAATCCTAACTCTGGGATTTACCTCAGTGTCAGTGGGTCAGGTCTGACCATATTGATCATACTCCCTGGCATCGTGATCTGTTTATAATCCAGATGGGCAGGTCTGGGAGATTTTCCCTTCACACCCCATATACACACACACCCTATTAAAATCCTGAAGGTATATCTCAGGCTATCGCCTCATAGGAATAATGTCACGTGACCTAATGACCTTGAGGCAAGGGTCAGCGATCGGACTTCACTAATGTGATTGGTTGGTTTGTAATTGCCTTCTAAATGATCCATATGGCCGATTTTACAACTTTTATATCACAGTGTGACTTACCTTATGGATAAGACTCATGCAAAATATTTGGATTTATCATTATACTTCAAAGTATATATTTTAAATGAGAACTACTTCAAATCTGATATTCTATTACATACATTGCACCATTTAGATCTGTGAGTAATTATATATTAGAATATCGAAACCAACAAACTGCTCATGTTCATCAAAACCAATGTCTCATTTCCCCTGTAAAAGACGCATATATCAATATTTACGGTTCAATGGTTTTAATTAGCATTTACAGTTTGGTAGAATAATATATCTAGCAATATTATAGCAGCTGTCACCGCCTCACTATAAGGAACTCACAAACCTGAATGGTGCAATGCTTACGTTGGTTCATTTTACAAATCGTTCACATTCTGACACCAGTTATACTTGATACCCAGTGTTGAACTATTACACGCTATTAGTCATAGTAGTCTTACAAAACCATCTCAATATTTGTATGGTTTTGGTTCCCCGGTAGGTATGTCTCAACTTTATTAAACCATATATTTAAAGGGGATGAATCAAAGGGTAGAACGTCCTTTTCCATTGACATTGCATCGTTCATATGCTGTTATTAAAATTTACCTGTTAATCATCTAATTATGGCTATATGCTGCCTGGTTATGGCTATATACCTATATATTCAGGAAGTCAAACACTTATTTTGGTTAATAATTAAAACGACATGCAAACATTAGTATAAAGGACGAAAATATGTACATGCACATCACTGTAAACATTGATATTATTTGAAAAAGAGTATCAATGTTTACAATAGTTGCAATGGTATTTTTCATTCTGGGACCAAATTACCACATACATTACATATTGCTATCAAAAGCAGAATACTTTGGCAAATGGAAAGAATTAACTTGTGGTTTTATTACTAGAAATCCTTTTCATATTTTCACATATGATATCCTGTTTACAGGAACATGCACGCATATGAGATGTGTTTACCTTGCAATGTGTGCATGTCAACCATGTTTATGATGAGCACCCCCTACCGGTTGCTCTCTATGGGTCTATCCCACACGCCCCACGGTAGGATGTTGTCTGGGTCAGAATATATGAAAATATTTTCATGACCAACCAGTTGTTAACAAATGACATTGTAATATGTTCTTCACAAACAACGTAAAGGTTGTCCATAAACATTCCTCAATAGCAGATGATATATAGGAAGAGATTGGGCGTTTTGCTTTGTGTGGTGCGTCTCCATTTTGTGCGTTCTATGGACATGTTCCACAGGAGCACAGGCAAAGAGCAACTCTGCAAGCACCGCCAGAATTTTGTTGTGCATTTTAAGAGATCACCTCTTTCTTAAATTATCTTGTCTCAGATAACGTTTTTTATGTGTTCAACATTCTGGCTTAATACTTTACAGGATTTGAGGGGAACGTTTTGTCATATTTGTGGTGATCATGATACCACGATTTCACTCATATTCGGAAGCCTGAAGGAAATCTGATCTTGACATGACAGTTTTTGTGGGGGATGGGGGATGCGATATCACTTGATGATTCACCGATGACAAATTTCATTTTTATCTTTTACAAAAAGTAAAGCGTAGGAAGATCTGGGTGATCTGTGCTTCTCGTTCAAGACTCGTCCCTATTTGAAGATTATGAAATGCGGCAGTTAGCATGTTTAAGCTTTAAACGTAGAATTATTGCGTAAATTTTGAGTGACACTTATTGTAATTCTCAAGGAGTGTTAACATTTAGGTATATATGCATTTTACATTGGGAGGATTGTTTAAAATGATCCATATTCATATGTTGGAATGGTAAATCTTTTTTTTGTTCAAAGCTTGTCTTAGTTAACATTCTATGTAATCATGTCAAAGTAAATGGCATCCAGAAACTTTCCTTTGCCTTTCTTACAGTAGTGTCAAAGTTCAAAGAAACTTTTGAAGAACTTTGTCTGTTGTGTGCAAACAGCTTGCTGAGATGAACTGTTCTGTCCAATTTAGAACACCATATCCTATATCTTAGAGAGGATAGACTACACTGTGCAATATATTTAAGAGAGCAACATGGTAAGTATTTAGTTTTAGGAATCATTCTCGTCATAAGTGAACGTTTTTGGTACTTGACCTAAACTACAATCACAAAAGTGAAGTTTAACTACTTTTTCACAGAGACACACTTTTTCATGTGCGGTATATTAGCGATTATTGTGGTATTTACATAAATCAGAGAGAATATCCCCTGGTAGGGTGCCATAAACCCCCGCCAGTCCTGCTAAATTCCTCCTCCCTACTTGTCATATTTCCAGAATCCTTCACTTTGTCTTATAACAGCTTGTGGGGAACATTTGGGACGCGGTTTTTCCTGCCTTGTGAATCAGAGTTAAATGTGATACCAGTTTTTGGCAGAGATTCACATGAATTGGGTTCGGGCATTTTTCATTATAGACACAGGTGTTATACATTAAAATGAAAGAAAGAAATCAAAGGATGAAGGATTTGGACTGTAGAACTGTAGAGCTAGAGAAAGAAAATAGAAAATATATTTTCTTTTCCCTGCTATAGCATTTCACAAATTCCCTGCTATAGCATTTCACAAATCCTATACACTAATCAAGTTTCACAAAGTGCATAAAGATGGAGACATATCTGATGCCCTTTGTGAGAATTTTTCTCAGTAAAAGTCATAGTTAAGGCAAACAACTAATTATCCCTATAAAATACACATTTTGAAGTAGGTGATGTCCATCCAGCAGATGTTGTTCATCTATGGGTATACATGGGTGGCCAGTCTTTATAAATCATCTGTCAATCACCTGACACGTTTTACACAATTTCAAGGTGGTTCACAATCTTTTCATCATATTTGTCTTGTTTTTTTCTCCCATAAAATTCAATGACATGTCTTCTGGAGTTTACATGGGCCTTTTAATCAAAAAAGAATAATTTTCATCGGCAATGTCAATGCATACTCCATGTCAATGCAGCTTGATTTTATTCATACATGAGGTGAAATCATGTGATATCACATGACATCACACGTGGTATTAAGGATGTGAGTTCACGCCTGTCAGATGGTTGACAACCCATGCCCCAGGGGCAACTTTTAACCCTTTGCTGCATGATTTATATATATATATATATTTATATATATATCTGAAAACAAATCTGTTCTTTTATTGAAATATTAATGAAAGCTACAAAGTAATTTAGCATGGATTGGTATTTGTATCTTGAAAAATAGAAAAACGGCTTTGCAAAGCTTTCATTTTACAGGGAATGTGCAGGACAGAAACGGAAATCCTTGGCATCTACTGGGTCAAGCTAGTTGATCTAGCTTGACTGACAGCACACATTGAACTCTGTAGTTCTCATCACTGAATTTTACACCAAAGTGATCAGAGATGCCCCATAGATAACACAAGCAACTTTTCACAATTTTGTTACCATAGTAACCAGTAGGAATTTTTCTTCAATTTCAGATATCTTTAGGAACGGTGATAAGGAAATATCATTTGCAGTGGTGGACATTTATCACAAATTCCAACTTTGCCCTCCTCTCAACTGCAGGTGTAAAATGCCTGAAAAATAATGATTTGCTAGGTATGCCACAAAAATGCTATTAACAATGATATAATCTATGTGTAGAATTCAGTTGAATTTGCTGATTTATTATCGTTTCTCTCAATCTAATTGCAGATGTAACGAGATTTCCTCATGATGTATGGTTTCCATAGAAACTTCGCAATGGCGTGGCCAATCATATTGGCAGTGTTAATACACCACGTGACTGCTGCAGCTCTACCTGCCGGCCAGGGATCACCTGACAGGTCCAGCAAAACACCACCTCAGGAGTACAGCACAGTTCATAAAGAAGACAAGAAACCTGACACGGATATGAAAAGTGAGGAAATATTCTCGTTAGATGGAACCCATACAGTGAGACAAATATCATACGATGAAAAAAAGATCAGACATCAACATGAGAAATTAGAAAATTCAAAACATTCCACAAAGATTGGACAGGATGAACAGTTCTCACAAGACATAAATCCTCATAAGTATGAGTACAGCATTAATGAACCATCCCTTTGTGACGCAGACACCTATCTGCTAATTGTTGTTTGCTCCTCCATTCAAAACTTTGAATCTCGTGAAGCAATACGGGACACATGGGGAAAATCACCCGGACCAAAGACGCAACTATTGTTTTTACTTGGAGAAGCCAGTGAAAACCTCAGCGATTCTCAAAAGATACATACAAAAATAAAAGAAGAGAGTAAAAAGTACCATGACATAATACAAGAAGACTTTATTGATTCTTATAAGAATTTAACTTTGAAATCTGTGGCCATGTTGAAATGGGTTGATACATGGTGTTCAGGCGTGAAGTATGTTCTGAAAACAGATGATGATCAGTTTATTAATGTGCCTCTCTTACTGCGAGACTTACAGAACAGTGTGCACGCCCGCTTTATAATGGGAAACATAATAGCTGGAGCACAACCCATAACAGACAGAAACTCAAAATATTACACTCCAAAATCTTTATTTTCTGACCCCATGTTTCCTAAATATATGTCCGGATCAGCCTATGTGATATCAGGAGATATTATACATGACTTGTACCAAGCCACATTGCATACAAAACTGTTCTGGTTAGAGGACATCTACATCACAGGACTCTGTGCCCGGAAGATAGGGGCCATACATATCTACAATGGCAAATTTGGATACAGAAAAAGAGTGTTAGATCCTTGCTTGTTCAGGCTTGTGATCACTGGACATAGGCTGTTAAGTGAGGAACTGCGGGGGGTCTGGGAGCGGTTGGCTGACCCTACCCTCACCTGCAGCCACAGAAGAATTAACCCTGGAAATAAGCTGTAATCACAAACATGCCCACACCGTTCACATCACACGCGGCAGCATTTGATGTGGACCACACCTAGGTGAGGGGTAGGATGTCAGTCTGATGAGATGTGCCCTCTGTTTTGGCATCCTACTTCAACAGGTGAGGTCATTGGATGTCATGACTACTGGATGGTATATAACTGTCATGACAAATAGAAGATACTATAGAAATGTGACGTTCATATCACAGACTGCATAAAGGTCATAAATATCAGCATTATAGTTGACATTTAGGGATTATTTTCTGCTGCTCGGGCAATCAAAGAATGGGCCGCATGACCAAACAATTCCAGGGCCATTTATACGATGTTAAATGCCGGCATCTCGTAACTAAAGTTTGTAAAGTTTTTAAAGTTATATCAGATCTATCTAACCTCAGATAGCATGGAGCATTTAGGACGGAGCTACTCTGCTCAGATTGCATGCAGATCATTGTTTACGCTTTTGTAAGATACATTTTAATATCACATTTCTATTGTATCAATGATATAAAAGGCTTTATGACATGTATATATTTGTTTGTATATTTATTTTTGCAGTTACATTTCTAATTAGAAATATGAAATTTAATAAACATGTATTATATTTATATGTCCACTTGTTAAAGTTTCAATACTGCTTTTTTTTGCTTAAATCAACATACAATACTACTTCAATACAGAAAATATCAATATATACATAACAAAAACCACCTCCTAAGATTACCAAGAATCTCCATCTATAAACTGGACTTACAAAGATACAAAGGGCCGACTTTGATGTTATATCAAATGTTCTTAGGGAATCTATGTCGTTCATTCAATGATTATAACACTCTTGTCTTCCATTTGACTATATACATGCGTTAAATTCAAAGTATTTAACTATTTCTGGGTTGAATAATGAGAATTAAAATGACATGGGTGCCTTGACCAGTTTGCTTATTTGGATTTTGTCCTCACTGTGGATTTCTGTAGTTACATGCCTGTCTAAAATATCCCTGTTTTCTCAGCACTACTCCAGTACAGTCCAAAACGTAAATGGAAACACATTTCAAAAAGCTAAAATGTAGTGTGAAAAAATATCCATATTTATTATTTGATTACTTCCTAACAATTAATTGACATTTTTGTGCATTGTGCAAAAAAAGATGAAAGATTGTTTTTTTTTTTTAATTAAGTATGATTTACAGATATGAAGTGTAAGCTTAAGTGAAAATATATTTCTTCACGTCATGCCATTCATGGTATGCTTTGTGCCATTGCACGATACAAAAAGGCTGCCAGGGTAATGATTCAGACAAAAGTCCAAGCTTTTCGCAGTTCCGTTGAAGGTTACAGAGAAAGACTTAGTCAAATATCTATTCAGCACAATTTAGATTGTATGAGGCGACAAAAGGGTGCCAAACGTGAATAAAAAGGGATTTTAAAAAGGGATATATAAATTTAACGTTAAGTTTTCATATGGTGAAATAGGTTACTCATTTTCACAAAATCACATGTGAAAAAAGTAACATTTTCTGTCATCAACCATACATCAAACAACAAACAATATCATTTCATATAAAATATTCGTTCTAAAAAATCTGTTCTGCCATTAGAAGGTACCTCCAATCCCGCAACTTGTGGATGGCACTAGTGGTTGGATTAACTTTACTGCAGAATCCTTGAGTGCTCGGGAGACACAAGCGAAGTGTCAAACTTTACAGATCAAAATACCAAATAAAATAAAGTTTGACAGCTCACGTGGGAATATGTTTAAAATATCACAAACGAAAGTATCATTTTACGTGGAAAGTACTTGATTTTAAGTACGAAGTATCAAACCAAGTGGACGTTGTCAATATACAAGTCGGTAAGAATTTCGTGACAGTTTTGTTACCAGATTTCAGAGCACAGACTCGTGACAGAGTAAACATTTGTTAAGAGGGGACTTAGATTTAAGTTAGGACAAAAATTCTCCAAGAAAGAAGTATGACTATACAGCTGTACTGATTAAATATTGTATTTAAACCACTTATTGACAAGGTTTCTTTAGCTGACATAGTTTACCGAGGCTTGAGTTTGCCTCTGCCGGTGGACAATGGCGAGAAATCGTAATGGCGGGAAAAGTTAACTAGGCAGAGGTATTTGGATTGGAAGGAGCAGGTCTTCCACTATAGGTGTCAGCGCAGTGCACCATCCAACTCTCACATGGCCTTGTGCAATCGTTTTTGCACAAATTACAATAAAGTTCTCGATCTAAAAGCTATAAAACAGTACCTTTATAATCTGTTGCATCCACTTAATCAAGTTAATGTCAATATGATGATCCAAAGATGATAATGTCATGCACAAAGTAGGAATCTTGCACAATGTAGGAATAATTCCTACATTGTGCAGGACAAAGTAGGAATTCCTACATTGTGCAAATAAGTAGGAATATCAGAGTCAAGAATCCAAATGTCAAGAACAAGAATGAGGAGGTTTAGGCAATATGAACATAGGACTGTTATAATAATAATGATGATATGAGCATGAGCATATTAGTTGTGTGCATACAAAATATGATTTTATCAGTGATATATGTACATTTCACATCAATGGCAAATAGGTAGATATCTGGGTGTGGGCTTGTAAATGTAGATCTACAATTACTGTACAAATATTCCAAAAAAAAAAATGTTTGTACATTTTTTGTCAAAGTAAAATGACAATCAACATTTCTTTTTCCAAAAATGTCATATCTCTATTATAATGTACTATTCAATCAAAATTTGTAATATTCTTTAATGCCAACAATGTCCAAATAAGCCAGAGGAAGTGTCTGTTTTTCTAAATACAAAATTTAATAGAAAACTAATAAACATTGTCATTATATTAGCCACATCCAGTCATATCAGTTATTGATATATCTTAAAATTCCTACTTATTTGCACAAAGTAGGAATTCCTACTTTGGGCAGTTGCACAATGTAGGAATTCCTACTGGGCCCTGATTCCTACTGGGTGCAAGACAATAACATGGTCCATTTGAACAAAAAACAGTGAAAATTCCCTTGACAAGCTGGCCAAATGGCAACATGAAGTGGCAACAGTGGCGCCACCACGAGATCGGGTCACCTTAGCGATAATGCAGAATAGTCCAAGCATCAGATATTATAACAAAACATCCTGAGTCAGGGAATCTATGTGAGCGGATCCAGTGAGTTGGGGATGGCGGAAGGATCTGGCTCAGGGGATCCGTCCGCCATCCCCAATGAACTGGATCCCTCACACAGATGACCAGACGAGGGATGTTTTGTTTTTATACCTCAGAAAACTACTGTATTTTAAAAAAAATGATACATGAAACAAGATATTTATCATTAAAAACATTTTTTTACAATTGTAAACAAAGCGCATGAATACACCACCTCATTTGACCCCGTCACGTGACCCGAAAATAGTGCGTACAGCCATAGACTGGTTGCCGCCCTCTGTGTATCCACGATCTTGACACTCGGCTTGCGACCAGTCTAATACAGCCATCAAAGATGGCCGACGGAAAATAGTTCGCACAGCCCGTATCCGCCAAGATGGATACGGCATGGTTGTATTCATTGGAAATCTTGTCGATCCACACATCACTGAGGTATAAGAGCACTGCACAGCCACCATATATCGCGTGGACACCACAGTTTCCCAGGCTGTCTATAGGCATCCTGGGTTGATGGCTGGTACTTTGATGATTTTAACCTGTGGAGGCTAGATTGGAAAACCCCAGAGCCTGAGTTTGGAAAATATTCCATCAAAGACACTTGAGTTTTATTTATCTTAATGTTATATTCTCAGAAAGTTATCTGCTATCTTTTTATTGTCTCACTGATTTCAAAACTGTTTACAGTTTATTGATAAATGGTGTAGTTTTTAAGATGTCTTCAAAATAGCGATTTCTTATCAGCTGTCAGTTATTAACTCACATGAAATTTGTAGCACCACCTATGAATGGGCGAGAATTGGGCACTTTCAGGAAGGAGAATTCAGCACACTCTTAGTGTCATATTAGCACTCAAATGATTGGACAAGAGAATGTCACCATTACCATGTAATTTGGTCAAACTTGGGTCAAGTCTGGGTCAGGCAGATTTAAATCTTGGCTGAGACATAGAGGGGCTGGAGTCTTGCCACTGTCTGGCAACCCGTGGTATATCTCAAACTTGACCAAGGATAAAAGTTACAGGAGTTATACAGTTCTGGTTCCAGTAAAGTTGTACAGTTCTGGTGTGAACTTTTCAATGGGGGAAAGGGGGCAGGAAACTACATGGAAATTGGCAATCAACCCATAAAGTTTGAGCATGGAGAACAATTTACAAAATATTCTCATTACAGTTGAGAAATGGTAATGTTATTCATCTGTTATAGGTTCACCATTGACCATGTCTAAGAGACCTGCAGAGCCGACAGGAGAAGAAAGTGAGGACAGTGTGAAGAAAAACAAAGTGATCTGCCATACCCCTGAACATGACACAGAACAGACATCGCTCACATATCTAAAGTAATCCTTAGTTCTAACATCATCATAATTTTAAAATATTGCTTAACTCCTAACCGACGGGAAGGATGGCAACATCCACCACCGGCAATGGATGGGAATGACGTTGACGTCACCATTGTTCTGGCTTGGTGACGTCATTTGCAACATTCTGAAGGGTTGCAACTTGTTACAATGTAATCATGATAATGATGTCAGACTGACTGGATCATGAACTTTTCACCCCAGCACTTCATTAAGCATGTTGAATAACCATGGTTATAAATTTTATAAATTTAGTATGTAGATAAAACTAGTCCAGCAAAAATTTGGTTAGTCCTACCAATCAACAACATTTAGATAGGCTAGTCCATTAGGGTTAATTAATAGTTTTATTAAATATGTTTATTGAACTTTAAGTTGGGTTGAGATTATAATGACTTGAACTGATACCATCCTCTAAAAACCTTCTTTATGCAGCTCAATGCGATATAGGGACTAGAATCAGGCCTTGACATGAAGACAAAAATGTTGGTTGCCCAGTTGGGCCACCAGAACATGAGAAGTGGTAGCCCAAAGTTTCTAAAGATAATAGGATGCAAGATATTTAAGGCTGTGTAGTGACCAGTGTCACTTGTCCCAATCAAAATATACAAGTCCATTGATCATGATATGAGACCAATATCTATCAAGGATCAGAATAAAAACAAGATATTTTGGGCCACTAGTGGGCCACTAATAACAGAGGCCACTAATAACAAAGCATTCACTGGCCCAAACAGAGGACCTGGTGGCCCCGGGCCACTAGGCCATTACGTATGTCAAGGCCTGTGGAATAGCATTCAAAATTGAAGTGTTTTTACATACTTCCTTATCGAAAATCCTAAATCCCCAAAGCTATTTATAATGTCACACCCCTTTGGGTGGCTCTTATAATGCACATATCAGGCCCTCCTATATAATGATCAATATGTCTAACACAGTCATATTACATGCCTGACCAATCAGTGCATGGGAGCCTGTAACTCATGAATAAATGAGAATATTCAAAATGAGGAACTGCCACTCAAAGATTTAAAGACACTTAGCTCATGACACTAGGAGGAGGCCTGAAACTCAGTGTGAAAATGATTATAGTAATATGAATGCCTGAACATGTCATATCGTGATTATTCTCATTAGGGGAGAGTATTGACATTGATGTCATTTTAATGTAGTGGTAGAGAATTACCTGTGTTTAATTGATTTGTAATACCTGACATTTAATTGAATGAATCCACATGAATGCATGAAATTTCCATGAAGCAGGACCATTCCTTATACAGAAAAGAACACACTTTTATTCAAAGCAAAAGGCATAAAACAAGTGTCCAAAAACGTATTTCAAGCATACAGATGATGAAATATATTATAGATGTCCTAAGTGATTATTAGATATTGTTTTTAGGAGAATTTATACATTGCTTTGTTTTAGATTTGTTCGTGGAGGTATGACCAGCTATGAAACCAATGAACATTGGACATTTCAACCACAATATCACTCACTAGGTAGAGGTGAAATGGCAAATCTGCAGAGTGTGAAGTACATCTTTGAAAACACAGTATCTAAAACTTATGATGTTATCATTGACCCTTTTACGATTGAAAAGAAAAATCAAAGCATGTCTTATTGTGAAAATGCAAAAGACACCATAGAAGAAGTTGTCAAACATCTTCCAAGTATTGTGCAGAGGAAAACAAATGAACTCAAAAAAACAGATAGAGTAAGCATGCAGAAAAAAGAAAATTATCTAAGTGAAGAACAAGAAGAGTTGCTTACCACTTACAGCAAATTGTACAAGGTAAGAAGAAATTTTGAAATACACAATGAATGATAAACATATTAATAATATTGCGAGATTTTTATTTAATATGTACTTCTTTGAGAATATATAAACCAAATACATCTTGTTTCTGATTGGTTAATTTAAGATGAATTGGCAGATTTCTATTCAGTATGATGGGGTTAATACAACATGATAAGTTGGCCAGGAAATGCTGCCTATGGTTTTGTCTTCATTTAATATATTAAAAGAAACAATTATTTGCTCATTAGACATGCTTACGAAAGCAAAAATAGAAAATGATTGGACTGGAATAATGTTATGTATTTTGTGCCATTTCAGTGTGTGAGTCAGGGATTGATGTTGTCCAGGTATTGCATTACCAATGAGGATCAAGCACTCAGTAGAGCCCGGCTGCATGTTGAGCAGTATTTAGTAAGTAAAGAGTTTGTTCATTGAATCCTTTTTAGCTGTGCTGACTATGCAGTGATGGGGTGGGGATTCATTGTCATTTTGTCAACTTTGGTCTACTCTTCTGAGACTACTGGTCAGAGTTCTAAGGTATAAGCTGGGAAGATGTATTTTTGGAGGACTATTTCTATCTATTTTATCATCAAGGCGGCTGCCATTTTGAATAACATGATAAATATCAGCCAGTGTGAATGGAGAGAACAAGTTGGGTAAACTTAATATGTTACATGCATTTTGATTGGTCAGAATTATCTGCTCTGGGAAAGGCTTTAAATGATCATTTATGGAGCAATTTCCAGAAAATATTCACAAACATTACAAAAAATACACATATCTCATTGTTGCATTAACAGCACAGTATAGTTCCTTTTAAAAAAACACCTGTTTTTACATTAGGATCTTCTTATCCATATAGTTTTCTCTGGATCAGATCAGCAATTCTGTTTTCACTGATTTCTCTCAGTGTGTGAAGCAGTTTTTCCACAGTGGCACCCTTGCCATTGTGTTTGAACCACGCTGCCAAGGCCTGGTAGGCATGTTCGCGTAGCTGTCCACCAGTCTCATACTCGATGGCTGTTATCTCATTGTTGATCTCAAGTTCATCACGGGGTGGAGAGTATGGCAAGGAACGGGCTAAATCCTTCCAGGAATGACCAATGTGACGCTTGACAATATGAAAAGCTGCTATTAATTCTGAAAAAGACCAAATAATTATTTGTAAGAGATATGCATGTTGTACTTTCAGGGTAACAATTCTATCAATATTCCATTAACCTCAAATGGTTTCCATCTTTTTATATGACTTTTTGAAAAAATCTAATAGCTATCAATGAGTTGTCAAGGAGGCTGACAAATATCAGCTAACAAGATGACAAATTCAATATGTGCATTTTGATTGGCCAAAATTATCATATGCTCAATTCTCCACAGGGAAAGGATTTAAATGATCATTTATGAAGCAATTTGAAGGCAATTTGAGACAATGTTCACAAACATTACAAAAAAGCAATGATCGGCATAGCATTAAGGTCATTGGCTTATGTTTTTTTTTTAATCTGGTAATTTCATTGCATTTCAATATTTTAGATGGTATATGGTATTTACCTTAGTCCATAGGGTTGAGAAAAAAATCAAACAATATAGATAAACGGGTAATATAGCTAAGGCCATGATGCCTTTCGGTTCAATAACAAACCAAATATATATATATATATTTTAACATTTAGGTTCATGTCCATTAATGTTTGAAAAATCTCACCTGTTGAGACTTTGGCTTTCCTGCGAGATTCCTCAGGAACTTGTAAATATCTGCCAAAAATGTCTGAGGTTGACACTGGCGGCCTGTATACCTCGGAACATGGCCTCCTCCGGGCATTCAAAAGTTTACATAAAAACTCAAGTCTATCTTTGAGATATCTCTTTTCTTCACTTGCTTTCATCTTCCTCCTTCCAACATTTCTCAATTTCCTTGTAAGTTGATTTATTTCAGCATGAAGAATTTGCTCTCCATGCAATTGTCTCTCAATGAAGCAAATACCTTTTAGCACCTTTGATTTTTTGGCAGCAAGGACAGACATTTTGGCTCCATGCCTGCGCTCATCGCAAGTCACTCGTGAACGGTAATTCAGTTGTATTTGTCTTGAGTCAGCATTGCTAACCTGCACTTTGGTGCTGCTTATTTCATCATCTACATCATCAACATTGCCATCAACCTCGTCTTGATGTAAGTCATTGAGCTCTTCTGTGCAATCTTCCATACATCTTTTCACAGTTGCTATTTCTATTTCAAACTGACTTTTCTTGGATTTCAGCACGGCTAACTGTTTTTTAGAGTTCTTCAGAAGCTCCATTGTATTTTCTTGCTTGATCTGCTTACTCTTCAGTGCAGCATAATTTAATTGTTGCTCATACTTTGTATGCTGGAATTCACTTTCAACTTCTTTCAACTTCTTCTTGGTGTCTTCTATACATTTCTCTACCTCTTGGAGATAGACTTTGTCACTCCTCAACCAGTCCTGTACAGTGCCCACTATTCTATCCATCTTCTCCAGGACGTCAGGCCCCACTCTACCCAAGGGAAATATCTCGCAGTTATATTTCAATGACAAATCCAAGGAAAACCCTTCCTCAGTGAAGATATTGTCTAAATCTCCCAAGTTATCATGGGATAAAGACATGTTAATAAGATTGGATGCATTATCCATCATTGCTGTCAAGGAGGCTGCTTTTTTGTGCAAATCTTTGAAAAAGTTGTCGTCCGCTAATCCAAGTGTCACATGACCTGAGCAATACTTTCTCAGATATGGAAGAATATCGGTGTCCAACTTTTGTAAGATTCTGGTCAACTCAGTTAATAAGTTTTGCAGTTGACCTTTGTATGTCATGAGCATTTCTTTAGCTTTTGATTTTTTCTTTCCCACAATGGTCCATTTGCCTACGCATTTTTCAAAAGTTGCGAAATCTTTTATTTTTGTTTCAACTGGGAAATGTTTGAGAGCCATGAATACTTCTGCCATGTACAGATCTCTGTCAGATTTGGCATAGAAATCATCACTGTGCTTCCTCAGACTGTCTTTAATATGCCGTACTTCATTTGAGAGATAACTCCAGATTTGGTTGATGCTGGAAGGGGGCCTTTTACCACCATTCCATGGCACTTGCAGTGAATTCATCTTAAACTGGTATATATACAGTGATGTATATATAAAGTGATGTATATATCTTTAAAATGTCCACCTATCTTACAGCAAACTAAACTCTGAAAAACATTAGATAAAGATTAACCACATATTATTATGCATATCAATGATTTAGTGATGAAAGTAAATAATATTTGTCTTACCTGGTTGTGATGAATTGTAGCGATAAATGGTAAATAAGTTTATTTCAATTTCAAAAACACTAAATGTGCACAATGGTTAAACGTTCGTGTCAGTTGACATTGTGAAGAAGCTGCAATCCCTTAATGAAGCTAGAATGCGTATTATGTTTATTGACCATCTCTGTGACCTGAGATAACCAGGGTATCCCCATCAGGTAGCTTGTACTCATCCTACCAGGCAAATCTATCTCTGTCTTGTCTTTAATCCCCAATAACATTCATGACCTCTATAAAGCTACATCCTCACATTTCTGATATTAAAAACATTATCTTAAACATTTCAAACTATAATTGTTAAAATACATTTTGGTAAGTGATGCCAATGTCAAATTTTACTCATTATGCAGATAATGAAAAAGTACATCAGGTTTGTTATTTTAAAAACATGTATTTATTTGTTTCATGTCTTAATTTTGGGTTCATATATGTTGACATGTAGATATGACATGGCTTTGTTCACCATGTTTATATTCTATTGCCCTGGTCATGTCAATAAAGAATTAAGATATTCTCACTGTTTGTCTGTCTGATAAAGCCGTCCTGGGGACTTATTTTCTAATATTCACACCTAATTGATGGGCTTGGAGTGAGGAGATTAGATGATATGATGCCGCTTGATAATAAACACAGGTTTTATGAGGTCATATCTCTTTCATCTTTCCGTCAGGAATAATCAGTTTTTATTTTGAAAAATGTAAACTAAGCAGATATTTTGAATTCTATATTAAGAATTTGGAAAGCTTACTGTTTTTTATGTTGGGACAATAGACTCAATACCTGCCATTTGGGTTATTTGTAATTGGGGGTAAGAATAATCTGAGAATCAATAGTAACTTGTGCATATTTAGCCTGTAGCTCTGCCTGATCAATATAGTATTTCCGATATTGTGTCTTATCAATTTGCCCAAACTAAGGTGATCATGTAGTGTTTTATATTAATTTCTTTAAAACAACAGATCTTGTTTGAATTGTTTAAATTCACTTTGTGAATACAATTTAGAAAATAAATGTAATCAATACCCGTTAAATTTGCTGGACGAAAGAAAAAGAATTCTGCTTTGCTTGACATATTTTTCTGTTTTATGACATAGATGATCAGATAATAAGAGATCTTGTTGATAATGGTGAAGTTATCTTGATATTTTACTTTCTTTTCCCAAATACGTAAATCTCCTAGAATATTTGTTCAAACTTAATACATATAAAAATATATATATTTTGTTTTGAGGTGTTAATGGTGGGTTATATATACTTGCTAAAATATGCCCCAAGGCAATATCGTGCCTAATATTTAAGATAATGGGTGCAATTTCCACTGTTTAGAAACAAAAAAAGAAAAATTTCTGGGGTGCCATCTTAGTGTATTTTTGTATTACATATGATATGCATAATATCTTATTTGAAATATTGTGGAGAATACTTACCAGTACCTAAGTTTGAATCCTAATGCAGGCCAGTACAGGCATTCTATCTGCCTAGATTTTCACATGTCCTGTATTCTCACTTGTCCCTCTGTCTTAGTATCTATTGTCATGGGTTGGAACTGAGTGTTCTTAGCACAGCTGACGGGTGTGTGTGAGCATGTGATGGTGAGGGGCAGTGCAGCAGCTGTATATCAGACCCAGCCATGTATGCTTAGCACCTCATTATGTTATATTGCCCCCTCCAATCTTGAGGTGTATGAAGTGTGCTCACTCAGGTAATCACGGCAGATGGCCTCATGTGGTAATTGACTTCAGGTCAATATCAGGGCAGAAAATCAATCAATGTAAACAAAACCCAAGATTTATGAAACAAAGAGGGGTTAATATGAATAACAAACCCATGGGGTTTGTGTTGTTTGATTGACTGGTGTTTGTGTATGATGTGGTGAAACACCAACAATCATAAATGTTTACCATCAGATGTACAGATGTGGGTGACAGGAAACCGAGTCCCACGTGTCAAAGCAAATATCTTTGTTTCTTTGTGTGATCAGTTATTGCGCTAATATAGTTAGTCATATTGTCAATGTTAAAATGTGATATGTGTCATGAGTAAGATCTTGTTGTCTGTTGAATGTCATCTGATAACTTTGTATTAAATGCCATAAGGATCAAAACAGTATGCATTACTGCAATATTTGCAATATTTTTTTTAAATGTGTAATTATTTAACTTTGTGTTTCTTTTGGCTGTATTTAAAAAATATCATTTACAAAATACATCATGAACAAGGAAATAGGTACTCCCATTTCCAAGGTATTATCAGGTAAAGGTGATTGCCCTCATATCCATATAAAAAATTCAGAAAAATCAAAGTTGATCACTAATAGTATGTACTTCCATCAGCCACCATCTTAGATATTTAAAAAATGATCAAATTATAAGTACATACAAGAATATACAACTACAAGCGTGTTGTATTTATTTTATAAGATTTTTGGTATAAATTTTAATTTTGTCACTAGAAAGCATGACTCATTTGGGAGAAAGGCTTATTGCAGTGCATTCCCCATCAATCTAGGCCTATATTGACATATAAGGTCATATATTGACATATAATAGGTCACTTTCTGTCAATACGACTTTATATGCCTTTACGAGCAGAAAGGCTTGTTGTGACATTTATCAGACCAAAATTAATGAAGTTTTGAGAGAATTTATTTCTTAACAAGTGCATTTCACTGGGTTTTGGTCTAAGTCAATAATGTCTGTTAAATAATAAATGAATGACAATCTTACTTTGAGACATATTTGTTGGTATTGCCAGCAGATCTGTATGATGTTTGATACAATTGCTGATGTACTTATTTTCACATCAATTCTAGTGAGGTGATCTGCATATGGTGCCCTCTATATTATCACAATCACGATTATTCCAGTCCACTAGACATCAGTGGTCCTTCATTTTAGGCATGAATTGCTCCATTTGATCAATGTCTATATAGGCCATATGTGCCTGAACAATATATTGTTAATTGTTAATTGTATCACAGTTTTACTTTTTAATCACATATTTACACTATAAATCTGTGATCACATATTTACACTATAAATCTGTGATCTCTTTGTAGAAAACAGAGGACAGGGACAGCATAATTTCCACTAATCCTGAGTATGCAGTCTTCATGAGGAAGGCAATGCTTGCTCATAGGACAAACATGGCAAATGGACACGCTAAGGAATTTTTATCTGAAATATGTGATCTGTCTATCAAAATTAGGGACATGGATGAGAAATGTGTTCAGCATCCTGTGACAGAAGCTATGACAGTGTGTGATGGTCATACTGAGTACATATTCCGGAAAAGTACACCCAGAAAAACATCATTAGGCACAAGTGGCCGTCACAGATCTGAGACAATGGACAAAGACAGTGATCAGAGCAGTGATCAGAGCAGTGAATTAAGTCGGAATAGTCCAGTGAGGTGCAGAACAAACATGGATTGCATTGTGAATAGCAGTGTGATGAGCGATGTTGTGGTGGTGCAGAGAGATGAACACCTCAGCCTTGATAGCAGGATTGTCTTCATGGTCAAATGCAGTAGCAGAGATGATCATGTCAAAACAATACAGGAGACAGTTATGGAAGCAAGAGAACAAGCCTTATCTTGCTTGTGGAAATATCCTGAAATGGTTGTTTTTATTGTACAGGAAAAACATTTTAACATAATCTCTGCCATACGTAATGATACCAATGCAACTATCAGTTTTACTGAAACTGGATGGATTAACATGAAATATGACTTAGAAGAAGTGGATGTAATTTTTGAGTATCTTGTTCTTTCCATGGTCAATCTCATCAGAAATGCAAAGAATGTAAATGAAATAAAATATTGTTAGCATGTATGCCTAATTTATTGAAGTTGTCGATAAATATTGAAAATAAATCCACAACAGTTAAATTATGGTTAAAATAAGAAAACAATATTTGATTTTGATATGTTCTAAACCACAACAAATTACCCAGAATGTACGCGATATTGCGATATTTAAACTCTGGGTAAATGTTATTTTCTTGAACATCAGAGCAGAACTCATTTCAGTACAAGTGCTTGTGTACTATTGTCATTTGAAAAGGGCCTATGAGTGTTTATAATGTGCCATATTAGAATATTGCAAGATTGGAATTAAACTAAGGAAATGGCTTATGGTTATTCACTAGAAAGCCTGTGAATTTCATGGTCAGAGTCTTGCTCTGTTTCCACTTCTCTGCCCATGCCACACTTTGTTTTTTGTCTCATTGCTTGTAAATGTTCTCTATTACAGCAATATCAATATGACTTGGCAGAAATGATCTAGCTATTAGAGAATTGGTCAAGTTCAAGATGGATGACCATGAGCAGTTTTCAAGGTCACAGGAGCAAATTATCAAAATCATCGTAATTTGATATTTTGCAAAACATTACAAATAACATTTATTTTCACCACATTTATCTGAAAATTCTTTTTAGAATAATTTATGTAACTAGGTAACAGTGACCTATTTGAAGGCCAAATAGCTTACAATGTCACAAAATGTTGGAAAGCTGATCCCTTAGGTTTCTAGTCATACCACACCCTTCACACCACCATTCCCGTTACAAACTACATCTGAGACCAACCATAACCTAACTGACCCACACCTTTCTACTCTAAACTTTATCATCCATTGTTAGATATTTTCATCTACCAATGGTTAAACACTTTGACCTCCATTTCTTGTTCTCTGAAATCTCGTGAGCAGGAACACCAATGGGAGGAAGTAATGCTGAATGCGGATGCATTCTTGTCACAATAAACAACATAAAATATTAAATGTTTTGACTCGTACACCTTCAGTAAATTTCTCAAGGCTTTGTCTTCTTAACTTTGATTAGAATTAACTTTTACTTTATCTTTGTCATAATATTGTAACAAACTACCTTTCTGTATGTCAGACTGGTAATGGGCAAAACAATGCCGCACTAGCCTGAGTAACGATTTATACAAGGAGAAGGCAAGGACTGGCTATAGACGTGTAGATAATGTCAAATTAGACAAATAATAACAGAACCAACAAGGTTAAGAGCAACATCAAAGACTTATTGATCACTTGTATACAAATAGGCCAGAGTTAATTGTCAAACAGGGTGTTATTACTACTGGCATGAGTGATCACAGGTTAATATACTGCATTAGAAAATCAAATGTAAAAAAACAAATTCCACCAAGAGAAATACATGCACGCTCTTTCAGAAAATTTAATGAAACAGCTTTTACCCAGGAGTTACAAATGATACCTTAGTCATGCATAGAAGGTGTATCTAGTGTTGATGATGATTTATCCTTGTGGAGTGATTTGTTCAATGGGCTCTGTGATAAACATGCACCATACAAATCTATGGTGGTTAGAGGTAAAAAGACAGAATGGGTCACTGATGAGTATATCATCATGACATGAAAAGGATGAATTGAAGTGTAAAGCAGAAAAGCATAAAAATTCTCAGGTATGGGAACAATACAAAAAAGTAAGGAATAGAGTAAATAATTATAGTGAGTCACTTAAAAAAGACTTCTATGAAGAAAACATACTTGAAAATAAAGATAATGTATCACAATTATGGAAAGTACTGAAAGGTATAACAAACAGAGGTAAGAAAAATACAGAAAAGGTGAAGTCATTAAAAGCTGACAATGATAACATTGAAACAGATTGTGATGTTGCAAATGCACAATTCTCTATCTCTGATGTAGACAAACTGGTTATCAGTTACTACTTGATGTACTTAAAATTATTTTTATATCCACTTATACTTTAAAGGGATTAAGCACCAAGGGATTTGCAAAAAGATGTTTAAAATTCACATATTGGTGATAAATGCACTTTAAAAGCTACCGTACTTACTCGTGTATAGAACGAGGTTTTTGTACAAAAACTCTTCGTTAATGTTTGGGGGGTCGTCTTATACACGAGAGCAACCTGTGGACGAGGATTTACGCCCAAAAATTACGAACATTCTTATTTTCGAAATAACGAATATCGGACATAGCGGATCCATTTTAATTGCATTTTAAATGATAAATAAAGGTATTTACCCAATATTATCACAAATTATGCTTCGCAGGTCGAGAATTTCTCCACGAAGTAAAACATAATACGATGTTCGTGACGTCCTTGATCTTAGCGTCTGGGTGCCCACGAGACAAAAGTGGAGCGGCCAACATGTCAAATTGAGCTTTCATATCCGTAGTGGATCGATTTTAATTGCGTTTTAAACGATAAATAAAGGTATGTACTTAATATTATCACAATTTCTCCACGTCGAGAATTTCTCCACGTCCTTGATCTTAGCGTCAAAACAAAGCGTTTTCATTATTTATCATTTAAAACGCAATTAAAATCAATCCGCGTGTGAAAGCATTTGTCAAAACGGGAAGACACGACTCAAAGCAGTAGAAACAATGACGGATGCAAAACTGAACGCTGATAATTGGAATCAGTGAAAAAGTCGGAACAAAGCGTTTTGAAATAATAGACATCAGACGTAGCGGATCGAATACCAATTATCAGCGTTCATAGTTTTGTGGCATTTGTTTCCACTGCTTTCACACGTGGATCGATTTTAATTGTGTTTTAAATGGATGGATAGTTTTGTTCTGTTCTCGAACAATTTGTGATAATATTGGGTAAATACCTTTATCATTTAAAACGCAATTAAAATCGATTATAAATGATGGATGGTTTTGTTCTGTTCTCGACCTGCAAAGCGTATTTTGTTATAATATTGGGTAAATACCTTTAGTTATCATTTAAAACAATTAAAATCGATCCACTATGTCCGTTTTTCGCTATTTCCACTGCTTTGAGTCGTGTCTTCCCGTTTTTGACAGAAATGCTTTCACGCTAGTATTGCGTAATGCATGTTAAATGAATGGATGGTTTTTTTCTGTTCTCGATCTGCAAAGCGTATTTTGTATTAATATTGGGTAAATACCTTTATTTATCATTTAAAACGCAATTAAAATCGATCCGCTACGTCCGATATCCGTTATTTGGAAAATATGTACATCGTATTTATGTTTTACCGTAAATACTCGCATATAAGACCGTTAAGATCTTGTATTGTAAGCATATTTACTTTTCACTTTTAATATGGCTGCCAAGCTTTAGCTGAAGCTGAATGGTAGCAGAGCCGATATCTTGAGAAAAACCAACTCGTCTTATATTTGGAAATTTTTTTCAAGCAAAATAACCTCAATTTTGGGGGTTCGTCTTATACACGAGTCGTCCTATACACGAGTAAATATGGTATTTTAGTTTTGTAAATAATCACACCTTTCACTTTGCTGATGTCAATGAAAGCACATTTTCTTCTATCATTGATAAATTAGTTGGTTTTGATGGTCGTGGGTTCGAACCCCGGCCGTGCCGGGATTGAACTCATGATACAATTTCCCACATGAGCTGAGGCCTGTGCCAAAGGGTTAACCCGTTGTCCTTGTAAATCTGTGACCGGGTGGGTTGTCATGTCAGGTCCCTATCCTATGACTGCAGTGTTGTTTTCATGATCATTCTTCTTGGCTCTTGTGTGATTAATTTTTTAATGAGATTGAAATGGTGAATAATTTACATGTCAACAGGCGTTGCAAATTTAAAGATTGTTCTTTCGGTGATGGATAGGTAAAATAGATGAAGAAATAAAATTACAATTCAAATGTAAACTATAATATAAATAATATAACATGGTTTTGCGCAAGATATACAATATATTAGGAGAGAATTGTAGCGCATGTACAAATTAATGAGTAAATACATCTTTCTTAATTTTTACTAAGTTACTTAAATGTGACAAAATAGATTAAAAAACAACCATGAACTATGTTTTAAATGCCATTATTGTAATGAACTTTGTGAACATAACATGAAAAATACCTGGAAAATAAAAATATATAACATGAAAAATACATGGAAAATAAAAATATTGTCTGTAAATATGTGGGTCTGACTTGATGATTTCAGTATGATTTTTCTTTTTGGTTTAAATTAATTAAAGAATTCTAAACATATCTTTATATCAATATTTTTTCAATCTATCCAACACTTGAATTTAAAGTAATTGAGGCCAGATAATTATAGATCATGATTTATTTCCGACCAAAAGATGTTCAAGGGATATTAGCCAACTCATTCTGATTTAATGAAATCCTTTCCTCCCTGAATACAAAGCCAAAAATCCTCTTCACTTTTTTTATATAAAATTACTTCACTTTACAGAATATAATTATTAATTTTCATGGTTTCCAATGGTGAAATTTATATACCAGCCAGCCAATTAAATTATTCCATCTGTCAGCTAGGCCATTTTGTAATGTCAATCATAATTTGAGCCAGCTGACTCATTCAAAAAAAAGTTCCCAGCTGGTAAACATACCAGCTGGAAATGATATGCATTAGTTACAAGCTGCCAGCCAGAAAAAAGTGCATATTGGCTCTTTTTGCATATCATATAGTGGTGGGCCCCTGCGGTGAGAAAGAGCTCATGTCCAGAATGAGGAAGATATGATTAACTGAGGCAATCCTTTGCAAGGTGGTCTAAGCCCTCCGTTGTAGAGTTCATATATTTTAATAATAATAATGATAATAATAATAATAATAGCTGCATGAGAGATAGTTACAGCAGTGAGAGATTGCTGCGCCAGTGAGAGACAGCTGTATAGGTGAGACAGCTGCACAGGTGAGAAATAGCGACAAAAAGTATGTGACAGTTACAACAATGAGATAAATAGCTGCATCAATGAGAGATAGTTACAACAGTGAGAGACAGCTGAATTAGTGAGAGACAGCTGCACATGTGAGAGACAGCTGCACATGTGAGAGATAATTACAGACAGTTATAATTGTGAGACAGCTGCACAAGTGAGAGACAGTTACAACAGTGATAGATAGCTGCACAAGGGACAGCTGCATAAGTGAGAGATAGTTACAACAGTGAGAGACAGTTACAACAGAGAGATAGCTGCACATGTGAGATACAGCTACATAAGTGAGAGATAGCTGTACAAGTGAGAGACAGCTACATTAGTGAGACAGCTTCATAGATGATAGTTACAGTAAGAGACAGTTACAACAATGAGACATAGACAGCTGCATCTGTGAGAGATACTATGAGCTGCACAAGTGAGAGATAGTTACAAAAATGAGATACAGCTGCATAAGTGAGAGATAGTTACAAAAGTGAGAGACAGTTATAGCATGGACTAAATAGAGACCATGGTTATAGCAGTGAGAGATGGCTACAACAGTGAGAGACAGCTGCATAAGTGAGAGGTGGCTACAACAGCATGAACAGTGAAAGACAGCATCCTTTCCCAGCCGAAGGCACTTGTTTTCTTCAGGAAAAAATAGGAAAAAGGAGGCTGTGCACAACGATTTAAACTTCGGGTAAGCTAGCCACAAGGCCAACCATTAGCAGGTTAGAATTGGGATACGTGGACATCTCTTGGGCAAGGCAAAAGGAATATCAGGCCCATGCGCCCAAGAGATGGCATGTTAACTCAGTATCAGTGCGCAGACGTGTTTCGCTGAACTACCACAGTGCTGTGCCCTAAATCTTGATGACCTATGAACTTTAACATAGATGTACGCTGACCTAGTTCTTTGAGGCCGCATAAAAGTTGACCTGAGGTAAACATCAATTGCTGCAGATTCCTGCGATTTGACACGTAAAATACACTGTTTAATTTTCCGGTGAGTGTATTCATTGTTAAGATAATGTCTAGAATCCCTTCTTAATTTACTGATTAATTAAAATGATTAGCTTACAGGTGTATTATCAAGAGTACATTCTGTATTTGCACTTCAAATGCCAACCAAGTACCCTTTCAGTGAGTACAGTGGGGTCAAGGTTGAGAATAAGAACATGCCTTGACAGTGCAAGCCATGTCCCTGACAGCATTGAAAAAGGTTCATCAGGGATAGTCACAATCAAGAACATGTCACGTCTTCTCGGTTTTCACAAATATATTACTTACTGTTCTCTAGTCTAATCAATATTGAGTTACTGATTGTGGGCTTGGTAAGTGGGTTGGCCTAAATATATATTTACACAGTAACAAGAAAGGTTTCTTTTAATATAAATGTAATTTGCAGTAATCCTGTGCTTTGGTTGATCAGAAATAAACACACAAGTGAAGTTCATGACATATTCAATATTTTTATTATTTGGAATCAAGTATCTTAGATATGAGATTTTTTTTATCATAAAAATATCTTTTAAAGGCCTGCCATTAAGGTAGTGACAAAGACATTAAAAACAATATCTCTGGTAGTGGATACCATTACCAGTAAAGGCAGTTACAGTGTGGAGAATTTGATTACAAAAGCTAGGTCATTGGGTCAGATACCAACCATTTAATATGGCAATTGCAGTGCAATGTATATTGTATTAAGGAATCTGGCTGAGGCCATGTGTACTATTATTGTGACACCACAGATTGCTAGATACCTTGTGCTATTTGTCACAAGTTATCAAGTTTTTTAATTGGAAAAAGGTTTATTTTACTATTCCCAAGGACCACATACTGCACATAAATTAGTGTCTTTAAATAGTGTGACCAAATATTCTCTGCAGCAAATATAAAATTGGAAAAGTTCTTGCAATTCCATTCTTTATTTTTGCCAGAAAGCATCAAGATGGTTGGAGTAGACTGGGCCCTGAACCATCTGGGAGTAAACATTAGTGAAAATCGGATGAACAACATACCCTACCCTAAAAATGAGCTTACTCTACATGTCACCATCAAGACAGTGCAGTCTGGCAGCTTCCTGGGCACATTTCTTGTTGGACCATCTCTTGCAGCAGTTAAGGTATGAGGGATGGGTGAAAGCATAATGAGGATTAAATACTTATTATGGAAAGAGGAATGTACTCATAAAAAAAAGATGTTTTGGAAACAATTTTTATTTTAAAAAATACAATGGTACAAATCAATATAATGACAGCGTTGTAAGAAGAGACAAATCATGTTCACAATAAGCTGAGTGCAATGATTAAAATTATATTGTTCTCATCTATATGACAGATAAATGCATTTATTTGTAACATTGATTAATGAACCCAGTGAATAGAGAATTCAAATGCAGAATTATTGACATTTCCTTTTTCAATTAAAGAGGAATGAAAACATTTTCCCTGATGAATATAAAAGAATTTCTTTTGTTTAATTATCAGGGAGAAAGAGATGTTGAGAGCATGAAGAGATGGGCAGAACACTGTGGAAAGTATGGAGCCTTGATAGGACTTTTAGCAGGCCCAGTGATGACATACGGTGTGATTAAGAATGCAAGCACTGATGCTGTGTGGGACAGATGCTACAGACTCAGGTACAACAGTGGACAGGTGCGTGTGGATCGTTTGTGTGCGGTGGGAGCTGCTGCAGGATGTGCTGCTGCCACCTACCTAGGTGACAGTGGCACCCTGGGGGCTCTGGTGGGAATGAATGGTGGCATGATCCTGGCTGCCATACTCAATTCTACACTTGGATAATGGTGATGATTTAGTCACTTTATACTGTTCATTTCCTGAAAAAAGATGGATACATCTCATAAATATCATCACATTGCAAAAAAACACTATCAACTCAGGGGAGAAATCAAATGTCTTTTTGTCTGTCTAAGAATCTGCAAGGCCCCTTTTAAACAACGTTGAATCACAATATTGCCTTAAATTATGTTACATAAACTGACTAGTAAGCAAATATTTTTTAAACAGTGTTTACAAGAGGATCATCACACAATACGAGATTTAAATATCATTCAAGGTTAGTTTACAGGACAAAAAGAAACAATATTTTGTCAAATGTAATGAGATGTTTCTCTGGGGTTGCTACCAGAAAAGGAGAAGTCTGTCTTTTTTTAGGATTGAAAGGTACATGCAAATTAGAGTAGTGCCATATTGTGATATTGTATTTAAGCATAGATATGAACAGGTGTGGTCTGGACCACAACACATAGAATTTCTCGGCATATGCTACCAAATGAAACTTCACATGTTTACCAGTATGTATATTTTGAAGTAGCAATTTGTGTCGATTTTTAAAAGATTGTTTGGTTTTTTTTAAGTGATAATTTATGCATTCGAGAGCTAAAAACATTACTGTGTATCAATGTTTCGTGACATTATAATCTGAACATTTTGCTGATTGGATTTCTAAATGTACCTTATACATTTGATTAGATAGTTTGCATTATGACATAATATAAAAGAATATGGCTTTAGCTTCTATTATGACTCATACACTTAACCATTTGTATTCCATTGAGCCATACAAATTGTCAAAATGTTTTATACAAAGTTTTAATAAGTGGGTTATGAAAATGATGAGATGTAATAATTTATATGATGTCAAAATGCTTCCTAATAAAATTAAGTTTTGAAAATAAAATGTGCCTATTTGATTGAGGAGATCAATTTTTTTTTTAATCATCTCCTTGTTTCATCTGACTTTGCACAAGAATGGGAACAAGAAAGTGGCCATGCCATATAAGTAATCTTACACCTTCTAAAGGTATAAATACCTTCTATAGGTATTTAATCATTAATCCTATAATTTTGGTTTATGGAAATCATATCTACATATAAATATAATAGGGATTTACAAACAGTAACAGGATAGTTGCAACAAGACTGAGCAGTTGCACGACAGGTAAAAACAGGAAGCGTTAGCTTTTTTAAAATTTCAGGTGAGGCTTGAAGTAGGATAGCAATGTTTGATGTCATTCTAACACTATTCACAAGGACAATATATTTTATGTCATAAGCATACAACAGCATGTCATATTACCATAGTTTTAGTGCCTCTATGACACTCCACATAAAAATTAATTAAGTTCTTGATAAAAATGGGTTTTGCAGTTGCGATCATTGTTCAAGATCGTCTTATGCAGCATCGCCTACTTACTTGGGTTTTGCAGATGCTTATTGAATTGCTTCTACCCAAATAAGTACCGGTAAGTTATGAAACGCAAATACATTCGTCAAAATTTTTATTTTTATACATTTTTTTTCAAAATCTGCATAATTCCTTTCAAGAATATTCCCAAAAAGATAAAAAGGGCAATTAATTTGATATACTAGTTATGATATACTAATCCTCTGCAAGGATAACTCAAAGTTTAGGTCACAACATCCAAGTTAAATGTGTCAACTTATTACAAAATGTATATTATGAGAAATCTTTCTCTGAATTTGTTATGAGCAGAAGCTGCAGAGAGTAGGAAAAACAAACTGAAGGAAGGTGGTTAAAAATGGGTATAAATCAACTTTCATGAAAAATCCATAAAAATCCTTTAAGAGATGGTATAACAATACATAGTTTTATTCACAATATTCAGATTAATAAAATACAAAAATATTGCCCAACTGACACAATTATTATTGCCTGCAGTAAAGTGTGATTTGACCAGACCCTAATAGAATTAAGTTGTTGCATTGTTTACACAAAAAGAACAAATATTATCACAAATGTCACAACAGATTAATATTCTTACTTTATCAACTGAAATGGAAATTTTTTATTTTCATATCTGTATTATACTGCATTCTCTGAACAAACGCCAAATAAAACTATATGCAGAATAATATATTATAAATTTTATAGTATACATACACGCAACTGCATTTCATGTATTGCATTCACATTTCATGTCCATTCTCAAAAAGTCACCTGGCAGTTTGTGACATAAAAGTACTTTTATTTATTACTAGAAAAATTATGTGCACTACAAAACAGCCAAATGAACACATTTCTACACTTTGACATTTAATATCAGAAGGAAATGTTACAAGAAATAAATATGTCGATGTGATGAGAATTTAACTCAGAACATTTGCCCCAGATCATTCATTGAGAACATTTGCCCCAGATCATTCATTGAGACTTCTTTTCTTATACATATTCAAGGTCTAAGTAAAACATGTATGATGATCAGTTAACAACATATCACCTTAAGTCATCAATAACCAACCTCTTATGGTCATGACTTAATTTTCTTTAACAAATTTACAAAAACATCAACAACAACTATAGCACAACAATTCTTGTGAAAGAAACTCTTAATCAAAACTGTGTTGAGGTAAAAATCAACACAATTGTGGACTCAACAAAGATACAACAAAGAGATAATTACTTCCATGGAATATTTCGAAATTTGAGCATTGATTTTGACAATCATTAAGGTAAGTCTTTAATATGGTGACTTTTGAAAGTTTTTTATGGGTTCAATTTTGTTTCTTGTAATATCTTGAATGGGACCTTCATAACATTCACTAAGGATGTTTTGGCAACCAGGGAAACATAAATAATTAGGCTACTAGTTCCCCAAAACAATTTTCCTATTAATTTATTGTTCTCAACAAATATCGACTATATTATTGTTCCTCTTTGTCTGTCAGGTGAACGTCTGCAGATGAAAGGGGACGAGTTTCATCACTGCCTGTTTCAGCTTCATTTTGATTTTTGGTTGAATCTAAAAATGTTCAAAAGAAGAATATCAAATAAAGTGGATATACACCATTGAATATGTCCGTATTGGATCTCCTCCCTTGCTGTGTAGCCACGCTGTGTAGGCTCTGCCCATGAGACAAAAGTGGAGTGGCCAACATATCAAATCAAATCAAATATCAAACATTTCAGCGATCACAGCTTCTGCATTACCATAAAAGTAATGTTTTCTAATAAGATCTGACCTTTATAGGATTATGTTTGACAAAAATTAAATACTGGATATTCGATGATGAATTTAAGGGTTATCATATTAAATACTGGATATTCGATGATGAATTTAAGGGTTATCATATTTCTAGGCAAATTCATACATCTTATTCAAATTAAATGGTCTTTGATACATTTCATGTGTGTGAAAACATTTCATCTACAGATAAGATAATGACAAAGATAATATCTTAAATAATCTGAAAAATATATGAAAATAAATTACCTTCTTTTACTTGTAGATCAGCAAGTTTGTTTTCCAATTGAGAATTTTGACTGGACGGGTCTGTGATATTTTCTTTTTGTATGTTGGTATCTACAGGTTTGTCATTGTTTTCACATTTGCCATTCTCAGTCACCTCATATATTTTTCCTTTCCCACCATCTTCTCCCTCTGTCACATCTTCGCCTTCTTTTTTCTCTGTTTCTAACTTATCTTCATCCTCTGCCTCTGCTTTTCTCTTTTCTTCCTCTTCTGCTATCTTTTTTGCTTCTTCCTCCATAATCTTCCTTTCCTCTTCTTCTTTTACTAACATTTCTTGTCGGAATTTATATTTCTCTAAAAACATACAATTCAACAACATGTCAAACATGGTAACAAACAGACCTGAACTGTACATTGGAAGGTGTTGGTTTAGCAGCAATGTTTTCAGTAAACATTGCTTTAATCATTTGTAAATAATATGCTCAGGTACAAATCATAAAAGTACAGCACCTTATTTACTGGTATAAAACAATGAAACTCCAAATAAGAGAGTCCTGTGTGACAAAGGTATCTAACTTTACATAAACATGGTATTCAAGTGAAGTAGAGTCACTTACCAGCAAATTTCTTGCAATATTTTTTATGGGTAAACCAGTGTAGTTTTTGGCATTTTTGATCACAATAATTAACCTATAAAGACAAATGAGAGATGATTTACAAAATTCCCTACTTGAGTAATACAATAATTATTAAAAAACCAAAATGGTACAAAATCATTGTGTGTGTATACTGAATGTCCTTTTAATGAAATATGCTGTAAATATTTAATAAAATTATAACTGCAAGTTTTCAACAAAGGAAAACCTGTTATTTTCACCCTGCTTTCCAAAAGTCTCCATGAATCTATGTACAGAATAAGAAGAGAAACATATTATCTAGTGGAAATCAAATATTACTTTTGTTACAAAGAATGAAATAAAATTACCATTTTGCAGGCTGAGCATTTTTTGAGTGCCCCAAAATCGTCACAAGCTGAACAAGGCATGTCATCTTCTGAAGCCATTCTCTGACCGTTGATACCTTGTGTCAGACAGCTTAAGGCAGTAGGCTGGCAACCCTGAAATAAACAACAAACAAGTCATTTTATTCCTGAAGAAATGTATCCACCTTTGATAATGTTTCGCATAAAGCTGAGAAAAATGATCTGTTGTGTCCAGAAAACACATTTTTTCACACAACGTCTACCCACCCAATCACAATATGAAGTACATTGAATTTCAACCAGCTGAGAAATTGCCTGGAGAAAAACCAGTCTTTAACAATATTCTGAGGCCAATTTGGCACACTGAGGTTAGAAAACTGAGTCAATTATTTTATATTACCTACCAGCTGAACTTTGGCAATGCTATGGACAATCTGTTGAAGCAAAGAACTCTCAACATAGGGGAAATCTTTCATTGTTGATCTAATAAACTTCTCCTGATCCATTGGAAAACAATCCGACTCAAAGCCTCGTAGTAACCTGAAATCGAGTTGAATTTTATGTTTTAAAAGATCTTAAAGCAAAGAACTTAATATTCCATGTAGACTATTGGGCATAAAGCTTTATCAAACCTTTTGATCCAGGCCTCCAAGTTTTCATCGTTATTTTCTTTCCTACTTTTATCGGCAGTGCGTATGAGAGTGGCATAATAATGGAATTTGATGGCCATCACCTCGTTGGTGAATTTTTGTTTCATCATCTTTTCACAGAGAATGTCAAACAACTTGGATACTTTATAAGATTCATCTAGGATGCCCTTATTTTCTTGAAGATATAGAGATAACTGAAAAATGTATAAAAGTTATATATTATGAAGCAGAAAACCACTTAAAAATATGTAATCAATATAAATTATTAAATCCCATTGTCATGGTACAAATTCACTTAATGCTTGAAACATGACCTACTCTGACAGGGTTCAGATTATTGATCAGTGTCATGTTGTAGAGGACGTCACACAGATGTGGAGGAAGTTTGGGCTCCTTTTCCAAACCTTAAAATAAAGAAAATTTGTCAATTGAAATAAATAAAAATGAAAGCAAAAACTAAAAACAAAAAACAATAAACAAAAAAAACATGAAATTTCTTATCCATAGAATCCTTTCCTTGTCTTGCTTCATACCTACCAATGATTCTCATTTGAATTTGGAAAGACCTACCTCTGGGTTCTGTGTAGTATGCAAGATCATCTTTTGAAAAAAAGTTATTTATAAGAGCCACAACTTGATGCTGACCTGAAAAATAATAAACATAATTACATTAATTTTAATTTCTAAAAAAAAAAAGAAATCTAACACTGATTACCATACAGAAACACAATCTATGGGCTTCAAACTACAGCTCATATTTCATGTAAAATTACTCAAATAAAAAAAATCCCTATTGGCTTATTGCTGCCATCTTACTGTGAGCAATATTTTATCTAAGTGACAAAGGTACAGATTATAATATGCAAGAGATATTGTTCCTGTGAGAATTAATCATATTATTCCATTATATTTTATTCATTTAAGTGAAAATATTTCAGTCAATCAAAAATAAATGTTTCCATATAGAAATTACTAATATAATACATATTAATTTGTTATTGGAAATGACGTTATTTACTATTGCATAAATGATGCACACTATTCTGTGTATAACTTTTTTTAACTGAACCAAATTTGATTCTTGAGCAAGGTGATTAATAATGTTTATATTCAAATATAGAACCTAATTAAATCTGAGTCGGCTAATTAGTCCGGATAATATTACCCACCAACAAAGCTTGCCATCTGGGTGGCAGTTCTGCCGACCGCATTAACATCATCTACTCGTGCACCTGCCTCTAACATCACCTGTGTCACCTCCTTGTTACCTAGCAACAAAACAAGATATTTGATGAAATTCAATTTCTAAGTGTTCAAGAATTTCCACTATTGCTTTTGTGATAATTTTGAAACAAATACCAAGGCCTTTCAATATGCATTCCCCAAAAGTAAACATATTCAAAAGAAACATATCTTAAGAAAAAAATGAACATTTTTGAAGCCTTTGTTTCATTTATAATGCTTTACAGACCAAAAGCAATTCATACAGGTGCACTCAGCTATTTATATGAAGCAAATGTGCCACACTGTTGAAATATGCTATTATGTGATATATCATGTCTTAAATAAATGAGACAAGAATTCTGAAAATATATCTAAACAATACAAAAAACTGTTTTAACTTAACATTTCTTTTCAAAACCAAGCAAGTGTGTTTTTTTTTACTCTGTATGGGTTGTAAATAATTTAGGTTTGAGTGTATCAGTATACCTGATAATGCTGCAAACATGAGAGCTGTGTAGCCATGCTGGTGATAGCTTGAGTTCACATCTGCACCACGCGACAGTAACTTCTTGCATATGGGAATGTTGGCTTTGTAAGCAGCATGCTGCAGAGGTGTCATCCCTTGCTGAAATTATCCAAATGCATTCTCATAAATGTGAAATATAAAAACAATTTAAATGTTGATAACACAGAGGTTAGAGAATTTCTAGGGTTTTTTTTTTACTCTAGATATGTCTTGAAGAATTTCTTATAACAGACACAGGTACAGAGCACAGTATATGTATAAGGAGGAATTGCCTTCATCCTCTATAAGTATGTGGGAAAGGTTATCAGATTGCGATTCCTTATCACAGACAGCGGTATAAAGCACAGTATATGTATAAGGAGGAATTGCCATCATCCTCTATAAGTATGTGGGAAAGGTTATCAGATTGCGATTCCTTATGACAGACAGCGGTATAAAGCACAGTATATGTATAAGGAGGAATTGCCATCATCCTCTATAAGTATGTGGGAAAGGTTATCAGATTGCGATTCCTTATGACAGACAGCGGTATAAAGCACAGCATATGTATAAGGAGGAATGGCCTTCATCCTCTATAAGTATGTGGGAAAGGTTATCAGATTGCGATTCCTTATCACAGACAGCGGTATAAAGCACAGTATATGTATAAGGAGGAATTGCCATCATCCTCTATAAGTATGTGGGAAAGGTTATCAGATTGCGATTCCTTATGACAGACAGCGGTATAAAGCACAGCATATGTATAAGGAGGAATGGCCTTCATCCTCTATAAGTATGTGGGAAAGGTTATCAGATTGCGATTCCTTATCACAGACAGCGGTATAAAGCACAGCATATGTATAAGGAGGAATTGCCTTCATCCTCTATAAGTATGTGGGAAAGGTTATCAGATTGCGATTCCTTATCACAGACAGCGGTATAAAGCACAGTATATGTATAAGGAGGAATGGCCTTCATCCTCTATAAGTATGTGGGAAAGGTTATCAGATTGCGATTCCTTATCACAGACAGCGGTATAAAGCACAGCATATGTATAAGGAGGAATGGCCTTCATCCTCTATAAGTATGTGGGAAAGGTTATCAGATTGCGATTCCTTATCACAGACAGCGGTATAAAGCACAGTATATGTATAAGGAGGAATTGCCTTCATCCTCTATAAGTATGTGGGAAAGGTTATCAGATTGCGATTCCTTATGACAGACAGCGGTATAAAGCACAGCATATGTATAAGGAGGAATGGCCTTCATCCTCTATAAGTATGTGGGAAAGGTTATCAGATTGCGATTCCTTATCACAGACAGCGGTATAAAGCACAGCATATGTATAAGGAGGAATTGCCTTCATCCTCTATAAGTATGTGGGAAAGGTTATCAGATTGCGATTCCTTATCACAGACAGCGGTATAAAGCACAGTATATGTATAAGGAGGAATGGCCTTCATCCTCTATAAGTATGTGGGAAAGGTTATCAGATTGCGATTCCTTATGACAGACAGCGGTATAAAGCACAGCATATGTATAAGGAGGAATTGCCTTCATCCTCTATAAGTATGTAGGAAAGGTTATCAGATTGCGATTCCTTATCACAGACAGCGGTATAAAGCACAGCATATGTATAAGGAGGAATTGCCTTCATCCTCTATAAGTATGTGGGAAAGGTTATCAGATTGCGATTCCTTATGACAGACAGCGGTATAAAGCACAGCATATGTATAAGGAGGAATGGCCTTCATCCTCTATAAGTATGTGGGAAAGGTTATCAGATTGCGATTCCTTATCACAGACAGCGGTATAAAGCACAGTATATGTATAAGGAGGAATTGCCTTCATCCTCTATAAGTATGTGGGAAAGGTTATCAGATTGCGATTCCTTATCACAGACAGCGGTATAAAGCACAGTATATGTATAAGGAGGAATTGCCTTCATCCTCTATAAGTATGTGGGAAAGGTTATCAGATTGCGATTCCTTATGACAGACAGCGGTATAAAGCACAGTATATGTATAAGTAAATTACAATTTCTTTAAAATCTTATTCCATTGTAATATGACATCTGCTGGAAGGATTATACAGGATGCATGACAGTTATAGAATTACTCCAAAACTAATTTAGTCCCACTAATTAAATAGGCTTATATTTTGGGGAATTAATTGTCTCACCTCATCAAGGCAATCTATCCTGATTCCTCTTTTGTTAAGCAGTGTGTTACACACCTCCATTTCTCCTGAAACAGACAAATTTACTTTTAAATACATTTATTTAACTCCACTCAGTTACATTGATACAAGCACAATTCAAGAATAAAAAGATATAAATACACATTCATGATTTTTTAAGTATAGCGGAAAGGAAGCTAATTGCCAATCTCCATGTTGATTTTCCCTCTATGGAAAGTACACACCTGAACTCTGCAACTTTGCTGTAACCAGAACTGTACAACTCCTCTAAATTCTACACCTATAATGGAGATTGGCAGGGGGCCTATTCTGTATTTAGCATGTGAAATGTGATTTTTTTGGTATATCATGTATATCTCTTTCATAAGAAATAGTAAACTTAAATGTAGGAAATTTATTATAAGCTGTCCAAGCCATTTTTGTGAAAATAAAGTCAAATTCCCCTTCTTAAAATAGCCATATCTCTGAAGCTAATTAATTAATTCTGTTTGCCTCAGATTGCTGATCTTGGATGTATAGATTATCGAGCAAACCTTTTGGAAAAGAAAATCAGAAATGTCAAAGGCACCAATCTACACTTAACTATGTCCAGCTGAGGATGAAGATAACAGGAAACTTAAACACGATAGAAACAAACACATTACAGATATGGAAAGATGAGAATTCCTTCAGTTTTTAACATCTTTCAATAAGCTCTAGATAGCAGTTTCAATATTTATAATCTTAGATCTCTGAGATTATAAATATTAAAACTGTCTTGCCCCATTGAAAATAATATCCAGGAACCGCGCAAAAACAAAAACAAACAAGAAAAAGTAGTGCTCCACATGTAACACAGATGGGAAAAAGAATTTAAAAGAAAACAAAAATTTCAACAAACATAACAAAAGTTACAACAAAACAAAAATTACAACAAACTAAACAAAAACATTTAATTTGGTGTATGACTTTTTTAGCACAATGGTATGCAAAGATCTGTCTTTTTAGTCTCAATTATGTAAGTTCCTCTAATATCGCAACTCATTTTTTACCTTTTTGGTATCAAGCATTTTTATCTTTGCTTACATGTTATAGGAATGCAAATCATCAAAATTTCTGTTCTTATTTTTATACAAACATATTCATACACATTATTAAAATGTATTCATATGCATGTGCATATAAGCAGGGTTGGTTTTCTTCCGGAAAAAATATAGTTTTCTTCCGGGACAGTGGAAGAAATATGGAAGAAAATGCTTTCTTCCGGAAGAAACATGGAAGGAATGTGGAAGAAATAGGAAGAATCCATGAACGAACATGGAAGAAATATATATCTCCCTACCTATGCTCAAATGTGGTTGCATGAATCATTTGTGGAGGGTTTATCTTATTCTTGTAAGACTTGTGGAATATATATTGTACTTATAGCATGATAATATCATTAAAACAAGAAGAAACATTTTGTAAATGATTATGCCAGTTAAGTGGAAATAAGTTATAGTAAACCATTAATCAGACAAATGCTTTTTATATTGACACTCTTGTTGAAAGGTTTGTATCCCTGAATATATTGGATGATTAAGAACTTAAATGTTTAAGTATTATTCTACAGTGAATAAATCCCAACAATTTTCATATTAATCGGAAATTTGTAGAAAAAGGAAAAATGGAATGAAAATGAAAAAAAAAAACCTTCTCTTTCTATCCAAGTGTTACTATTATTATTATTATTTTTTTTTTTGGGGGGGGGGAGGCTTAAGATGGTTGTTAGAAATTATACTTTTAAGCTTTCACACATGATGGGGACTGAAGTTTGGTGTTAAAAATTATACTTTTAAATTTGCATACATGCTGGGACTGGAGATTGAACATGCTCAAAGGTCTGGGTACATAATCCCACAATACATGTCACATATGAATCAATAGTCAATTGAAATTCTTTTTTACATACATATAATTAGGAAATGATCCATATAATTATCTGAGATAGGTTGTAAAGTTTATCATATTATACATGCAGAATTAACATGATTATGAGTTTTCTTTACACAGAAATTTGTTTTTATCATATATGGACATTTATCAAATTACTGTTTATAACAGTATTTAGTAAAATGATTAGTGCATAGAAAGAAATGACATGTTGAAAATGATGTAAATAAATTTTCTGTCTGAGCCACGTAAGATTATTTCTTCCATTTGACCGAGCATTATTCTCCCATCATTTCACATCCTAAAATGAACCTATCTTATTTATTTTCGTGACAGAATCATTTTTTGATAGAACTAAGAGTATATGGTGAGCCTTAGTCTACTGTGTGATGATTCTGAATGACTTTAAAACAGTTTCTTCCACTCTAAAACAACTTCTTCCATTTCTTCCTGGAAGAAACCTATCTCTTCTGGATGGAAGTTTCTGCGGTTTCTTCCGGAAGTTTCCACTATGCGGAAGATACCTGCAAACCCTGCATATAAGAACCTAATGCATGCACACAACGAACACTCCACAGAGGCATAAGTTGCTTGGATCATAGTGACCACGAAAAAAGCCGAATCACAAACCACAGGAAATGAATACACATTCCCCATGACCGTACCGATCACAGAATAACACAGATAGTCCCTTCTTGATATGAATTATGGTCAAAATAGCCGCGATTCCAAGTGGACCGCGGTATTGAACTGTCACATTGAACCACGATCATGCTGCTCGATCTGCGCAATTTATCAATGTACATTACCTACAATTGTAAATTAGAGAATATTTGAGCCTAACCTTTGCTTAGAAATGCATTTTATTTACGTTTTGAAAGATTAAATGGCCGCCAAACTTGAATGCGTAGTTCTTATGTTGGGCCTGGGTGAAAAGTGAGAATATTCACGGAATCATATGCCAGACAGTTGGTCTAATTACGGCGGAAAGTAGCTTATTAATATTAAGATTAGCAGATGACCCTTTTAGATAATTTACATTGAAATATTATCCAAATTCAGCTGCTTGACCGCGGTCCAATGTGTCAGTTCAATACCGCGGTCCACTTCGGATCGCGGTTATTTTGACCAGGTACCCTTGATATCCACTGCCTCTCGGCTGTGGATATCAAATAAGGATCATCCGTGTGAGGAAAAAAAAAAAAAAAAAAAAAAAAAAAAAAATCTAATCATCAGTTGATAAAGTGATTATCCCGGGCATGTTAGCCGGGAGATGGTAGATATATAACCTAGCAGCCTCTGCTAAAAGCACCTGAGACCAAAGTAATAAAGCTACCGTAATAAAGATCACAGAACATTCCAGAACCGCATCAATGAAAAAGAAGAGATCAAAGAGAAACACACGCACAAATCTAGAACTCTCCGTGTTTCTTCGTGATAACAATATTTGCCACCACACTATAACGTTAAATTAAAGACCCTTATATAATCTCAATGTTGAGATTGGTGGGTATCATTCATACTGACCATTATCGATGCTTTCCAACAATTTCTTCTCCGCGTCGGTAAGGTCTCCTAACTTCGGCGCCATCTTGAACAGTGTTTATTACTCTCAAAACTTCCACAAACCGCTACAATTATTACTGAATCTGTAAATATTTGAGGATGTGATAAACGTTTTTAGTATCATTCTCCAACAAATGAAATTGAATTATACGGATAGCATTTATTTCCAAGTATCCTTGTTGTCATAAATATTGTGAAAATACATTTAAGGTTTAGAGAGTAGCTACCTAAGGTGTATCATTGAAAAGAGTTCCCTCAAAAGTACATTTAGCAGACGAAATTAAATGCTTTGCTCTGAGTGCCCACGAGACAAAAGTGGAGCGGCCAACATATCAAATCAAATCAAATCAAATCAAATCAAATATGCTTTATACCTCAGTGATGCGCGTATTGACGAGATTTCCAATGAATAAGAGCATGCCGATTATTTCGTAACGTATTGATTAGTTGGAACTATTTTGCGTCGGCCATCTTTAGACTGGTCCCCCATCGAGTATCAAGAACATCGTGTATTATAACAAAACATACCGAGTCGGGAAGCTGGGTGAGCGGATTCAGTGAGTTGGTGATTGCGGACGGATACCCTGAGCCGAAGGCGAAGGGTATCCGTCCGCCATCACCAACGAACTGAATCCGCGGTCACAGCTGACCGACGAGTGTATGTTTTGTTTTTATACCTCAGACAACTACTGCATTTTTAAAAAATGAAACATGAAACAAGATATTTATCGTTACAAACATTTGTAAACAAAGCGCACCTCATTTGACCCCGTCACGTGACCCGAAAATGGCGCGTACAGCCATAGACTGGTTGCCGCCATCTGTGTATATACACGATGTTCTTGACACTCGATGGGGGACCAGTCTAAAGATGGCCGACGCAAACTAATCAATATTTTACAAATAATCGGCATGCGCGTATTCATTCGAAATCGCATAAATACGCGCATCACTGAGGTATAATATAACAAACAAGTGCCTTCGGCTGGGAAAGGATGCTGTCTCTCTCTGTTGTGGCTATCTCTCACTTATGCAGCTGTCTCTCACTGCTATAGCTGTCTCTCACTGTTGCAATTATCTCTCACTTATGCAGCTGTCTCTCCCTTGTACAGCTATCTCACTGATGCAGCTGTCTCTTACATGTGCAGCTATCTCACACTTATGCAGCTGTTTCTCACTTGTGCAGCTATCTATCTCTGCTGTAACTATCCCTCACTTGTGCAGCTATTTCTCACTGTTGTTACCATCTCTCACTTTGCAGTGATCTCACTTATGCAGCTGTCTCTCACTTGTTTAGTTATCTATCTGTGTCACACAGTATAACTGTCTCACTTTTGTAACTATCTCTCACCTATGCAGCTGTCTCTCCCTTGTACAACTATCTCTCACTGATACAGCTGTCTCTCACTTATGCAGCTGTCTCTCACTTGTGCAGCTATCTATCTCTGCTGTAACTGTCTCTCGCTGTTGTAATTATCTCTCACTTATGCAGTTGTCTCTCCCTTGTACAACTCTCTCTCACTGATACAGCTGTCTCTCACTTATGCAGCTGTCTCTCACTTGTGCAGCTATCTATCTCTGCTGTAACTCTCTCTCGCTGTTGTAATTATCTCTCACTTATGCAGCTGTCTCTCCCTTGTACAGCTGTCTCACCGATGCAGGTGTCTCTTACATGTGCAGATATCTCTCACTTATGCAGCTGTTTCTCACTTGTGCAGCTATCTATCTCTGCTGTTACTACCCCTCACTTGTGCAGCTATCTCTCACTGTTGTAACTATCTCTCACTTTGCAGTTATCTCACTTATACAGCTGTCTCTTACTTGTTCAGTTATCTATCTGTGTTATAACTGTCTCACTTTTGTAACTATCTCTTACCTATGCAGATGTCTCTTCCTTGTACAACTATCTCTCACTGATGCAGCTGTCTCACATATATGCAGCTTTCTCTCACTTATGCATATCTCTGCTGTAACTGTCTCTCGCTGTTGTTATTATCTCTCACTTATGCAGCTGTCTCTCCCTTGCACAGCTATCTAACTGATGCAGCTGTCCCTTGCATGTGCAGTCATCTCACTTATGTAGCTGTCTCTCATTTATGCAGCTATATCTCCCGGTTGTAACTGTCTCACTATTGCAGCTATCGCTCAATATTGCAACTATTGTAACTATTTCTCACTTGTTGTAACTATATCTCACTTTGTCATGTCTCAATGCAGCTATCTCTCAATTATGCAGATATCTCTTATTCATGCAGCTATCTCTTATTTATACAGCTATATCTTATTTATGCATTTATCTCTTATTTATGCAGCTATCTCTCATTTATGCAGCTATCTCTTATTTGTGCAGCTATCTCTCAGTTATGCAGCTATCTCTCAGTTATGCAGCTATCTCTTATTTATGCAGTATGCAGCTATCTCTTATTTATGCAACTATCTCTTATTTATGCAGTTATCCTTTATTTGTGCAGCTATCTCATATTTATGCAGCTATCTCTTATTTATGCAGCTATCTCTTATTTATGCAGCTATCTCTTATTTGTGCAGCTATCTCTCAGTTATGCAGCTATCTCTTATTTATGCAGCTATCTCTTATTTATGCAGTATGCAGCTATCTCTTATTTATGCAACTATCTCTTATTTATGCAGTTATCCTTTATTTGTGCAGCTATCTCTTATTTATGCAGCTATCTCTTATTTATGCAGCTATCTCTTATTTATGCAGCTATCTCTTGCTGATGTAACAGTCTATCACTTGCTATCTCTCACTTGTGCAGCTATCTCTCAATCGTGGTGACTAAAAATATCTGCATTTCACCCATATAGACCACTTTTGTACAAAACCTAGCAGGGCCTCAATAAGTAGGTCAATAAATAGGTCAATTTACCGATGGTTGAAAACAAAGCTCTAATACAGAAATATAGGCATATTGGGAGGTAATTTTCATTTTTAATGTAATTATGACAACAAATAAGTGATAATTGTGCCATTCATAATATGCTAAAGGTGCAACCCTTCACATAAACTTGCAAAACAAAAGTGAAGTGGAGATTAGTTCAGCGTCACTTCCACCAGAGGGCAGGCTACGTGGTGACGCAACAGCGAGATGACACGCTCTTATCAGTGGCGAATTTTATTGCACCCCATACCTCAAGCAGCAACTTTTTTTCTTTTTTTTCAAATCTCGTCACCCTTCCTCTCTGATCACGTTCATGCTTTTTTTATATATGTATGTAAACATACCGAGTCGGGAAGCTGTGTGAGCGGATTCAGTTCGTTGGTGATGGCCTCAGACAACTACTGTATTTTTTTTAAAATGATACATGAAACAAGATATTATAACAAAACATACCGAGTCGGGAAGCTGGGTGAGCGGATTCAGTGAGTTGGTCCGCCATCACCAACGAACTGAATCCGCTCACACAGCTGACCGACGAGGCATGTTTTGTTTTTATACCTCAGACAACTACTGTATTTTTAAAAAATGATACATGAAACAAGATATTTATCGTTAAAAACATTTGTAAACAAAGCGCACCTCATTTGACCCCGTCACGTGACCCGAAAATGGCGCGTACAGCCATAGACTGGTTGCCACCATCTGTGTATATACACGATGTTCTTGACACTCGATGGGGGACCAGTCTAAAGATGGCCGACGCAAAATAGTTCCAACTAATCAATATTTTACAAATAATCGGCATGCGCGTATTCATTCGAAATCGCATCAATACGCGCATCACTGAGGTATAAAGCCATAGACTGGTTGCCGCCATCTGTGTATACAAATCCGCTCACCCAGCTTCCCCGACTCGGTATGTTTTGTTATAATAATATATATTATAACAGAACATGTTTTGTTTTCATACCTCAGACAACTACTGTATTTTTTTTTTAATGATACATGACGCCGTCTGTGAATATACACGATGTTTTTGACACTCGGTAGGAGACCAGTCTAAAGATGGCCGACGGAAAATAGTTCGCAGCTAAGCAATACGCTACGAATACTCGACATGCTCGTATTCATTGGAAATCTCGTCAATACGCGCATCACTGAGGTATAATACAGGATATACTCAAGGCTAGAAATGATGGATAAAATGTTGACATGCTCATTCTCGATTTTAGTAAAGCCTTTGACAGTCTGTCATGAGCAGCTAAATCACAAGATCTAGCATTACAGAATCTCGGGGCAGGTTGGTTCATGGATAAAAAACTGGCTTACAAACCATGTACAAGGGGTAGTTATTGACGGTGATGAATCTGACCCTGTTCATGTTAAATATGGAGTGCCTCAGGGTATAGTACTTGGGCCAATACTATTTCTACTCTATATCAACAACATTGGACAGAAATTACAATTTTCAAACATAAGGCTCTTTGCAGACAACAACCAACTGTATAAAGTAGTTGAAAGTGATGATCATGCAGTAAAACTGCAAAACAACCTCAATACTCTGGAGAAATGGTTAAATGAGTGGGAAATTGACTTCAATGCTCAGAGATGCTACACCCTGAGCAGCAAGAAAAAAAACCAAACTCTTGATGCAAGGAAATATACTTTAAATGGCCACATCTTGCAACATTTTGAACATCATCAAATCCCTACCTTGGAGTTGAGCTCCAAACAGATATGAAATGGGATGAGCATATTAACAACAATGTCTGCAAGGGAAATCATGTTCTGGGTTTTGAAAGAAGGAATTTCAACATGTGCCCAGGAAATATCAAAGAGGCTGCCTACAATACCCTTGTGCGTCCTCACTTAGAATATGCATCAAGTGTGTGGGACCCTTACCTCAAGAAAGATACAGATCAAATAAAATCAGTGCAAAGACGAGCTGCCAGATTTGTGTCTGGCAATTTGAGGAGAAACAGGCACTGTAAAAAAAAGACCTAAAATGGGATTCACTAACAGGGAGAAGGAGGACTGGTTTTACTGTACAATGCCATATATGGTGAAATTGCCTTGAAACTACCAGAACATGTTAAAATGAAATCAGCCTATACAAGTAAAAACCATGGAAATCGCTTTATAGAAATGGCAACAAGCTGTGACCCCTATAAATACAATTTGGGTCTATAGATCCGTGGAGATAGTTTTGGTTTCAGCTGGGTTTAATGCCACCGTTGAGGCTTGTGTACAGGATTTAGTGACCTGATAGGCTAAAGATATACTTTCTAGCAAAAGAAATTCTATAAATTACATGATTAAATGATCATATATGAGAGGCCACTGGCCGTGGCGCAGTTAGTTAGAGCGCCAGCTTATTAGCACCAGTTCCTCTGTGGTGATCCAAAGGTCGTGGGTTCGAACCCCGGCCGTGCCGAGATTGAACTCATGATACAATTTCCCATATGAGCTGAGGCCCGTGCCTTAAGGGTTAACCCGTTGTCCTTGTAAATCTGTGACCGGGCGGATTGTCATGTAAAGGACCTGCGACATGACAATTCAGTGAGGCAGCACTATATCTGCTACAAGTAGGTCTCATCACGAAATGACTGAAATAATTTTGAAAGTGATGTAAAACCCCAAACAAACAAACAAACAAATCATATATGAGGCCACAGGTCTAATTGGTTAGAGTGCCAGCTTATTAGCACCAGTTCCTCTGTGGTTATCCAAAGGTTGTGGGTTTGATCCCCGGCCATGCTGAGATTGAACTCATGATACAAATTTCCATATGAGCTGAGGCCTGTGCCTAAAGGGTACGTTATACCGTTGTCCTTGTAAATCTGTGATGGGATGGGTTGTCATGTCAAGGACCTGCGACATTACAATTCAGTGAGCCAGCAGCACTATATCTGCTACAAGTAGGTCTCATCACGAAATGACTGAAATAATGTTGAAAGTGATGTAACACCCCAAACAAACAAACAAACAAACAAACAAACAATGATCATATATGTGTATATTGATAAAATGATTATATCAGTAACCATGGAAACAAAAAAAACATTTAAAACTCAGCCTGAAACCCCCATAAAATATGAGCAATTGTTGCAATCTCTGTCAATGACGTCATCGTGATATTTCTGGCTCAATTTCGGTTTCAAACGTGTGCCAAAAATTAGCGGGAGTCCATTCCTCGCGCATCCTCGTTCCTAATATAGTGTTCTCCAATCACCCATCGGCAAAGCCCAGATAGGTGATCTGGAGGGGTTTGTCGAACGTCCATGATCTCTACCAACTCCAACCAAAGAAAAGTTTGGTGGAGTTGATTGAGCTCTAGTGAAGTAAAAAATCGCCAGCTATAAAAACTGTGGTTAAACCCGTTTAAACGTCAAAATTGAACCCGTTTCAACTGCCGTTAAAACGGGTTTGATTCAATTTTTGCAGCTGGCGATTATTATCAAGTATTTATATTTTCTTTATTTAATGTTATCCAAAAAATAATCAAGTTTTTTTGTGAGATTTTAGACATAATCATACATAAAATATGAATTATCACTTAAACAGTTGGGTATTTAAAAAATCACATCTAAACGAGATTAAAACCAAAAAGCAAAAATCTCAGACCTCTCCAGATCACCTATCTGGGCTTTGCCGATGGGTGATTGGAGAACACTATTCCTAATACGTGAACATGAACAGCTGACTGATGCATGATGTCACGCATGATCCCGGGGGGGGGTACTCTCATGATTTTAACCCGCGGTGGCTGAGATGGAACTGAAAACCCCAGAGCCTGAATTAGGGAAATATTCTAGCATTATTGGTACCCTGATTTAGGACTAGCCGAAATATGGTACCCTGATTTAGGACTAGTTGAATTTTTGATACCCTCATTTAGGGACGATGCAGAAGGAGGAGATTTGGAAAAGGGGATTGTGATCCCTGTTTTAGAGAGAAATTTGAAAAACAGTACCCTGTTTTAGGGAAAATGATCAAATATCTTAACCCGGATGGAACTGAAAACCCCAGAGCCTGATTTAGGGAAATATTCTATCATTATTGGTACCCTGATTTAGGACTAGCTGAAATGTTGATACCCTCATCAGGGTTAGAAGGGGGAGATTTGGAAAGGGGGATTGTGATCCCTGTTTTAGGGAGAAATTTGAAAAACAGTACCCTGTTTTAGGGGAAATGATGAAATATCTTAACCTGTTTTAGGGAAAATATCAGCGAAAAGGACCCTATTTAGCCCAGCTTCCCCGGTAACGCTGACTATGAGAGTACCCCCCCGGGCGCATGATGAAGCTGTCATGTGCAAAGTAGGAATCTTGCGCGATGTAGGAATGATTCCTACATTGCGCAACCATAAGTAGGAATTCCTTCTTAGCGCAAATAAGTAGGAATACAAATATCAAGTGTCATGAGAGAAACACGATGCAAGAATTTTCCCGTTTCTCTCTGGTGACTTCATTTGTACATTATAGAATAGTGTAATATATAGGTCAGTGTCAGCTGACGCCTTGAACACACATTCAGGCTTGCTCTGTCCGTGAAGTGGAGGCTGCATGCATGAAGCCCACACCAATGTGGCACTCAGGCCAGGGTTTATTTACTTTAATTCTTCTGAGCTCACGTCGGTTTAAATTGACGTAATTGAACTCACTTTTTTTTAAAACATATCTACATTTCATATAGAATGTGAATATATGTCTGTTAAAGCTTACATTTGGTAAGTAAATAATCGTTATTCTTAAATTGCGAATGAACTCAAATTAGTTTCATGCATGCCTGACATACAAGTTCAATAGTGTGTATCATGTATGCATATTTAAGTGTTTTAAACATTCGAATAATATTGCAGGAATAATTAAGAAATCGTCGATTTACATTTACAATTATGACAAACTTTCATGAAGGTATGAGCAACGAGTACAATATTGACCGCTCATATCGCTTTCGAGACAACTCCTACCTGCAACACACTCACACCTGAGACAAGTCGCACCGACCAATCTCTACCCATATCATAATATACTGATAGAGTTGTCTCGAAAGCTTTGTTTCACTGTCATCCAAGTGTAATGTAACCAGCTTTTATAACAATTTATTTATGTTTGCAACATATTTGATACATTAACACCAACTTGTTTCAATATTTGAAACATTTGCTGATCAACTTATCAGGTGAGCTGTCGATCATTTCCACCTGGGAGTATCTCCAAGTTATGTGTGTGAACTTTGTTACTTATTCACTATTCACAGTTCATTATTCAAATTTTTTCCTAAATTTGTAGTAAATTATGTCAACATGTCAGATTTCCAAAATTATGTTCCAAATATGACCGAGCTGAATTTTGTGCCATATTATGTGAAAGGAAATTATAATAATAATAAAAACCAAAATATAATTTAAACAATGGGTAAAAAACAAGTGCAGGTCTTATTTATGAAGCGTTTCCCCGGCGCTATTTACGGTGACAAGATGGCGCCACTCACAACTTTTAAGATTTCAATAATTAAATAAAATGAATACTGATATTCTAAGTGAAAAAGACGTGGCGCAGGTCGATTCAATGTTCCCCAAATTTGGTATACGGGTCAAGGAAGGTCCAATAATATTATTTATGAAGCGTTTCCCCGGCGCTATTTACGATGACAAGATGGCGCCACTCACAACTTTAAGATTTAAAAAATTAAATAAAATGAATCCTGATATTCCAAGTGAAAAAAACATGGCGCAGGTCGATTCAATGTTTCCCAAATTTTGCATACGGGTCAAGGAGGGACCCATAATGTTATTTATGAAGCGTTTCCCCGGCGCTATTTACGGTGACAAGATGGCGCCACTCACAACTTTAAGATTTCAATCATTTAATAAAATGAATCCTGATATTCCAAGTGAAAAAGACATGACGCAGGTCGATTCAATGTTCCCCAAATTTGGTAAATGGGTCAAGGAGGGTCCAATTATGTTATTTATGAAGCGTTTCCCCGGCGCTATTTACGGTGACAAGATGGCGCCACTCACAACTTTAAGATTTCAATCATTTAATAAAATGAATCCTGATATTCCAAGTGAAAAAGACATGGCGCAGGTCGATTCAATGTTCCCCAAATTTGGTATACGGGTCAAGGAGGGTCCCATAATGTTATTTATGAAGCGTTTCCCCGGCGCTATTTATGGTGACAAGATGGCGCCACTCACAACTTTAAGATTTCAATTATTAATTCAAATTAATCCTAATATACTAAGTGAAAAGGACATGGCGCAGGTCGATTCAATGTTCACCAAATTTGGTATACGGGTCAAGGAGTGTCCCATAATGTTATTTATGAAGCGTTTCCCCGGCGCTATTTACGGTGACAAGATGGCGCCACTCACAACTTTAAGATTTCAATCATTTAATAAAATGAATCCTGATATTCCAAGTGAAAAAGACATGGCGCAGGTCAATTCAATTTTGCATACGGGTCAAGGAGGGACCCATAATGTTATTTATGAAGCGTTTCCCCGGCGCTATTTACGGTGACAAGATGGCGCCACTCATAACTTTTAAGATTTCAATAATTAAATAAAATGAATCCTGATATTCCCAGTGAAAAAGACGTCGCGCAGGTCGATTCAATGTTCCCCAAATTTTGCATACGGGCCAAGAAGGGACCCATAGTGTTATTTATCAAGCGTTTCCCCGGCGCTATTTACGGTGACAAGATGGCGCCACTCACAACTTTCAATCATTTAATAAAATGAATCCTGATATTTGATTAAATGATTGAAATCTTAAAGTTGTGAGCAGGACAAAGCCATTGCAATGAAGCATGAAGGTGACCAATATTTTATTGTTTAATATCATAAATACAATGAAACTTCAGCAGAAAGTCTAACATATTTAACATTGCATTTTGTGGATAATTTTAAGTCGTACTCATGCATGCACAGAAAATCCCAGAAATGTTGTAGACCTATTCAAATCTAATTTTGGCTGAATGTTTGGAGAGATATATACCTTCTTTACAACCATTTTCAGGTATTCAAATTATTTGATATACATGTACTTTGCATTTGTTCTTCTATCATCTTGACTCAATGTTTTTTTGTTTTTGTTTTTGTTTGTTTTTTTTATTATTTTTTTTTCAATACAAATTCTTTTCAACCTACATTTAAAGATTAAATCCCGGGGATTAACCCCTAAGGGACTAGGCTATCTAAATTTTATCATGATTACATTGACGGGAAGGACGTAGTTTAAGAGAAACGGCATTTGGTCCTCCTTGTTCTCTTCTGGCTAGGCTGGTCGGAGCAATATGACCGTTTCAGTGTCACCCTGTCTTGCACCCAGTAGGAATCGTGGCCCAGTAGGAATTCCTACATTGTGCAACTGCCCAAAGTAGGAATTCCTACTTTGTGCAAATAAGTAGGAATTTTAAGATATATCAATAACTGAGATCAATGGATGCGGCCAATATAATTGCAATGTTTATAAGTTTTCTATTAAATTTTGTATTTAAAAAAAAATAACAGACGCTTCCTGCTTAATTGGACGTTATTGGCATTGGAGAATGTGGTTACACATTTGGATTGACTAGTACATTATAATGGAAATATGACATATTTGGAAATAGAAATGTTGATTGTCACTTTAATTTTACAAAAAATGTACAAACATTTTTTTTAAATATTTGTGTCTTAATGATATGTTTACAGGCTCACATCCAGATATCTGCCTTTTTGCCAATCAGAAATGTACTGATAAAATCATATTTTATTATGCACACAGCTGATATCAGTGCATGCTCATATCATTATAATTATTTTTATAACAGTCCTATGTTCATAAAGTCCAACATTCATATAGCCTAAACCTCCTCAATGACCTCATTCAGCTTCCTGATATTTGGATTCTTGACTCTAATATTCCTACTTATTTGCGCAATGTAGGAATTCCTAATTTGTCCTGCACAATGTAGGAATTATTCCTACATTGTGCAAGATTCCTACTTTGCGCATGACAACCCCATTCACACATGAAGAGATTCCAAACCACTAACCTGGTGTGACATTCCCATGACATATATGACTTGACAAATAAAATAGTTGATTTTCTGGTACTTTAAAATGATCAACTGGTTATTTTCAATCTTTGTATAAGATTATGGAAGCTTGGTTCCATCCGAAAATGGCCCAGCTCTAAAAGCTGAAGACAAGCCTTGTTGATGTGGGTTCCATGTTGTGTCATGTGATCAGGTTACTGGAGGTGCTGACGGGGGTTCAGCAAACCTACACAAATCAAATCACAATTCATATCTGCATTATTTCTCCCACCAGAATGTTAATAGGACTTATTCTTTGTTCAAAAGATATCTGGACCAAAAGCAAGCATTTATTTCACGTTGGGCAGCACTTCTGACAGAATACTCTTTTACATGTGCAACCAATTTTGGGCCTCTCCTTGACCTATTTACGATACAGCCAATCTTGACGCACACTCCCAACACCTACGAACGCTGATCAGTGGGTGGGATTCACTGCCTCTGAAGTGTAACCCTAAATAACTTCTTCAAATGATTTGATTCAGACATGAAACTCGCCAGAAGGCAAGATTAGATGTGTAAGACATTTGAAATATCTTAATAATAAGTGTAGAGTGTGTTGGCTGTCCACACTGAGGTCGCGACACTGTGTCGCGACCTGTCTCTTCACGAGTGATAGGGGACACCGCACAACCCGACGTAGCCTCCAGAGCTCTGCTCGCGCAAGTCGGGGTTCCACAACTAGGAAGGACAGCAACGTCCACCACCGGTAATGGACGGGAAGGACGTTGACGTCCCCATTGTTCTGGCTTGATGACGTCATTTGTAACATTCCGAAGGACTACAACTTGTTACAATGTTACAATGATAATGTTACAATGATAATGACGTCAGGCTGCCTTTAATCATGTACCTTTGACCCCAGCATTTCATTAAGCATAAATATTGAATTACCATAAATTTTATTAATTTAGTATGTAGATACACTAGTCCAGACAAAAATTGGTTAGTCCTGCCAACCAACAAAATTTAGATAGCCTAGTCCCTTAGGGGTTAAAACACATGAAAACATCATGTATTGATCTTTTATGACTAATCCATTAGCCAGTAGTTGCTGCATTAGACCTCATCACTGCCCAGTGATACAAAAAAAGAAGTCAACAAAATGTCATATTTCTCAAAATTTCCCATGCTTTTTATGACAAAATTGAGAAGTTTTGCAAGTTTAATTACCAAAATTTGAGAACAGGTTTACTCCAAATACTATTCTCTTTAGTTTAAATAGAGGGAATTTTGATTAATGGTCTATATTTTGAGATATCTAACTTTCTTCAAATTCAAGTAAAAAAATACCAAATGGTGTCAAAAATTTACATTTATTTGAATGATTTTATTTACAAAAACATAAATTACTTGAGTCATAAGACATCTTTTAAAATTCTGTCTATTAAAACTAAATAACATCATTCTAGCTAAAGATCAATGCCTTGGTTATGCAGATTGCTGGTGTAGTTGTGCCCAAAAATGTTTTTCAAGGAAGCTCTATCCTTTCTTTAACCCCACCCCTAACAGACGGGAAGGACGGCAACGTCCACCACCGGCAACGGACGGGAAGGACGTTAACATTGTTCTGGCTTGATGACGTCATTTGTAACATTCTGAAGGGCTACAACTTGTTACAATGTAAACATGATAGTGACATCAGACTGCCTTAATCATGAACTTTTGACCCCAGCACTTCATTAAGCATATTGAATAACCATGGTTATAAATTTTATTAATTTAGCACATAGATACACTAGTCCAGACAGAAATTGGTTAGTCCAGCCAATCAACAAAATTTAGATGGGCCGTTAGGGGTTAATTGTTACCAAAAAAAACCATCTTTTTCTGAATTTTGCTTCAACTTTGAATCTAAAATGATTAAAAATGAGAAAATTTTAAAAACAAATTAAAAATCTAATCAAAAGAAAAATCCATCCCTGAGCATTTGATACATTTAAGACTGAAATCCGTTTTGTAGTCACTATCATACAAAGCAATTATCTTGAATCATGTGTTTTTGAGGGGTTCAAATGACTTTTTTTGGCGGGAAAAAAGAACTTTAGAAGACACTGTTCCCCCTAACGTTATTTCATATTCTAGAATCTGGCCAAACTATTCTTGACTAAAGGGCTACAATTTTTGTTTCCTTTTTACATATGAGAAACAAGCTATTTTGTTGGTCTGACCTATGTCTAGGTCAAGGTCGTGGAGGGTAAATTGATGTTGATATTTGTCATTTTTTACCATTTATTAACATCTGTTGTTAACTCATTTTGTAAATCTAGTTTAGGGCCCTTTTTGTTTGGGGACTGTCATACTTCGAAAGTTCTCCTCCCCATCAAGCAACCCCCATAGAGTCTTGTCAAAAGCCAATTCTAGAATCTGTCTCTCAGCCAAACCATGCTTGGCCAAATGGCTACAATTTTATTATTTAGCTTCATTTCCATGCAGTGCTTTTTTCCTTCTCTTTCCTCTTTACCTTTGCAAGCATCGTATGCATCGTATGAAGGTCATTCTGGGACCATATAAGGATGTAAATTGTAATTATGTATTAAAAGATATTTGCATTTTTTATTGAGAATGACCCATACTATCTAAATCTGGTGTTAATTCATTTTTGTACATCTTTGGGGGCTGTTATATACAAGGCACACAAAACACTCTGCCCTTTGATCTTTTGGTACAGAGTAATGTGCATTGTAACTGAAGGTTGTTGTTCAAATCTGTCTCGAAGTTGATAAGACTCTGATTCCTTATTTAACATTTCCACTCAACCAGTTTGAGAGAAGCTTAATTTTGACATTTGAAATCAGCCATGTCTTGCAATAAAAAGCAATTAACAGAGAAATTGTTTTTGTGTCAATTATTTCAAGTAGTTTGTTCATTCAAGTAGTCTGTTCATTCTGCATATCAGAAAGGTGTTTTTTATATAGAGAAGACTTTTTTTGATTAAATACAATCATATGAACAAGTCTGGCTGATAACCTTTCAAAGGGACATCTGTGATAGAGATAAGATATGCAATAAGTATTTTGAGTAAAGTTTGCCCTAGTCAACTGTTGTTCCTGGTCATGGCCACTTGATAACATATTAGGTCAGACAAAGACATATATTGTTCAACAGTGATTTCTATCACATATAATCTGTCACTCTACAGGTCTGGTCTTACTCTGTTATTTTTATATGTTTAACTTTAACTTTTTCATTTGTTTGATTATTTTGTTTATAGCTATTGGTATTTCCCTTGAATCATTTACAGTTGTGAATATACCGCACGTAGTGCACAAAACATATCATGGGAATAGCACAAAAGTAGTTTTTTTGCTTGATTATCAAGGGTTGCCTGCCCATGTCTCTGATTATAAATGTAAATCTGAAGCAAATAATATTTTGGAGAGGAACTTTAGAAATGATGTATTTTGTAGGATGGGTATTGTCAGAGTATTTGCGATTAGTGCCTTGGTCCTTGCAGTAGTTGCTGGGTTTTACCTCAACAACCACATTCCAGCAAACACAGCCAACCCCTGGAAATTTGCAACTGTCATGGGGCTCTTCAAACTTATGAATCATATAGTGAGTAACCCCTCTGTTCTTTGTAATTATTACACTTGTAATTGTTCACACAAGCTAAATGATTTGTTTTATTCCAATCCAGGTTAAATTAAGATTATGTAGATTAACCTGAATGTCTTAACCTAATGTCAACAATGAATGTGAAATTTAAATATATATTTGATCAAAATATATTCTTGTGTGAATCATTTTTTTGTATGCAACTCTTAGAGTAATAAAAAATATATGTAATAATATAGACTATATTGAAACAAATTGCATATAAAGTGATCACAGATAATGAGGGCCGGTGTGCACATGTCAGAAATTTCCGTGTCCATGTGATTCTGTGATGTATTCAATTCGTACTCATGTGCAGCAAGTTTGGGAGGTCTGGCACTCTGAACCGTTCACATTTCCTTCTTTCATCATTTTGCAAATTTGTTCGGAAACAAAGATTGCGATTTTCCTGAGAGCAATAATGAATTATATTGCGCTCAGGATTTTCATAATCAAATGCATCTTCAGCAGACCACATTTTGCGGGATTTACGGCCAGGCCATTTGATATTTGGGGGATTGAGAAATATAAGTAACATTTTCAAAAAGGAAATTGCATAAAATCCTTTTTTTTAAAAGACTTTCTTGTTCAGTGTATTGTAGGAGAATACTTTGATGTAAATCCCTTAATAACAACTCAAACCATAGTAGAGGTTTTTCAAACCTATGGTCATCCTTCCTTGCCGGACACTGTTATGGTAAATATTTTAAATTAACAATTTTAACTGTTAAACTGGACAGTAAATTTAAACACATTTTGTCATGAATCTGACTATCACTGCTGCACTGACAGATAAGCCATGGGAAACTTTCTTAGATTTTAAAAACTTAAGCTGGTTTATACAGTGTTCAATTATTTCAGTCCTATATAATATTCTGTTTAAATGTAAATGCCCATTTATCATTTTAACTATTACTAAGTGAACTATCTAACCATTTTATAAATAGGTGTCTAATGAGATGTTTGAGGATATACCAGTCAGGATTTACCAACCATCAAATGCTGGAAAGAATCGACCCGGACTGATCTTTCTTCATGGTGGTGGCTTCCGAATGGGAACTCCTTGTAAGTGCAGTTTCTTTTCTGTGTCTTTTATCTTCAAAATGCTATGACAGATGTTCAGCTCTCTGAGGGCTTCTTGGTGGGATAACTTTGGAGGAAATCTTTACCATGAATGTATGAAAGGGCATCATCAAGATCAAATATGCTGACCTTGGCCTACTTTGAAGTAAACATATCAAGATGTATATTACATGTGGACATTTCTTTAGAATCAATAGTATATTGAAACATAACCTTTGATGTCTAAGTCATAGATGCATCTTATAATGCTTTTAATCAACTTGGAGATTTTGGCTACATTTCAACTTCATTTCTTGAATGTTGCTTCATTTCATATGAGAAATGACAGCCATTCAATTTGAGTTAAAAATTAGATTTCAGGTCATTCAGAAGATGAATGACCGAGATCAAGTAATCTTCAATATCCAGTGACAATCCAAATACACATAACTTCACAATAATCTGGAAAATAAAACAAACAGAAAATGTCATTATTCATAAGTCATATAGCATATTTCGTGGTTGGTTTGCAGATATCATACTTGCAAACTTTACCTAGGAACTGTTATCAGAAAAAATATTAGAAACAAATGAATGATTTATGTCTGTATATATTGTGATTTTGCCATTTCATTTGAAGAAGAAAGAGCAAAACTCATTGGATTTGTTTATTGTAGATGGCTATGAGATATTCTGTGGACGCTTAGTCCAAGAGTTGGGAATAGTTGTCATTTCAGTGGAGTAAGTAACCAGAAAAGCTGCAGATAATAATAACCTCATGGTATTCATCAATGAAATGCATATTGCTCATGCTTATCTTTGTGATCAGTGCAATTTTTTAATCCTGGTTTTGCATTTAATTTGAGAGATATTTTAATGTCGTTTTGAAGATATTCCTTGTTTGTTGCAGTTACCGCTTAGCGCCTCAGCACACGGTTCCTGCAGCCTTTGATGACAGTGAGGCGGCAGCACTATACTTCTTTACTCATGCCAAGTCGTTTGGTGTGGATCCTAAGAACATAGGAGTAGCAGGTGCAGTTTTGATCCCATCCCTTATGAACCGTTTTTATTCTATGAGGTTCCATAAAGCCCTTTCCTGAGGGAGGTGGCTGTAACTCAGTCAAGGTGTAGTGTGGTTACTTGTATATGTATATATACATATCCAAAAAAAAATCAGCCTTAGATAAAGGTCTGACAAATGTGGGTATTCGTTTTACCTGCAATTGCCATATCCCTGATAATATGAATTTATCAAAGCTGATCCAGACTCAACCAGAAGTCTTTGGGACATCAGAGAACATCACTGAATGTATGTTTCTGAAACAACAGGGTCCCACAACATCTTAACTTCTTGTTATCAGAAACCTTGCTCTCAGTCTGTCATTTATCAATGTCAGCTTTTACTGAGTGAGTGTTCAATATTTCCAAATGTCAGCAAACTGATCATTAACAATATTTTCCCGACTGCTATTCCCCAAGGAATAGTTTGACATGTACCACACACCTCCTCAGAGGTAGACAGGATGACCCCAAATGGGTCTCTGACTCACCACAATCCCCAGGTGGTGATATCAAATCTCCCTTGATATCAATTCTGCAGGTGGGTACTGTGAAGTCCATATTATGACCACAGACGGATCCCAGATGAGAGCTCAGTCAAGCTAGAAATCATCAACCAGTAGGAATTCTGGTTTTGAACCCTCCCAAGATATTACATTTTTACAGTATTGTCAGGTCACATGTACATTATTATATATAGATTCTTTTGAAAGGTGGCTGGCAAATAATTGTGTGCAACATCTAAGAAATATATTAAAGTAAGGATAATCTAAATTAGTGTACCCAAAAAATTAGTGTTTTGGATATTGAAGAAATGATTTAAATAATGATTTTCTGCTGCATCATTGTACACTAACTCCAGTGAAGATAAACTTTGAGAGAAACCTTGTTGAATGAAACCTCCAGAAAATATGGACAAGCATTTTAAATATCAAATGCAAGACATGAGAAGGTATTAATGTTATACTGTTATTGTTCTCAACCTTTCTGAATTTATAATCGTCATTTGCTTTTTACCATCCCTTATGAACCTTTTTATGTTGTGAGGTTAATTCTTGCTTGATGAAGGGGGCTGTAACTTGGAATGTAGAACAGACTGTGTGTATGCTTGGAATGTGTATGCTTTAATCATAGTTATTTTGAGGCTTGGAAGTTGAGAAGGCCAGAGACTGAATTGTAAACTGGGCATGCATGCTGAAATGAGAGTAATGTTAGATTTAGGGGGCAAAACACTCAGAAATATAGGGGGTGCATAACTGCTTCGGTTGAAATGAGCTAGTAACAAGGATTGCATGACTCAAGTTTGAAATAGGCGATTTGTTTCATTAAAAAAACTATTCAACTTAGAATTTTTACAAAAGCCTAAAGAAAAGCACCATTCTCTACTCCTACTATTAGATAAAAATTCAAATTTTTGTACATTTAGTCTTGTATTTTCAGGTGACAGTGCTGGAGGCAACTTAGCAGCAGCATTATCACTATGGTTACGAGATGGCGGCAACGCTCCACAGTTCGCTTTTCAACTTCTTTTATATCCATGGTTACAAAGTTTTGATCTTAATATGCCTTCTTATCACAAAAATGATCATTCTGCATACAGCATTGTATCGAAGCAAGGAATAGCAAAAATTACTCTGGTTTATCTGAATCAGAGCTTGGAATACATTCCAGAATTGATGACAAACAGTCACACAACTCCAGAACTCAGAGATAAATATGGACAATTTGTGGACTGGGAATTGCTTCCAACAGAATATATTCCAAAGGGTTACACAAGACCAAGAAATTCAGGAAATGCCAAACTGTCCTCAATTTTAGAAGAAGAACTAACAAGTCCATACACGTTTCCAGGAATGGCAGAAGATTTAACCAACCTGCCACCAGCATTTGTTTTGACTGTAGACAATGACTGTCTGCGAGATGAAGGCATCATATTTGCCATGCGGATGGAGGAGGCTGGTAGCCCAGTGGTGCATTACGATGACAAGGAGGGATGGCATGGCATGTTCTGCTTTATGCATGAACCTCTGAGCTTTACAGCAGCACACAAAGCCACGGATGCCATTGTGCAATTTATTAGACACCAGACAAATACATAATTTTACATTTTTTGTTTTCTAATGTACAAGATGATGCATTATCCTATTTGTGCTATAATGTGGTCAGAGTAACATATTTGCATAAATTATTCTCCAAATTATGAACATATTATACAGGATACATGTACTGGCAATAACTGATATTTGCTGTTATGGTAAATATACTATTTATATGATATAATATCATCAAATTTCAAAACCCTACCTAACCCTTTAAATAGGTCACTGTGACCTAGTTACATTGATCCCTCCTCTGAGTTAGTCCTAGTTCAGTCACATCTGCCAAAACTATTGCTACCGGTATATTCTTAGTCAAGAGAGCATAATCAATATGACAATATCGCAGGTCTAGACCTTGACCCTAAGTCAACAAAAATTCATCCATACACTTGTGACCTGGTTTCAGTAATTATACCTCTGAGCCACCCCTAGTTCAATCTCATAGGACACCCAATATCAAACTTCTACTCACAGGCATATCATACCTGCCAAGTCATATTAATATAGCTGTAATTTTTCAGAAGGAAGAGCATGCATTGGTGAAGTTGCCTCAGTGCAGGTCATGACTTTCACCCAAGGTCACCAAAATTTAAGCCCAAAAACTTCCCAGACCTACATATTGTCATGTTATAGTATCTAGTCCCTATGTCCAAGCATAAATGAGTGAGAAAAAAAAGTGTGGCAAACACGGTGGAAACCGAGCAAAAACATAAAGACAGCTTGTGCTAATTTGTTAATTAAATTAAGATATTGATTGATCCTGACTTGTTTTGAACAGTTTTGAGTTGCAGAGATAAGGTCCACAGGGATTAGTATGGAGATTAGTACATTAATATGTTAAACTGAACATTTATGTGTAAAATGACCAACTGGAGATTTTCAAAATGTTTTTTTTATATGATTTGATACATAATTTCTATACATTTGTACAACACTGATTTTAAATAAAATACAAAAAATCCCACAAATTTGTCTGTTATACCTAAGAAAATTTTCATTTCCTTAAAATGTCTTTGGGGATGGTTTCAGATTGTTGAGTTGCTCACAATTAAAGGAATGCACAGATTTTGTAAAAAAAAAAATCATTAATTGGTTCTAAATGTATTTTCCTTTCCTGTCCATTATCTTTTTGGAGAGAAGCGTTCCATTAAATGTCTGGAAAACCCATTTAAACAAGAACCAAATTAAATGCCCCCTCATGAAAGCATACTTCTTTCTTGGTGTCATTTAAGTTTTATCCTTCAAATAGAACAGTGCTCCCTGACTTTAAACCTCATTTGAAGTCAAAGAAAGTTCATGCCACCCATGTTTACCAGTCACATGCAGCTGATGGCGAAGACAACCTCTACTAGAGTGCAACTTCGGTCTCATAGCAACTTATCTGATTACTCTATGAAAAACACTCATTTTTATGTGGGCAAGCTTTCAATACACCAAATTCTAGGATTAATGCAAAATACATTCAACCCCCACAAAAACGAACCAAAAATCGCCATGGGTCTTGTTTTCAGGGTTTAAAAAATTGTGAAGTAAAATAAGTTTGGAATCAGGACATTACACAATTGTGGTGGAAAGAAGCAAAGTGAAATTGTGGTTGGGACACATTGCTGCATCTTTGTCCTTTGGAATAATTCTCCCCATCTGCTCTTCCAGAGTTTTAGCTGGTTCATGGAAATTTGATGGGATTGGCTCGCGAGAGCAGTGCATGATGGGAAAAAATTTGCATCGTAAACTTCCGCTCGCCTTTCTTAAAGATGGGAGGGAAATTTCAGATTAATCTGCTTAATACACGTCACCATTCTGACGTGTATTTCAAAACTGAAAGGCAGAGGCAACAATGCTCAAAACAAACTGTTGCCGCTGTTCCGGATGTGCTGTGTGCAAAGAATTGGGACAAAAATGATCATAGCGCTGTGAAAATGCAGCGGTTATGGGATAGCAGATAGCGAGAATTCATGGATCTCCATTTTCAGTAAGGATTTGTTGCCCCATGCCCAACTTTCTAAATGGTATGCAGAAGAGATTATTAAAATAGACAAATTTTATGTACAGAATATCTTTTATTACAAAATGAAAATGGAATACAAAATATCTAGTATCAAAATTGACTTGTTTATATACAAAGTAAAGTAATGGTGATGCGACCCATATAAAAATATCTCGGCATATATATTTATATACATATCATTTACAAGACACACGAATGGAATAATTGGATAAGAAGCATATGCTGCATGATAAAGAAAAAGATTATTATTATAGAATTGGCATGTTTAAAGAACTGTTAAATGAGATTTTGTTCCAAACTACAAATTATATAATGGTGCCAATATTTTTGATAAAAATAAAGACAAAATCACTTTCCTTCCTTCACAAAACAACTCTTTTGACCCATTAAACATTTACATGTGCCCTATACTTGTGCAAAATAGAAGCACTGAACACAATTATAACATTTGAACACATTATGCAAATGAACACATATTTGCTTGTGGTATCCCTTTGTCTAGGTTAACGCAATCTACGCTCCCTTACATTTAGATATATATACATGAAATCTACAGATTTTCTGATCCTACAGATTTTCTGATCCTACAGATTTTCTGATAACTCACTCTCAGAAATTTAAGCAAAATGATCAGAGAAGCTAATACTTAAGCATGCTAGTTAAAAAAGTTGAGTAAACCTACACAAGTGGCAGTGATGTGCTGGTTTAGTTACATACAATATTTACATCTTATAAAAATAGTTTCACATTATTTGAATCAATAAACAGATTCTTTTTCAAAATCTTAATATATTTTCCAAAGCAATATCCTTTAAAATATTTGCATGCCAAAATGACATATCTATCCTGCAGCAACACACTCGTTACACTCCTCCAAATCTTTTCTCTCCCTGTGATCAATCCCCAATGGCGCAAAGTGAATGTTATGATATTTCATACACATCATCTTCACATGTTTACTGTTCAATCAGCATCAATTGCTTCCAGGGTATTAAAAATTTTATCATGAGTGCCTATGCTATGATTTGAAGATGGAGGGCTAGAAAACTTTTGGCATTATCAAATAGCAATACGATTAAATTCTAATTTCTCTAATGCAGAAAATAAATTTCAGATTGACTGGCAATAATCAATGTTTAATTTATAATTATGAGAATGACAATAAAAATACCAAACAAGCTTCTTTAAAGATATTTTTGAAAAAGGCAAAACTTCTTTTTAGTTATACCCAAAAATTAACTGTGGACAATACAATCCACTTTGTGGCAACATGGTCTTTTATTTACATTTTCCCTTTAGATTACTCACAAAACCCATACAAAAAGTGTTTTTTCCCCCATGATTAAATAGTTTTTTTTTGTTTTTAACATTCATTGCTTACAAGTTCACAGAATCCCCAAAATTGTACTTCCTTACAGGAGAGGATAAATGGTTTAAGTGTCCACAATGTAGTTGGGGTGAACCACGAGAATGGGGTCATCTTCCTTCACCATACCTTCTTCCTGGTGCCTCTGCTTGAGCCTAGTGTGCTCTAGCTGGATCAACACATGGTCCTAAACGATATAAAAACACCATCATCACATGAGCTCACCTAACTTTACCCTTGTCTATTAGATACTACCCAACCCACTATTTTCTGGTTTACACATTATCTAAGCTCTTGGGCATTTATCATTTGTAAAATTAACTTGCCCTCTGAAGTCAGTCTATATATTTCTAATAAAATAAATCTTCAAATTACCTGAAACACATGGAATGTTAATAGTAAGCTACTTACATGGTGCACCAGTCTGTAGATGACCTTCTCGCACAATTGTTTTCTTTCAAGCAATTCTGCCTCAGAATCTATCTCACTTTCCATCTCTTTCAGGTACCAGTTAACTAATTCTGATCTATGCACACCACTGCCTTCATCTGCGAAAAAGAAAAAAAACCCACGTTCAAGTCTTGTACTTGGGTGACCTGATCCTTTTCATCAACTTAAATAAATATATGTGTTGCTTTCCTTTAGGAATGTCAAATGTTAATCTTGCATTTCTCACCTCCAGTTTCTTCCATCTCATCTTCTTTTCTCCTCATATACAAGGCCAGTAAGTTAGCCAGTTGTTTGTATTCCTCATATGACAGTTTGACCCCCTTCTTCTCTTTGCCAGATGCAGTGGCACCATCAGCTGCCGCAGCGCCATCTTGTGAGGAACTGGGAGGTGGCCGGTTTTCCTGATCTTCCTCTACAAAGAACATGAATTTTTTATGGCAAATTTTAACGAGGTTGTCTCCCCCCTCTTTTGCTCACTCCCAGTAAATTTATTTCCCCCATCTTTTAAAGCTGTCTTGGGAGTTCAAAATCAGTAGGTATGCAGTACAATTTGTGTTGGGACTGGTCACCCCAATAATGGCACACCTGGGGAAATAACTCGACAGTTATTATTTTTGTGCTCCTCAAGTGAAAATCATGTGAACATCCAAAGTCAAAATGTTCACCTGGATATGATATAAAAATGAAAGATAATAAATTATCCAAATTATTTGGTCTTCTTACCTTCCATGTCCATTGGTTGAGATTCCTCCTCCTCTTCCAAATGGATATCTGGCTGGTCTACCCGAATGATGGATTTGTTCAGGAGTCTGAATGCTTCCTTTACATGCTTGGGTTGTACCTACAATCATAAAAATATGTTGATAATTTTACTGGTGTCAGGACAAAAAATAACAAAAAAAATAACAATAAAAATAGTACCATAATTAACTGAGTTGTATTTGATATAGAAATGCTGAAGTTTGTATCATTTACCTCATCTTGACAGTGCATTCTCGCCATGGATTCAGACAGTCTTATCATACTTTCCAACTGTCGCACTGTGATACGCCAGGAGGACCGTGCACCGCCAGCTCCATCACGCTGCCTCAAATGTCTGTACTCCTCAACCATGAACTCCTGAGCATCACTGCGAATCTAAAAATCACAAACACTTTGCATTAAAAACTCATCACGGTCTTCATGAAAACAATATAAATGGATATTATGACCTCCGATAAAACTACCGATTCTGGAAATATCCCTACCTTGGGTTTGAACTGTTTGGCAAATGTGATGTATCTCTGAATGTCATCTAAGGAATATATTCTTTCCACAGATTCCTCTAATCTGCTGTGCAAATCCACAATACGGCGAGCAATGGCATAGTCTGTCACCTCATTACACTCATCCACCAATATGAAGAACAAGTCAAAACGAGACATGATAGGTGCAGTCATGTTAATATTCTGTTTGAGAGATTTGGTGCGGTCATATCGGCCTCCAATGGGATTAGCTGCAGCCAGGATAGATGTCCTGGCATTGAGAGTGGCTCTTACGCCAGCCTTGGTGATGGAGATAGTCTGCTGTTCCATCGCCTCGTGAATAGCCACCTGATCCCTAATATCCATTTTGTCAAATTCATCGATACAGCAAACTCCCTAAAAATAAAGATATGGCTTTCTTATTTAGACACTTAAATAAATTTCATTCCATTTTGTCCTTATAAAAAAGACCAGTTAGTTTCAATTGCTGTGATGTTCTTATGTTTTGTGACAGTGGGAGGCACGTTTGATGCAGGTTGTGATCAGGACAATGTCATGATGATGTGCTGATGTTTGTTATTGGCCCTATTTGAGCCACAATGCAAAAAAACACTTGTGGACCAAAACAGTGCCAAGCACAACCAACAACTCTAATCTCCTGACATGGATCAAACAGTGTAATTGCTCTGTCACCATTCCAGTAAAGTGCAAATCACAATGAATTATCAAAATTTTTAAAACATAACCCCATGTGTTGATAGCTCTACTGACTTAAATGAAAACAAATAATTTGTGCAAGTTGTAAACTTTCTATGGGCTCTGCAGGCCAGTCCAGTCGCTTTTCACCCGTTTATAGGATATGCACAGTAATCATGCACCTCCAATGAAACACTGGGTGCTTCAGACTTTCATTTCTTTGGTTGCCTACCTTATTCTGCTGTTACAAAATTACAATTTTGATAGGGTTCCAGTCCAATAATAGCTTGTGAAAACTGATTCAAAGGCATGTGTTTAAATGTCTGATGTTGAAGATAAATTTCTGACGTTGGCTGGCTGAATGTCTGACATATAGTCTGATGTGCATTAAAATCTTTTGGCGAACACTGACAACACTTTGCCATGCATGCCCAATATTTAGTATCTCCAGTTCATCATTCATGAGAAAGCGTCTGCACAATAATACAAATGTCAAGGTCACAGTATCAAGGTCAAAAGTTAAATCTGTAAAAAATTTAAAAGGTGTTTGACAGTGTTGATATATAACAGATATGAAGTACTTTTTATTCACTTTTAATGGTCGAGATGTGGCATGTACACAAATTTTGTATGTGTCAAGATCAAAGGTCGTATGACTAAAAACAGTGTGACGAGGCACAGTTATGACATATGACATTTCAGTATACAAAGTTCTAATTTCCTCTTATAAGAGATATGCTCAGTACAATATTGGTGACCTCAAGGTCACTGCACCAAGGTCAATGGTGACATCACTAAGAATTGAAGGAATCTGAATCTTCACCTCTATATCTAACTATATAACATATGAAACATGTATTACTGGTAGTTTTGGAGAAGATTTCTAAAGAAATGTTGACAGACGGCCGGACAGACATTTTCCCCACTCCTAAAATTCTGCGACTTCAAGAAGTCAGCAGACCTAAAAATGAAAGCTCTACCTATTCAGGGTTACAAGTCATGGAAATGTTTTGTAATCACAATCCACAAATCACCAACAACAAATAGAGACAAATGTACATTCCTTTGTAGATTTACTTACATTATCAGCCAACATAAGAGCGCCAGCTTCAATGACAAACTCATGGGACTCTTCATCCCTGACAACAGCTGCAGTAAGACCTGCAGCACTACTTGCTTTGCCACTTGTATACACTGCACGGGGACTGAACTCTTCAACCTGTCTGTGATAAATATAAATATATATTCATATAATTTTGTTCTTTGAAAAATGAACATTGCATATATTTATCATGTTCATTTCAATATTTCAAACAATTGATGCATATATTTTTCTCACAAAACTCACTTCAAGAACTGACTCTTAGCTGTGCTGGGATCTCCTACAACACAAATATTGATGTCTCCTCTGAGATTGGTGCCTTCTGTGGTAACCTTGGCAACACCACCAAATAACATGAGAAGAATGCCTCGTTTGACCTCATCATTTCCATGTATGGTTGGGAACAGACTTGAACACAAATTGTGATACAGATTCTTGTCTTGTGACATCTCATACACTTTCTGCCATTCAGCATCTGTCATCTGTTTCTTAATGCTTTCTGGTGTGATCTCTTCCTCGGCTCTGGCATCAATTCCTCCATACTACATATGAAATGTTAATGATCATAGTTAGGACCTGGTAGCTTCTTTTAAATTTCTTATATAATTAATTTTAATATAACTTTTTCTTCATTTCATTACATATACTCTGTGGAAATAAAGGAAATCTTAGCATATGGATCAGCACTTACCTTTCTATTGCAGGGTTTAACAAAACAGGCAAGAAATGCAAGCCTGTATGACAAATCACGCACACCAAGAGCTTTAAGGCCTTGAACTCCCTCATTATTGTATCCTGCATTTCCCTTTGTTCTTGTGCTAGATTCAGTTCTGGCACCTGCATTAGAACAAAACATCAATTCAACATACACAAATAAAGTGAGATGTACTGAAAAAATTTCCGACTAAAGTACATGTGTTCCTTTTGAAAATCAACATACCTGGGAGGGATAATGATCCAACATCAGGAACAACGATTAGTGTGCCTGTGAAGTCACATTTATCTCCAGCCTGGGCAGTCTCCACTGCTTCTGCTCTCAGCACTATTTCCACACTGTAACCAAAGCCAATATATCAAATATGCTTTGACAATTTTCAGCTTTTTCGGAGACATACAAGAAAGCAAGGCATTAACTGCAAGTATGGCTACCTACCTGCGAGGAATGCTGCCTCGTGGCAATTCTGCCTGAGTTTCCTGAATGCGTACTTTCTGGAAGTCTACAAATTTGGACTTGTTTACATCCAACATGAATTTGCTTCTGTTGCTGCAAACTGGATTTCTGCATATTGTTGGCTGAAATAATATCAAAAAAACAAACTATTAATGACATCTGAAATGACAAATTTCAAATTAACTCCAGATGTGTGCATCGTATCTCCTTTACTTGTGTGACGTCATTTTACCCCTATGACATCATTTTACCTTTCAGTGCCTCTATGATGACACTCCACATAAAAATGACGCCAAGAAAGGAGTGTGCTTTCATTAGGGGTCTAAATGTTAAGATCTTGTTCAAATAGGTTATACAGACAATGATGGGGATGCATTTTTCAAAAAAATTATAGACATGAAAGACAAATACATTTACCACCAATATGTGAATTTTAAACTTTTTTTTTTTCAAAATCGGTGCTTAATCCCTTTAATACCTTTAAATAATGCTAAAACACTAATAAATTGTCTTTGATTTACAAGTAAACAGCTTGGATTGCCATTTCTTGTTTTCTGAAGTCTTCTGAACTGGAACGTGATTATTTAAAATCAGAATTCGCTTAAATTTATATCTGCAATATTCAAAATGGCGGCTGGGGCAGTCAACACTGCTGAACTTGACCGACCAAGAAAATCAGCATTTTTTAAAATGAAAACTGGCAGCCAGAAGTAAAATTTTGACAGACATTAGGCCCGGCAATGGCGTAGCAATAGGCGCTCTGCGTAAATAATTTCCGGTCCGATGGTCCAACAGATATCTTAAAAGTCTGGTGCACATGAAGAGAACATTTCATACACCATCATGCAAACTCACCTGTGTATATTTAAATTGCTGTTCCACATCCTTGATCACCGTCTGACAGTCCAAACATATAAATGTTCCACTAACCAGTTCTGGATGGACTGGATGTGTTCTGACAACCTGACCTGTGATCTTTAACAAGGTGCCTATTTTGGCTGTGGTTAATTCTCGTACCCTGTAACCAGTCAAACATCAATATCATTCATAATTACAAACTTAGGCATCAGAGATGCATCAACCCTCAGCCCTGGTAATTTACTGTACAAGACATATTGATGCAGAGGTAAAAAAAAACCCACAATAATGCACATCTACTTCCTTTGATAGCTTATGTGTGTCAAGTATCGTGAAACTGTCATCATTTACTCTAGAATTATTGAGATGATGGGCCTGTGACCTTGAAAAGCTGTTGAAGGTCACCGCCCATCAAACTCATCTGGGGTTTTCGCCAGATGCTTATGTGTGTCAAGTCTCATAAAGCTGCCACCATTTGTTCTCGAGTTATCTCAATGATGGGGATTTCACATAATTGTTCCTGTGACCTTGAAAAGTATGTGAAGGTCATATTTCATAAAGAAATGTCTGAGGACTTCACCAGATGCTTATGTGTGTCAAATCTCATAAAGCTGCCATAATTTGTTCTTGAGTTATCAAGATTTGTCAAATCTCATAAAGCTGCCATCATTTGTTCTTGAGTTATCGAGATGCTTGGGATTTCACATAATTAACCCAGTGACCTTGAAAAATAGGTCGTCACCATCCATCAAACTCGGCCAAGGTTTTCACCAGATGCTGATGTGTGTAAAGTTTCATGAACCTGCGATCATTTGTTCTCGAGTTATTGTGATGACAAGGATGTTCGCAACAGACAGACATACATATCCACGCCAGGAGGACTGCTATACCCTCAGCCTGACTACATGAGGGGCTGAGGGTAAAAATAGATTAAAAGGTCTACAACAACACACAAAATTCAATATGCCTCAGATTTGTTGTGGACTTGCATAGTATACTTACTTCAGTCTTGTTGGTACATCTGTAAAGGACACATAGAATTCTTTGGCTGGTGGGACCTGACCTCTGTCCTGAGCAAAGTTGCGTACTGCTCGACACAAATAAGGATAAACCCTGAAATGATAAATCAAAATGTAAACACTCCAACCCAAGCAGAAAATATCACTTCCTGGAAAAAGTCTTTAAATGGACTATTTATAGCAATCAAACCAAACACATGTATGGTGTAGACTGGTCCCTCCACTTTTCTTGGTGATCTTGAAGCTAAATTTTGAATTGGACATTATCACAAAATCAGCAATGACCTGCACCATATATTGGGTGATAAACTGAAATGGGCTAATATCAATTCCAGTTCCCTCCTCCCTTTCAATGTTCAAATATATGATAGGTTGCAAACAATCTTTTTCCTTGAACGCAACTCAGACATGAACTCAACTTGGCAGCCATTTCATAGCACTTGTTAAACATTGGAATGTAGGTTAATCTCATCTTTTGTTTTGAAAGCACATATTTCATTGACAAAATTCCTTTCAAATTTATTTGTTTGAACAAAAATATGTGAATGGGACATTTTTATGTCATAAATTAAGTAGTTTTGTATGAGGCTTTACCCTTTTATGATCCTTTTGTTTCGGGCAACCCACTTTTCTTTGGAAATGGTACCAACAGTCATACCAGAAGGAAAAATGTTGCTCAGAGCGCTGTGAATTCAAAATCACTACTGTTCATACAAATAGCAGAACTGGTTCACATTTTCATCACTACAACAGTTTGCAGTTTTCCACTGCATATCATACTTCTTCAAGCTAAAAATGTCCACCATCAATCAGCTTGACTCTTTATACCTTGTATGTGTCCAATCTGTATCAAATCCCTCATATATATGTCTAAACAAAGCTTTCAATCACTAATCTGGGATCATATTCTTGATCTCTGCCATCTGCATCCCCAAACTCTGGCCAAAGGAAACAACGGTTCTTGCTTGCAAACTGGAAATGTTTCCAATAATTCATCAAGAGCCCATTTACACATCCCAATGATTGGACTATAATGACATTTAATTTGCAATTTTTAAAATTTGAACTTTATGACACAAGTCATAATGGTACTATAGTAGAAGTAGAAAGAGATTAGTGCTCTTAACATACCTGATTGAATATATTGGGAGATAAAATTCATTACCTGTAGTATTCTTCCAAGACAGTTGTGGCTAATTGTTGATTGTGGCTTTCAATATCCTCAAAGCTGACGGTCAAAGTATTTCTTTCAGGTCTAATAAGTTCTTGTGCATCAGCAAGATATTTCAACTCCCCATCAACAGAGAATCTGAATGTAACAAATAAAGAAATTATCTTATTTAATTACTTCTTGCTTTTTTAAAATACAAATCACAGATTTACAACGTTATTTTGAAGTTTTAATGGTGGGGGAAAGAATTTCATTTTTTTTGGTATTTGTTTCATGAACCTGGTTTTTATCCAGATTCATTCATCTTGGCATTTATTCTTTTCGAAAGATAGAAAGCAGTCCTGTAAATATCTTAGAATTTATCAGACATTTAATACATTTAAATATTTCTGAATACAAAAAATTAGCAATTTCACCTATTTTTGGTGTCAAGTCTAAAGAAGTGGTGGGCATATTGATCTGTCTTTTGCAATGTTCTGGCAAATGCACCTTGATTACTGTTAAAAATTTTTTAATGGTGATGAAAGTGTGTATATCAATCACTTCGCCTTGGGACTTACGAAGAAGTCCCTGGTCTTCTGATTACAGTTTTAACAAGTCAACATGCAAATATTTTGTGCAACTAAAATCGTTGACAAATTTTGATCTGAGCAACGATAGTAATGTTGATTTAACAAATCGATGGAGCTTCCATTTTGGCAAAACTGTTTTAAACAATCTTAATTCATAAAAAGAAAAAACCCCATTAATTAAACCCAAAGTTTGTGGTGAACAGTGGAATTAAGTGGACAAGTTTAAATGCCAGGCATGGGCTTTAAATAGGAGCCTCAAATAACGGTAAACAAAGCATGACAAGAATTACTTACTCCTCAAGAAAATCTTGGAAAAGCTTCTGACAGCGTTCTCCAACAGCATCTTTCACGGTGTTTGTTCCTACTGTCTGTTCCGCCGCATCCATGATTTTGACAGCTTTTTGCGGCTTTCAACTTGGCGTGGCCCACAAAGAAGTACAATTTCGCGGGAAAACTATCACATGGTCATCTCCCGCCAAATTTCAAGATCTTCCATTTTATGCTGTTACTCCATAACTTTTCTTTGCTGTAGATATTAATATCACAGGGAGTAAGTATATGAAAATCAAGAGCCAAATCACACGCATACGCTTCTTTCCTAATTTTTATTTCAACATTGATTATTTATATGATTTAATATATGAGAGCTGTTTTTATGAAATTTATGACCAAGAAGGAAGATTTTTGTCATAAATGGGTAACAAAATTAAAACTAATCATCAATTAAATGACGTCAGAGACGAAAGTTCTAGAAATATGTCCGAGGATTGTAAAACCTGTGGCAATTGGCTAAGAATATTCTAGCGTGGGCTGTCATATGTTAAACGAACGCTGATTGGTCATAGAACCTTCGTGATTATACGGGCATGATGACGTGTTTTCCGTCATATCCGGCATATAAGCAATCCCTTTTCAGCGTGGCATCAGAACCATCAAGAACTGAGCAGGTGCGACAGAGAAGAAATCGCCCAAAGAACAAAGAAGAAATTTACCGATCGCCACATAAACTACACTAACAAAGTAAGTATTAATCTTAGATTCCGATATATTTCAATTTCGTGAAAAATTTTAGTCAGGAAATGGAATATTTGATTTTCTTTCCGACCCATTGTCGCCAGGAATGAATGGATTCCTCGATGGACGCCATGACCTCATCATGTGGCGTGTTAGAAAACTACCCGACTCGAGGGATTCATACACATTTTTTCTAATATCGAGATTGATCAGGAATTAACCAAGACACAATAACCACCTCGGTTTAATCAAATATATATAAGCTATGCCAGGTTTAAACCGAATAGCAATGCCGGTATCGTTGCGTAACCAGGATGTCGGACGAGACGCCCAAAACGTGTTCGATGGACTACCGGGCACGTGGTGGCATGTCCAAAGTCTAAGTCGATTACTATTAATGTGGAAATAAGATTAAAATCCTAACAAACATGTTCATTAGAACAGGAGTTAAATTAAATGTATGTTGAAAGGAAATTCTAATTTGTTCAAGAATAAATTTGTATAACTCTTATTAACTGATCGCAAATATGGAAATATTGTCCCCATCTCATCAGGCTTTTTCTTTTATTGTAGAAACATCAACATGACTGCCAAAACACCAGCAATTGGAATTGACCTGGGAACCACATACTCCTGCGTTGGAGTGTTCCAGCATGGTAAAGTAGAGATCATCGCCAATGACCAGGGTAACAGAACCACCCCCAGTTATGTGGCATTCACAGACTCTGAGCGTCTCATTGGAGATGCTGCCAAAAATCAGGTCGCAATGAACCCAACCAATTCAGTGTTTGATGCCAAGCGTCTGATCGGTCGCCGTATTGAAGACGCAACAGTAGTCTCAGACATGAAGCACTGGCCATTTGATGTTGTGAGCGATGGAGGAAAACCAAAGATCAAAGTAGAATACAAGGGCGAAACCAAAACTTTCTTCCCTGAGGAAATCTCATCAATGGTGCTGCTCAAGATGAAAGAAACAGCAGAAGCTTACCTTGGATCAGTAAGTGATAATATTCACAACCATCACCTGATATTTATTTCCATTTTTTTATCATGAGTTTAATGCCAACTTTTTGTTTTGGCTCTGAGGCAATGCGATGAATGCCCAGTCTCAAAATGAATTTTCCAATATCTAATATACTGAAATACAGACATGTTGTGAGAAGAATAAACCAATCTTGTAATAAACTGTTTTAATTGTCTTTTGTAGACTGTTCAGAATGCTGTGGTGACAGTACCAGCCTACTTCAATGATTCCCAGCGCCAAGCCACCAAAGATGCCGGAACCATCTCTGGGTTAAACGTGATGCGTATCATCAACGAACCAACAGCAGCTGCCATTGCTTATGGTCTAGACAAGAAAGTTGGTGGAGAGCGCAATGTCCTGATCTTTGATCTTGGTGGTGGAACCTTTGATGTGTCCATCTTGACCATTGAGGATGGAATCTTTGAGGTGAAGTCAACAGCTGGTGATACTCACTTGGGAGGAGAGGACTTTGATAACCGCATGGTCAATCACTTTATCCAGGAATTCAAGCGCAAATACAAGAAGGACATCACAAGCAACAAGCGTGCAGTGCGTCGTCTGCGTACAGCATGTGAGCGTGCAAAGAGGACCCTATCCAGCAGCACCCAGGCCAGCATAGAGATTGACTCCTTGTACGAGGGCGTTGACTTCTACACAACCATCACCCGTGCCCGATTTGAGGAGCTTTGTGCCGACCTCTTCCGTGGTACTCTGGAGCCAGTAGAGAAATCTCTGCGTGATGCCAAGATGGACAAAGCTGGTGTTCACGACATTGTACTTGTGGGAGGTTCCACCCGTATCCCTAAGATCCAGAAGCTGCTCCAGGATTTCTTTAATGGCAAGGAGCTTAACAAATCCATCAATCCTGATGAGGCTGTCGCCTATGGTGCTGCTGTACAGGCAGCCATCCTCCATGGTGACAAGTCTGAAGAGGTTCAGGACCTTCTGCTGCTCGATGTCACTCCTCTGTCCTTGGGTATCGAAACTGCTGGCGGTGTCATGACATCCCTGATCAAGAGGAACACAACCATCCCAACCAAGCAAACCCAGACCTTCACCACCTACTCTGACAATCAGCCTGGAGTGCTCATCCAGGTATATGAAGGAGAGAGGGCCATGACCAAAGATAACAACCTGCTGGGAAAGTTTGAGCTAACTGGCATCCCACCTGCACCCCGTGGTGTCCCGCAGATCGAGGTTACCTTTGATATTGATGCCAATGGTATCCTCAACGTGTCTGCTGCAGACAAGAGCACAGGTCGTGAAAACAAGATCACCATCACAAACGACAAAGGTATGTAATTCTCTGTTCATAGAAAGATATGAAACTAAAAAGTTTTGCTAAAGATGACAAAAAATATAAATATTTCAGAAAAATATGCCCGGTTCAGCAATATAAGCAAGGGAACCATATAATTGCTTTAAATAATGTGGAGGTGGTGTAAAAGTGGAAAATCTGCATTTCTTTGTTTAAAATTAAGTACAAGGTGAAATTAAATCAAACTGTATTAATAAAATTATTTATCTTTAAATTTTAGGACGTCTCAGCAAGGAGGACATTGAGAGAATGGTGCAGGATGCAGAAAAGTACAAGAACGAGGATGATGTTCAGCGCGAAAAGGTCTCTGCAAAGAATGGGCTTGAAAGCTATGCCTTCCAGATGAAGTCCACAGTTGAAGATGAGAAACTGAAAGACAAGATCTCTGAGGATGACAAGAAGGCCATACTTGACAAGTGTAATGAGATCATCGCATGGCTTGATGCTAATCAGGTAAGGCTTAAATTGCAAAAATTCATAGAATGTCTTAATTAGTAATTGAAGTATACTATAGCATACTCCCTAAATCTGAAAGTGTCCGATACTTCATGTATGGTTTAAACAGGTTTCATTTATTTTTTCATTGAAGCAATTATAAGAAAAAATGAATTTCAAAAGAATATTTTGTTGACACCCATTCTGTTGGAATTTCAGTCTGCTGAGAAGGAAGAGTTTGAACACCAACAGAAGGAGATCGAGAAAATATGCATGCCAATCATCACCAAATTGTACCAGGCTGCTGGTGGTGCCCCAGGTGGCATGCCAGGCGGTATGCCCGGTGGTATGCCTGGTGGTATGCCAGGAGCTGGAGGTGCACCCGGAGCTGATGCTGGAACTGGAGGCAGTGGACCTACAATTGAGGAAGTAGATTAAATACCAAGGAGCACCTGATTCTGAAGATGCCAGACAGCTGCAATATCTTTACAGACTCTATGCTGCAGAACATGCATTCCATCATTGTGTTTGTTTTAGGGCCTGTTTAGATTGCAAATTTTTATGTCCAAGGAATAGAAAAAGGGCCAAGATTTGGATTTGTACGAGGCAATCTGATATGAAGCATCAGAGTGCTTAACTTACGTGGACCAATTATATTTGTCATTCCTTTCATATCAATTCATTAATACCCTTTTGCTAAATATTGGAATCTAAATATTTATAAGGCAGTCATGTATTTACATTTTAAACTTTACATATTTAAATGTGTATTTATATATGCAACATTTAATGTAAACTGCATGTATCAGTAATTTATTGGATTTATTTAAGCCCATTGAATATACATTAAGTTATAAGCCTCATACTAGCAACTGATATTGTTTACGGGTATTGAACAAGATCTCGAATGTGATGAACAAGCTTATGAAAGTATTGACAAGATGTGGTTATGTACACAATAAATGTGATGCTAGTCATCAGTTTATTGAAATAAATATGATGTGATCTTATATTTTCAAAACTGAAATAGATATGGACCCAATTTGAACAGTTAAAAAAATAGTTTCTATGCAAACAATGGGATGGCTAGTTCTCTTGGAATGCTAAGACTTCTTGCCATTCCAATGGTTTTGTGTATTTGGTGAACAGAGAAATATTCTTCTCCAGGCCTGTTCTCCAATTTCTAGAGCTGGAGAACATGTGCATGAAAAATATTTCCATCCTTGACAATTTTAGTGGAGTTGAGTTGAAAGAAGCATCTTTACTTCTACTTGGTTTCACCTTGGAGTAATTATTACTCGAAGATCTCACAAACTGTCCACCACACCACAAAACAATCATTTGTGACACTAGTTAACTGCTAATTAAAAAAATAACTGACTTCCATCAAGCCAAATATAACTTTTTGCGAACTCCTTTTGTCCAATATTGTGGAAGAAAAAAGGTTTTGCTCTAAATGCCTTCCTTTAAAGATCTTGTCGGGTGACAAAACCAGAGAAAAACTTGCCTGAATCCCCTGACTTGCCTTGCAAAAGGTGATGTTGAGCACAGGTTAAATGTGCATCTTCACCACTAAACCTTGCCTTTTGGTGCAGCACTTTTAATTACAAAATACTAGATTAATGAACCTTTGATTTTTCACCATACCATGAAACGCTTCAGCATTGGTAATTCACCAAAGTCCGCCAGAGGGCGATGGGGCAAGCCTTGATTATGCCTCTGATGGTAATTGTTTTTTTGTCCTGAATATGTTTCGTCTCGTATTGTGATGTAAGGAGTGTGGCAGTCACTTGTTGGGTGAGCAATTTCGTGACATAAGGTCTGCTTGTCTTGTGCTTATATTACATTTATGGTACATTTTTGCAAAATATATCAATTTTACATATGTGGAGGATCAACTGTCGATATCAGAACAGCTACCCGGAAGACAATTCTAATACATTTGACTAAAATTAGTGTTCTTTATACTATATAGGAACCAAGGAACTGAAAGGTTGTCCATAATGGATGGTAACAGTCAAGCTGGGCCATATTAAGCATAAAACACGTTGGAGATATTTTATGGGAACATCACAGCATTTCCAAGCCATGAATAATTAAAAATATATGATAATTTTATCTCTATTCCTATTACCTATGTGGAAAATTATGTTCTTGTACCACACAGATTTTGTTATCGGTATCTGCGGGTAGTGGCCGCAAGAGACAAGGCAAGAGATTGATTTCAATCTTGACTGTGTTCCACAGTCCTTTGTTTCTCCACATTCACTTTTCAGGGTATCAAGTGTCTCAACCTTCACACTCTCTGATCTAGTATCATGCAAAACAACATGCCTCCATTTTTTAAAACAATAATTTAAGTTATTTTTTTTTTTGAACTTATGTCATACGGACATATACCATCCACTCATTCCCCATGCAGTGTGCTAAAGTGTGTTACTCCCTTGCACCTTGGAGTAACACAACTTAGAATACACCAATAGGTGACATGTGAAAAGTACCCCACAGAGAACTGAGGGAGGTGATGACCACATCACAGGACTGACACCTGGTCAGAGATAGCTTTGTGTCCAAGCTTGGTTATTGCCTTGGATTACCCCTGCCTCCCTATGGGTGCATCTAAACATATATATTCTTGAAGATGGTGTTTCACATGAAACATCAAATTATCAGGTTAATTGACCAGAGTTTTATATGATATCACCTGATTAAAAATTTTATTGAAGTAGAAAAGAGCAAAATTAAGTTAATTTTACTGTTTATTGACCAAAATCTTTGTTGAATTCTCACTACTTGAGCGGGCCCTACTTCCACCTGATATGTTAAAATCTGTCGTGCATGTGTATATTTTTAGACGGTTTATTAAATCCATAACTGGTTTTCTATTTTCAAGATTCCAAAACTGATTGTTTTTTCTGGACCCTTAGTTGTTGTCAAATATTGAATGATCTATTTGCTTTACAGTATACAAAATTAGTAGTCACCGTATCAATTAGCTGTCATGTCTACAAACATATCCCAGCATTCATTGTACATGACCCAAGGATATAGCTCATCAAAGTTTGACCCAAGGATATAGCTCATCAAAGTTTGACCCAAGGATATAGCTCATCAAAGTTTGACCCAAGGATATAGCTCATCAAAGTTTGACCCAAGGATATAGCTCATCAAAGTTTATTGTCACACAATGTCCATCTGATTACTTGAATTAATAAACAATAATTAACTTACACGTTGTCAGCACGATAGAAGTTCAGAAAAAATGAAAAGGTGATGGATGTTTTTTTTTTCTTAAAGCTTTGGTCATGTGAATAACATGAAGCCGAGCCGGTATATCACAATATTGATTGATTTAATAGTAACAAAATTAATAACTCTCTAAATATTTGAGAGCTTTTCATTGATTTTATATGTGTCATTGTCATCGATATAGAAAAGATTTGGCTATAGTCAACCAAGTTTAGTCTGAATTAAATCTTGAAGAATTTCCCACTTCAAAACTATAGGGTTGGAGAATACAGCGTGAATGCAAAAAGGGAGTCTACGAAGAGGTAAGTGGGCAGTTTCGTTTTAGATGTATATTGTTCTTTAACCATTGACCATGCAGATTTAAACCTAAACTGCATGCCAAATTGTGCCAATAACAATATCACTATAACAGCCAATTGCAAAATCAATATCTCTCGAAATACTTGATAAGTTTTGATCTATTTCACATTTTTCATTGTCATCGATATCATATAATTTTCATATCTGCACAACAATGCACTCGTATTTTATCTTTTCTGTAGAATGGACGTGGAGGCTGTTTTTGAGAACATCGTTGGAGGCTATGGGCCTTATCAAAGAAAGATACTGTGGTGTGTTTCTCTCACCCAAATATTCTCTACCTTCCATTCAATGCATATGGTATTCATTGGAGCTCAACCGAAATTCTATTGTGTGAATGGAAACGATCAAATCCCCATATGTCCCACAGAAGGCCAGAGCTGTGATGAATACATATTTCCTGGTGATGATTTTACATCTATTGTGTCTGAGGTAATTATATACAAACCATAGGCAGTTTTCCTTCTCACAAAAGATCCACATCTTACTTAACTGTTACCATCCCATTAGGATCTTTTTATGCTGCCCGGGCCCGGATGAAGAGGGGCAAGAAATCCAGTTAACCCAGTCAACATTAAAATGGGGGAGTACTACATACTATGCTTTGCGTGTTGGAAAAAACGTAGTTGAAAGTTGGTTTAAAAAACGAAAACAATAATAACTTCATAAACAATATTAATCTACAGCAAAAGCAAATATACCAAAAATGATTAAATCGAGGCATAAAGCCTGTGACTAAGGAAGTGAAATATTACAAAAAGTTATCTTATAACTTAAAATATCTAACCATGTATCAAATTTAAAGAAAATATACCTTGACAATTCAGAAATGTGAGAGTTATTACTTATTTTTCTCACCAAATTGTATTTTCTCTTCAGGCTCTTTCTACTCTATGATATATTTTTTGCTTCTGCAGATGAGTGCATATTCATTTTACCTCTTTCACTGAATGATTTGTCCGTCCCCTAAATGTAATTTTAGAATATAATAACTGCACAATTATCATATCTGAATGTGACTTTTTATTTTGAAGTGGAACCTTGTATGTGATAAGTACTATCAAGTGAGCAGTGTTCAGTCATTATTTATGGCAGGGGTGCTTATCGGATGCATCCTCTTTGGGAATTACGCTGACAAACATGGGCGCCATTTTATTACCTGGAGCACACTTATTGGCATGTTCATTTTCTCGATGTGTGGGACTTTCACTCGGTCCTACAACGTGTACGCCACAATGAGGTTCCTGACTGGGGTTGTGAATGGTGGATATGGGGTGGTCAGCTTTGTGTTGGTCACAGAACTGCTGGGACAGGGTGAGAGAAGCTTCTGTGGTATAGTGATCGCAATAATCTCTGCCCTCAGCATCGTCACATATGCAGCATTAGCCTACATGATTCGGGACTGGAGGCAACTATCGTTTGTCACAGCCCTTCCTGGCGTATGTGGTCTTTTTTTCAAGTGGTAATTAAATTTTCATGTATATTTATCAAGCAATAATTGTGATTTCTGGAATTTTGCATCAAAGCCAGATTTAGAAATAAAGATGTTGCAGTGTACTATTTCTCATAGTGTCATCAGTCCTATGTGTTATTGTAAAAGACAAAATCACAGTCAAGAAAGTCTTTGAAAAAAAGAATTTGTATGCAATTTCCTTTTTGAAAATGACATTTATATTTCTCCACCCCCCAAATATCAAATGGCCCTATTTTAATTTTGAGCTGGGGCTCAAGACATCGATATGTACTGAGGAGAATGAAAAATGAAAATATGCTCTCATGGAAATATATTTTAATTTGAGGTTTCTCCCAGAAAGTCCAAGGTGGCTGGCGAGTAGTGGGAGGAAACGGGAGGCTGAAGTTGTACTCACGATGATGGCCAAGAAAAATAATCGTGAGCTGAAAGAACCAATCCTATTAAAAACAACAGATACTGGTGAGAAGGTAACAAATTATAACATCGACATATTGCTAACCCATCCTGTCCTGAGGTCGCGTTTCCTTGTCTCCATCCCAAGCTGGTAGGTCACTGATCCTTGAGCATGATAAGTATGATGGTTTGGAAGATAAACCAATATAAACACTTTATCACCCTGTCAATGACTTGTTGTTTGTCTTGCAGGTTTGGTTTTAGTTTGGTGTACTATGGTATGACAATGAGTGCTGGGAGTCTGGGCCAGAACTTGTACGTCAGCGTTTGTCTTTCTGGTCTGGTAGAGATACCTGCCAATATATCCACTCTCTTCATCCTGGACAGGTGAATGCGCGTTTATATACATGTACAAATAATTGTCTAAGCAATAACGTGAATATATGAAAACTCTTTCACCGGTTTACTATCGATGGCGTTTTTTCGAATGGAAACAAAAATTGACATTCCATAAATAAATTTTGTTCTGCATTATCTTAGCTTTTCAGATTTCATTTAAATTACGATGACAAAGCTAATTGATAAATAGCGTGCCATATGGTCAAAGAGATCAACGTATTTCTCCTGAAAAGTTTATTATATATGATAATAACAGATGAAAGGTATCGTGTGTGATCAATACATGTTACCCTCAGAATATTTACGTTTGTACAAAGCTTCCATTCTCACTTTTCAAGTTTCAACATTTCTGATCCACCCTGCGTCTCTTGTGCAATGTGCAATGCTTGCCGGGATAGATCTGCAGACATAATAGCTGAAATGATAACCACCATTTTGTATGCCCATCCAAAAAAGTAATCAGTTTGGGAATCCTGAAAAAAAGAAAAGAAATGAGAAATGTGTCCACACTCTTGCACTCTTTTTACAAACGTATATATTTGCAAAGTTTATTGATACCAATACAAATGGGTACTGGCGAATGTATTGAGGCATATTATATATTATAGATCACATACTAATCGATCACGCAATAACTTACTCTTGTGTCTTTAATGTTCACAGACTTGGTAGGCGTCGTGTGCTTGTTGTTGCCATGTTCATATCCGGTACAGCATGTGCTGGAGTCTTTGTACTTCAGCCAGGTAAGCGATATGAAGGATTCTGCATTCTAAGGCCTGGCAAATTTAAATCAAAACAAAATTGAAAATAACATATCAAAAAGTTAAATACAGCGTATTTGAAAGAATACATTACATCTTATATGCATGATGTATGTAATATCTAATATGTTAAGGTGAGGGGGGTTAAAGTTTGTATTTCATGTCACTTTAAACATCATTTCAGACCTGCTTAGTAAAGTTTTGCTAACAATGGGGCACCTTCAGATTGATTGAGACAATGGAGTGATTTGGCCGACAGAGCCCTGTTTATCCATTAATGTTTGTCCTATGGTATAGGCCTAACACCCTGATAAACCAGGTCACATGATTGTATACATGTGGCCACCTGGTGGTCAAAAGAGTACAGGCAGTACTTGGCACTTTGGGGCAGTGTATTTTGGTTGATTTTAGTAAGATAGCTTGCTTATGTCACAACCTCTGTAAAATGGCCTGTGACCTTTGTGATTTCATGAATGCTTTAAGATATGTAAACATATATATGTTCTTTAATCATTATTAAGACGACTCACTGATGCAAATGGTACTTGGTTTGATTGGAAAGATGGCCATATCAGTAGCTTTTGCTGTGGCGTACATATATGCTGCTGAGTTATATCCAACTGTTATAAGGTAGGAGGAATATGCATGCATGTATTTTTTCATGAAGGTCAAAATTGATTAAGATTGAAAGTGGTTCCCTGTTTTTCAAGATCTTCATTTAATCAACAAATATGCGTTCATAATTACATGAAATCCAAAAGACATATCACCTCGAATTCCTTTGAGATTTGTTTGTTCAAATTTAGAAATAATGCTCTTGGAATGTGTTCAACTGCTTCCCGAATTGGAGGAATCACTGCTCCGATGCTTGTGCCTTTGGTAAGAACAGTTCATAGATAAATATTAATCTTGTAATATCCACATATAATGTCCAACTTTTCACCAATTTCAATTGACATAATGGATATTCTCGTTCCAAATTTGATAGTATTATATTATATGTAATAATCTAAGAATAAAAAAGCATGATCTAAAATGGTACGTAATGGAGAATTATAAATTTGGTCATTTAATAATCAAATTTATATAGTTGGTTTCAAACTTTGTTGTTTGTTTTAAAACATTACAGAATGGAAATGATTTGATTTCAGACTATTAATTACCCTGGGCTAGAATACTTGATCTATGCAGTGTCTTCATTTATAATTGTTCCACTCACACTGAAACTCCCGGAAACAACTGGAAAGGTTCTCCCCGAGACTCCAGATGACCTCTAGCCTCTTGACTATACCAAATATTAATACTATGTTGCTATAGGGAAAAAATGAGACCCTGAAGCTCTCTTCTGGACTTTGCCTGATTGGACGTTGGTAAGCTCTAGTTTGTATATACTAGGGCCCGCAGAAAATGATTTCCGGTTCCTTCTGTATTTTCCGGAAATCCGATAAACATTGATTATGTTGCTTGCATAGAAACAAACATGTGATTTGTATTTCCATAAATTGTACAGAAACAATAAAGAGCCAATTCGATTAATCGTTATGACTTTTTTGTTGGAAAGGTGTAGATTCATGAAGAGTTTCGTGCTTTTCTGCAACGTGCACATGTCGTAAAAGGCTGAAGGTAAATCAGTTCTTGATCTATACTTTGACCAGGACGAAAATAATCGTTTGTTGCATGTGTTGAAAACAAATTGGTACCATGCATCATGTACTCGAGATCACTGAGTGCAAATTTTATTTTAATCGTGAACTGTTTGGGTCTTAATCTAAGTCTATGGCCTAGGTCTTATTTTTATAGTTGTGATAGATCTATGAAATTTGCCTTAAAATTTTGTTTGATAGTAAAAGAATTACAATCTCTATATGAGAATAGGTGACAGTCCAGATACTCAATATAGGACAATAGTCTATCAGTGAAATATTAAAGTATGACCTTTCCGCACTGCTAAATAATAAACGAAATATTGAATTTCATAGTTGTCATCCATGCATGGATACGCAGTGTCCACACAAAAGGTCATCAATATTTCTATTGTAAAAATAATATTAAATATACATACCAAATATATATCCTTTGCTAAATCAATGATAGACTGGCTGTCAAGTCTGGCACGCACAAAGGCATTAAACCACTCTGTTATGCTGGTAATCAGCACAAATGGGCTTTAATGGCCTTAAACGTAATGGTGTGGAGAACATGCAGAGATTATTGGGTTGTAAATTTTAAGTAGAGAAATGTGTGATAGATGAGGTTCTTCGAACTTATCTGGACAATACATGAGGCCAATGCCGATGTTACAGATGCTGATGTTACAGATGCTGATGTTACAGATGCTGATGTTACAGAGGCTGATGTTACAGATGCTGATGTTACAGATGCTGATGTTACAGATGCTGATGTTACAGATGCTGATGTTACAGATGTCAAGTTATTATTAGATTTCTGAAAAATGTATTTGAATGTGAGGACACTTTGATCTTCTTAAGTAAAAAGTGTCCTTGTGGAAAAAAAGGAATACCATGTCTCTGAATATCATTCCTTGCATATCAGAATAAATACTAGTAAACATGTATTTGGGAACAAATGATAATTTTCCCTTGGGCCAAGTCTTAAGTCCACAATTAACTGTATAATACAAATTTCATAATTATTCTTATCGGATAACAAATTATTATATGGAACCGAAAATATGATAAGAATGCAGTAATATTTTTATTCTGAAAAGATGAATGTGGTCAACTCAAAACTTACTCTCAAGCTTCAACTCTTACAATATAGTCTCACTAACAAATATATTTTCACATATGAATCGTGTCAGAAAAACATATTTTCATTGTTACCACAAGAAAACAATATTGGTGTTACCACAATTCTTTCATGTCGTGATAGGTCTAATATTTCTTTGATAATATAAAATAACAACACTATGACATTACTTCTCATCGATGCCTTACCATGGAGAAGAGGTAGTAAATCTTGTGCACTCTTCAAGTGAAGGCTTAAGTATTTTTTCTGAGGTTTGATGTGAAAGGCCCCCTGCAGTATGTGAATTATCTGAATTCATCTGAGCTGAGAGCAATAATAAATTATATTGCTCTCAGATCTGAGCTTTAAATTTAAGTCCATGTTCCGATGTGTGAGTGACCTCTGGTGGCAACTTATCAAGAGAGAAAAAGAGAACATCTGCTTTTTTCGGATATTGCAGTGAATTCAGTGATTATCAAAATAAACCAAAATAATTTATGATAAGCCTTTCCCTGTTTTGACTGTTACCATCCCTTAAGGACCTTTTTATGCTGTAAGGGACCATACCTTCCTTTCTTGATGGAGAGGGCTGTAACTCAGTCAATTCCCTGTTGAGTAATCTGCAAAACAAAATATACTTGTCATATCCATTTCTCACCAATAATTTTCAGATTAAAGATTTGTTGTCATATCTATTAATTGAAATAATCCAGTGATAAATATCTCTTAAATTCGTTAACACTATGACTAATAGCAGGGAATCATTTTGACATTTAATTATACCACTTCCCATGAGGTTGACATTTTGGTATTTTCTGTGTCTTCCACCTTAATCCCACACTCATCTTAATATCGTGTGAATTTCTGGATGTCAAGTGCATTAATACTTGTATACTAAATAATAAACATAAGCCGAACAATTTTCAATAAAACTACTTGATAGGCAAATAGGTATTTAATTTTAAAAAATAAATATTTTAAAAACAAAGAAGTGGTTGCTTTCATCTTCATTAAAAATTTGAATACCCATTTGTCCGTAGAAAAGTCGGGTAAAATAACAGGTTATTGTGAAATTTGGCGGCTGTTGCCAATCATAGCACAATGTTGCCAATCATAGCCTGGCTTTGATAAAAACATTTTTGAAATTGTAAAAGCGTGAATACAAACTACGAATGGTGACATTGACTACTGGCCCAACACACATATATTGGTGACAGGCTGACACCCACCCACTGACTTTTCTCAGGTGAGAGACAGCCACGCAAGTGAGAGACAACTGCTGAAAAAGGACTGACTATAACCCTTTTCTTTCACAGATGAAAGACAGCATACAAACAGACAAAAGGGAGCTGAGAGCAATATTATTATTGCTCTCAGCTAAATCCTTAAAAGCATAAAGTTAAAGCATAAATGAGAGGCAACTGCTCTTGTGGAAAAACACCTCCGTGAAGTTGGCAGGATATTCTATATTCTATATTGAATATCCTATAAAATTCGTGAAGTTTGATATTTGATATTCTCCTAGAGAATATCCAACAAAATCGGGAAGTTTGTAGGAAATTCTATATTTGATATTCAACAGGAGAATATAATAAAAATTATATTTATTATGCTGGTATGGAATTGACTGAGATACAGCCCCCTCCACCAAGAAAGGAAGGTATGGTCCCTCACAGCATATAATAAAAATTAGAGATCTTTATTACATATTCAGCAAGCCCCTGATGCCAGCTCCGATTTTTTTCTAAAGTGTATTTTACCAAGAAGAAACTCAATGACATTTTGGAGGCCTTCCTACCCAGCCCTGATCGGTAGAAAAATAAAAACCAATATTTGGTCCTATTTTTGAATATACCGCGGATCCCCTACATATCGGAAATAATGATGCCGGCTCCGATTTTTTTCGCTCGCGTTTGTTTTGCCTTTGGGGCTAGATGTTCGAGGTTTCAGCTTACCCCGATTATCGGTCCATAATTCTGCTTACACAGTCAGATATCGCTTTTGTTTGAGAAGTGATTTGTGAGTGCGTAGTAGAGTAAGAAGATTTCCTTGGATTTTGCCAAGGATTTTGGGATTTTGCAAACTTACGCGAGCTTGATTTTTTTAAATCAACACTTGTTAAAGTGTATTTTACTAATAACTAGCTCCATGAATTTTTTAGGCTTTCCTACCCAGCCCGGATAGGTAGAAAAATAATCTCTTAAGCTGGTCGGTAAATTTGATGTCTGGGAAAGAATGATTGGGTGAGATTTTTAAAGGATTTGGTAGGCACCCCAAACATCTGTGAGACCCCTTATAAAACATGCTTCCTTCACAAATATCCCTTCAGTGCCCCGGCCACTGGGTCATTCAAAATAGGCCAAGATTTGATATCCGGGGAGTCACAAAACATGACCGTTTGAAGGTATGCCGATATTTTCATATATTTTAAAACAAGAGCGGTGCTGAATGAACTTCGGTGTTTTATGCTTCGGTGTACCTCGTCTTAAGAATGCATTCATTCATTCACTCATTCATTTTAGTTAAGGCTGTCATAGCCAGCTGACGAAATAACGCAGTGGGCAAATATATGTGGATCGAATGATGTACTCTGTTCACCTTATTCTCTTGTTTGCTGAGAACTAGTGCAGCCATGTGCAATTACAAAACGGCAGCTGTATTGGGCATTCAGGGGTAGAGTGTATTTTAGATAAGGTTAAAAGACTGGCGCCCCGTCAAGCGTAACGAACTGTGGAAACACAAAGGACGGCACCAGTCTTGACGGGTTCATCATTTGCCCCTTATCATTTGAGTTTTGGGGGGTGACAGCATCTTCTTGAGAATATATGTAAAATGTTGTGATGTATTAATTTGTGATATTCCATTTTAGAAAATATTTTGGATTAAAACATGGTTTATTTTAAGTTGGCACCCGTTAGTCCTACTTTGTCCAGGTTTCATTTATTTTAAACATTTTCAAATCACTTTGGATTCTCAGCTGAATCATGTATTGCCAAGTAAATTTCGTTCACGTATGAACACAAGACAACTCACACTGCACACGCAAACTATTACAGGTTCACCATGTCGCCCTCTGGTGGAGTTTGAAGACAACTGGGATCATCTGTCACCAAAATATTTATCCACACAGTATAAATCGGCAGCCGATACCCCACAATTATGTATCAGTAAACATAATATAAATGGACGCAATCTTTGAAAAATAAATGCAATAACATAATTAAAACAAGACAAGCTGGCCAAATGGTCACATTTGGGAAACAGGAAGTGGCGACAGTGGCGCCGACATGAGATCGGTTCACCTGAGCGATAATGCAGAACTTCAGTTTGTATCCAATCTCTGCATTTGTAGATTCACACGCAAACTATTGTGATAGGGTAGCCACGTCGCCCTCTGGTGGAGTTTGGGGTAGATTGTACACGTTGATGTGTCTTGTGAAGTGATGCCCTTTTTTCATGGCCATGGTTGCATTTCGTCCTTAAAAATGGAATGCTACGATTCAGGTTAAAACTTGTTTTTTCAGTATTCAGTTTTTCAGTATTCAGTTTTTTTTTTCATCCCCAGCAAATGCGCCCCCCCCCCCCGAATGATTAATGGTCCATCTCTTAAACGTTCATAAGTCCATGATGGAGTGGAGATCTTCTTGGCGCATGGTTAAGAATAAAGACATGACCGGGCCAAATTCTCAGAAATCTTATGAAAATGATGGCCAGCAAGAAAAGTAAACAAATTGACCAGCGTGAAGTTCATTTGATATTTGACAGGTTATTTTATCTGTCAATAAACCTACAAGTGAATATTTATAGATATAGCACTGAGTAATATATACATGTATAGCACAGAATAAAAGATACATGCAAAAAAGTATCTATTATTTAAAACTAATACCATTAACTGGTGTAAGTTTAAGATTCACCTGTCTGTCCACCATTGATATAGGTTAAGTCAATAACAACTAAAATGATAACCATAGCGTGTCCTTTGATTGAATACAATTCCAAACACAAAAGTAAAAGAAGAAAAAAGAAAGAAAAAAAAACATTTACATATTGCTCCCAGTTTATTTGTACAAAGATGAAACAAAAATTAATATTCCGTTTTCAAATACGTGTTCCATGTCTGGTTACAATGGGCAAAACTAGACTTTATGCAGCCTTTCCTGCATGATTTCCTGACCAATTATCAATTTCAGTTGACTGATCAGTTACAACCCCCTCCCTCAAGAAAAGGATGAGTCCTCACAGCATAAAAAGGTTCATAAGGGATGGTAGCAGTCAACAATTTCAAGAGCAAATATGACTTGCAAGTTTATAATGCTTTATACTCCGTGTCATAGACTTGTTAGGAGGTGACAAAGTACAACATGTAGAGTATTGTTTATCCTACTCATTGATCTTGCAGCTATATTTTGGTTTTCAGATAAAGAAACACTTTATAATCATATCAATGATATTGATTGAATTTTCCATCACATGACAAACACTAAGTCCACATATATTTTTCATTTTCAGAATATTGAGAAGCCGTTTTCACATAGGTTCTTGAATAGAGAAGCAAATGGAAAGGATCGCCCTATTGCTGGTGGTACTGACCACCACAATACTCACAGGAGAAGGTGAGGCCACCAGAAAAAATGTTCTCTTCTTTGCCTCGGATGATATGAGACCAGAATTGAACATATATGCAGGACCAGATTTCCCAACTCACATACATCCACAGATGCACACTCCAAATCTGGATGACCTGGGAAAGAAAAGCCTGCTTCTGAAGAAGGCTTATGTTCAGGTTGCCGTGTGCTCTCCCAGCAGAACCTCCCTCCTGACCGGCAGACGGCCTGACACTACCCATGTCTATGACCTCGTGCACTATTTCAGGAAGGTGGGAGGCAACTACACTACCATTCCAGAATATTTCAAGCAGCAGGGTTATTTGACGGCTGGGATGGGGAAGATTTTCCATCCTGGCAAAGAAGCCTCTGGTGGAGACGACCCAATCTCGTGGACAGAGAAGTACTATCACGGGAGTAGTGCCTACTGGAACCGTCACCTGACATGGATTGCAGCCAAGGAGGCTGAGTGGAAGAAACATCCTCTGGTAGATCAGCAGATTGCCTCACATGCTATTGAGACCCTCCAAAATGCAGCACCCAAAGCATTATCCGGCGAAAAACCCTTCTTTGTGGCAGTTGGTTTTCACAGACCACACTTGCCTTTTGTCTTTCCAGACGAGTATCTTCAATACTATCCTGAAGATAGTATAAAGCTTCCAGATAACCCATATGCTCCAGTTCATATGCCTCAGATTGCCTGGTCAGATTATGATGAACTGAGAATGTATCATGATGTTGGAAATAAATATGGCTATGGTGGGATAAATTCTACGGGAATCCCCAAAAACCTGACATTAGCAATGAGAAGAGCTTATTATGCATCAATAAGTTATGTGGATGGACTGGTTGGAGAGGTTTTACAAGAGTTAGAGAAACTTGGACTTGCCAACAATACTATTGTTTCATTTTGGGGAGATCATGGCTGGCAGCTGGGAGAGCATGGTGAGTGGTGCAAACATACAAACTTTGAGCTGGCCACCCATGCCCCCATGATGGTTCATGTTCCTGGACTCACAGACAATGGTGTGGTGACAGAACAACTAACAGAGTTCGTGGACCTCTTCCCAACGCTAGCTGAAGCGGCTGGTTTGCCTCCCATTCCATACTGTGCCAAGGGCAAGGAGACTACCACTGCTACATGTACAGAGGGGACAAGTATGCTACCCTTGGTCAGTAATCCTGGAGGGCCCTGGAAGTCAGCTGCCTTTTCCCAGTACATCCGGATGGCCATAGACGGCAACAAGATCATGGGATACTCTATGAGGACAGACAAGTACAGGTACACTGAATGGGTGGAATTCCATGACTACCCTGATTATCGCCCCAATTGGAGCTCCATTTTCCACGTGAATGGAATAGAACTTTATGATCACACCAAAGACCCGGATGAGAATTATAACAGGGCCTTTGATAAGGAATATTCTGATATCCGTAAGAGTTTGAGCAAACAGCTTCATGAGGGTTGGAGAGAGGCATTGCCACCATCACAATATACATAGAAAATGAAAAGAAATCATATATTTTTGTTATCATATCAGCTGTGATACCTTTATTCCAAAAAAATGATTTAAGCTTAATTCTTTGAGCTTTCAGTTAACTTTTGCAAATTAATCATTAAACTGTGTACATAATTTTGATACCTGGATAATTCTTTTGGCTTAGCTTAAAAGTTTGTGCACAAAAACAGTTGATAATTATAATCTCGGGGTTTTTTATGTTTATATTCATTACGTATCAGGAGAACTTTGTTAATCTTTTATTAAAAGTGACTGAATGTAATACATTACATTATCAACCAGTATCGTCTTATTTACAAAAAAATTGTATCATGTGGTGTCTAATGTGTTTTCTTTGCGTACATTACTACTACACATAGTTGTATTCCACTTTAATTTCAGTTTACAAAAACGCATCTTTACATCTTTAAATCTATGCATTATACATAATTATATAGCTTTATTTGACGAACAATAAACTTACTCAACATCAAAAAGCAATATTTCCTGTGTTCAGAAAGAGTGAATTCATTGGGGTCCAACTACCGAGTTTGGAGAATATTTGGTTGTCCCATAAAATGGGAGTGATCATAATCATTAATGAAAAAAAAATTCATAGATAACCATTGTTGAGTTATTTGACATAAGGCATAGTACATACTAGGTCATGGCTCGAGCTTAGTAGCACCAGTTCCTATGTGATGATCGAAAGGTCGTGGATTTGATTCCCGGCCGTACTGAGATTATATTCATATTACCATTTCTCATATGGGCTGCCCCCAACAAGTAAACCTCATGTGCTTGTAAATCTGTGACCGGGTGGGTTGTCATGTCAAGGACCTGCGACATGACAATTTCAGCCGGTGAGGCAGCATTATATATACATATGCTCCAAGTAGGTTTCATCACGAAATGACTGAGATAATGTTGAAAGTGATGCAAAACACTCAATTGGTTTTGAAATAAAAAAAATAGATGTCTGTTAGGTTTTTACGTGAAATATTTTAGATATATCGACACAACTTTGGAATCATGTTAGAACAAGACTATTAAAAAATGCAAGGGAATTTGATGCCAAATTTAAATGGCCTTGCTTTTTTTTCTTTCAAATTCTTTTAAAATCATATTGGTACACTATAGTATGTGTTACTTATCATTTTCATGTATGAGAGGCTTTTTGTTGCTTTATTTTATGAACCATAAATATATGTAAAAGATAATCAAATACCTGTGGCTGCATTGACATATCGATTTAAGTGCCCTCTGTAGGGAATTGTGAGAACACATTTGAACTATGTATCAAACATTCGCAAAGTATGATAAGAATTAAGGCATTTTTTAAAAATGACACCAGCATAGTTTGAACCAGATATTCACTGATTTAGCCATGACTTTCAATCGTTAAATCAGCACTTTTCCTTTCATAATAAGTACTAGTACACTAAGCTCTGTTATCAAATGTTATTACCCATCATATTGCCCCTGCATAAATTAAACAATTGATCGGGAAATAAGACCCCAAAATATTTAATCAGAACGGGGGTCAACAATGTAAATAAATAGACAGAAATATTGAGCTCTGTAAAAACAGGATCTGTAATACCATTTTAGTAAATTAGTCAATATGTGGCGCAAAATAAATCAAGTTATTTTAAAAATTCCTTTTCAAATGCGTTTTGGCGATCTGTGCCTAGAGGCTATTGTTGATGTGACACTGTTGGCCAAGTTTGCCAGGAGGGAAAGAGCAGACACTGATCTTCAGATTTGTCACAGCTGGTTTCATAAATTTGAGAGGCGCCCAAAGGCATGTGTAACTTTGAACATATTGTTATAAATCCTGAATTATTGGATATGGTGAGCCTTTTCGAATTCCTTAATTGACACGATCTCAAATACGCGCTTTCAAAATACAACACAGTGTAGCCATCATTTTGTTTTAATTTCATAGTTATTCACTTCTTTTGGTTTCCGTTTATTTCTTACAGAATTATTTCTGAGCACTGGAATTCAAGACTTTTTAATTTGTAGGTCTACTAATCTTCTGCCAAAATGGCACACATTGCAATTTCCAGACACCATCAATCCCCACCAGTTTGATCCGGCTTTCTGCATTTGCATTTAGCTTAACATGCCAGCAAATACCGTTGACAGCACAAATGTACGACCATGAGTGAACCGCAGTCCTTCACACATGATCACATGTTCATCAGTGAATGACGCGCCTCCGTGGCAAGGGTCAAGGACGTTTAGTCAATTTTGACATGTCTTTGCTGATATCTTTGCTTTTATTAATCTCTTACTTTCTTGATATCAACAATGCGGTAGCTAAGTTCTCCGCCCCTCATAATATTGGCCATTTGTAACATATTAAAGATCACCCGAAGGATTTGAAAGAGCAGAACATGTCTGTCACTTGTGGGAATCTTGTGTTCATCGATCTTGTCATTGACGGGGAACAACCAATCAAACTCGGGCACCTGCTGACGTTATGAGAATTTCTGCTGTCTGATTGGTCAAAATAACAAGTTGATTTCCATAATACGGTGCTGTTGCATCACCCTTGTTCCTAGAAATGCGCGAAACAAAATAATTCCAAAATAAAATGAAGGTCCCCTTCAATAGCTGCGATAGAAATGCTAAAAACGGACTAAATTCCCCGTGAATATAAATCAGTAGAAAAATAAGACAAAACTTGATATTTGCCAGGTCTAAATATCTTTAAATGTCAAAAGTTTTTTCGCGCGTATGAATCTATAGCCAAAAACTACAAATATACTCGGGTTTCGGCGGCTGGGCATAGAAAATGGTGGATCAGATCAACGACCAAAGATCTTCTCAAGTGATGGAGAGAGACATGTCTAGCGTTTATCTTCCAGAGACCCCACCCCCTGAATATGAGCAGGTCGAAAAGGTAAGTGTTTGCCCTTGATATCAGGGTAATATTAGGGTTGTGTAGGGGGTTTTCCTTGGGTTTGACAGACTTTCTTACTGTCCACCAGGTCAAAACTGGCCCGCCCACATGTGTGGTCCATGCTGTTGATGGCAACCAAATTGCTGCCGCCTTACCGCTTCTTCTCCCGGGGAAACTAGCCGATCTTCCTCCAGAATATACGGCTGTAGATGTGGATGATGAGGGGGAGGAGAGCTGTAAAGATCTATGGGAGACCCCGGATTTTGAGGAGGCCGACGGAGAGTCTTGGAGTGGTGGGTATTCGATATTGCCTAGAACACACATGGCCATTTCAACATTCACGTGGTTCATTCATTCCAAGCTGTCTTTGTGATCTCGAGCAATTCTCTCTTATTGTGTGGCCTTACTGTCTAAACTAACACAAAAGGCGAAGAAACCTTTACAAAATGACATTTGCGTCTCGAGGGGAATGATAATGCGTGGTCTGAAATGGAAAATCGACTTTTGTTAGATTGACTGTTTCCATTCATTCATTCGAGATGAACCTGACAGTCAAGCTAGTGGAGCATTAAACTGCGCTCAGATGCTTTCGAGTTTTCAACATGTACATTTTTCTTTGGTTGTTCATTTGTACTCAAACTGTTTTATAATATATATATTTCGAATACATTTGTCACAAAGAGAGTTTTTGACATAAATGAATCATTGAAGGTCGGAGAACCGGATTTTCCCGGATCGGCTGCTGCTGGATCCACATGGCACAGGCGCCAAAAGCGATCGCAGCGCCACGGCATGAAATGACAATATTTACTCAACTGCAAGCCTTGGGTTCAATGCCATGCAACATATACAGTAGACAATTGATCATGTAAAGAACGAAAATAAGTAGTATATGCTTTCTGCCATCAGTTTTGAACTTGTTTGATGGAACTGGTGATCTGACACTATTTCCAACTCTGTTTTCGGTAGAAATCTGAGATTGAAAAAAATACTTGAAAATAGAAACGAGTTGCCAATGGGGTATGTGGGTTTGTTAAGTTGTGCAAGATACTGTTCAATTGATTGGTGTAATATGTCCAATAACAATTTCTTGAAATAAAAACCTGATATTTCATCATTTCTCTCTTAAACTTATGTCTTTATGGGTCTTGGTACATCTAAAATATTCTATCATCAACCATGATTTCATGACCACATGCGTTTATATATGAATGTTCATGACAAATATTTTTCATCACCAAATATATATATATATATATATATATATATATATATATATATATATATATATATATATATATATATATATATATATATATATATATATATATATATATATATAGATATATTAAAAAAAACACAGCAGAAGAACAGGTCTCTGAGTGGTGAGTACATTTCATATTATGTACAAAGTAAGTGTGTTTAGCATTGCTGATCATATTCTGTGATGGTTTATATTGTAGAGCTGGACTGTGGTGGGAGATTGCAGAGAGTGGCTGTGTGTTATGTTGGGAAGGCAGTGGGTCTTCTCACCCTACTCTACCTCTTCATTTGCTCCCTGGATTTCCTCAGCTCCTCATTCAGACTCCTTGGGGGAAAAGCTGCAGGTAAAGTTGCTTTTATAATTAATATCAGATTAAGTTTTGTTTAATGCAGAAGTGTAATTTGAGAGTTATCTTACTCATGATCATCAGTGAATGATGCTCTGCTTGGTGTATGCACTATACAAATATTTTATTATTATTATTATGATCAGCAACATGTAGCATACCATAGCATCTCAATCCAATAACCTGGATATTCTGATGTGGTAGCAAGAAACAGGTTATCTATTTTACCAGCCCATTGCATCATAAAGTTATGAGAATAAGAGTGAAAAGCAAACATATTTTGGACATTTCATATTTGTGTTTATGTCTCTGAGAGATAAGTTTATGGGCATACTCTTCAGTCTTTTTTGGACTCTACTCAAACAGATGTTTGACAATATAGCTTGCAGTATATCTCATCATCATCATTTGTTTACAAGCAATGCTAAATATGTGGACTTTGATAAGAGCATCCCATTGGGTCCACATTGATAGATGTAGTATTATTTGGCATTAGAACTATGATATTATTTGGAATTAAAACTCACATGGATTGATGCAATCAAATTTAATATTGAGCTGAAATTTATTGATGACAATGATAATAATATGGCTGTGAAGTTATGATAATGGTCCTTTGGTGTTTCCAAAACATCAGATAACATTTGTTTGATGGTCATTAGCATGGGGACAATCAAGATATGGCCAGCAAATGATCAAAATATGATCCGTATTACTTCAATTGATTCAAAACATGGATTGGAAAAAGGAAAAAAGAAATTCAACATCCATTTGCTATAAAATATATCTTTATATTCGTGTTGGATCACTGAATTTATTTTTGCAATAAATAAAGGACCCAACTTCACTTTATTGATGTTCATATACTCGTCCCTATAAGCTTAAAAAAAATTATCAATGCATAATCAACATGAATCCTTTTTAAAACGGATTTCAAATGATAAAAAAATACCTTTGAAAACTACAAATTATGTTTGATTCATTTTAACAGGAGAGGCATTCAGTGACAATCAACTTTTGCAAAACCCCATTGCCGGTCTGATGATTGGAATCCTGGCTACTGTACTGGTGCAGAGCTCATCAACATCAACATCAATTACTGTCACCATGGTTGCCTCAGGAAGTGAGTAGTGGTTCAATGGCTTGTATATGAATAGACATAATGAGACACAAATAAAGCATTCCACTTCCGGCTTTGATTTTTATTGCCTTGAAACTAAACATACAATTTATTGCTCTGAAAGATTGCACCACCTTGATTACCAGTCTTATCAAAATGTTATCAAGTTTATGTTTGAAGACAAATGTAATCTTTGTTTTAGTTTTGGATGTGCGTCCTGCCATTCCAATCATCATGGGAGCCAACATTGGCACTTCAGTAACCAACACAATAGTGTCAATGGCACAGTCTGGTGATCGTGATGAATTCAGAAGGGCATTTGCAGGGGCAACAGTCCATGACATGTTCAACTGGTTGTCCGTTTTGGTGTTCCTTCCACTGGAAATTGCCACCGGTAAAAACTATTTTATACACTGTCCTCATCAAACATTTAAGGATGTTACTCATATTGACATAAATAAATAATTATAAATACAGATAGATAATTTAAATTAAATTTTTGCTCATATTTTTTTATGTAACTTTTATTTGGTCAATCTTAAATTAATCACCGTTTTTTTGATTGTTTGTTTTTGTTTTTTTAAATGCAATCAATGAAGCAATCTGTGACCTGACTATCATTACATTTTACAGGCTACCTCTACCACTTGACAAGCCTTATGGTTAACTCCATGAATCTGGATACTGTGCGAGGCAGTAACACAGATCTCCTCAAGAAACTCACAAAACCCTTCACCCAGCTGGTCATACAGGTTAGTTTTTTAAGAACTGTAGACTGCATGACTTTTACCTGTGTTGATGTTGTCAGTGCAGTTTTTATACCGAGAGGTAGATATTTTAAGAGTAACAGTATTGAAAAGAAAAGACCATTTTCTGCAGTTTAAAAAAAAATTCCAGACTCGCTTTTCGAAGTAATGGTATTAAAATGCAATTCAATAAAAAACAAAGTCTTTATCAAGATCTTTAAAAAAAAAATGTCTGATATATTTCAGTTGGACAAAAAAGTGATTGAAGGGATTGCCATGGGAAATGTTGAATATTCAAGCAGAAGTCTCATCAAGGTAAATATATTCACTACTGTGGATAAATTTTCTTTAAATGAATATTTAAAAGAATTCAAATCTTCAAACTCTAACTCTAATGAAAAACATTTGATATATCAAATTGGTGTAACCTTGTTTTGGGTCACATGACAACTTGAATATCAGCATGAAATAATAACATATTTGTTTTAATATATTTTGAAAAGTTGGTTTGCTGTGTATAAGAGTCCATAATCATTGAATTATTTCCATTTTTTACTAAAAAGTAGACATTGAAATATGTATATACATTTCCAGAAAATGTGTGACATTAACAGTGATGTCGTTCTGTTATAGCACTGGTGCAAATATGAGAAGATATTTGATATTCAGAATGTGACACTGACACAAAATGTGACCATGGAAGAGAACAGTACCTATCTGGGAGTTGTGGAGAATATCACTACTGAGATCAACATTTCCACCAAGACACCCATAGAACCCTGTAAGCAATCAATTATTTTGTTAGGAAACGAATTGTGTAAATACAAGAAACCAAGTTTTGTTTATCTTTGCCAAGATCTGTTGATTGTTCAAGTTAAGGCCCAGAAAATGTGATGCATGGGAGTCCTGGATATGATAATTTTTAGCTTTATCCATGATAGCAATAGTTTCCTGGTTGGTGATGTGAACTTATTTTATTTCCAGGCACATTCTTGTTCCATGATACAGGGCTGAGCGATACATTTGTGGGCTTGATTCTGCTCTTCATCTCGCTTGTCATACTCTGCTCTTGCCTCGTCCTCCTGGTTAAACTGCTACACTCCATGCTGAAAGGACGCATTGCCAAGGTCATCAAGAAGACTATCAACTCTGACTTCCCGGGTAAGCTGTCCTTCTTGACAGGTTACGTGGCCTTGTTGATCGGGGCAGGGATGACCATCTTGGTTCAGAGTAGCTCAGTGTTCACGTCTGCCATGACCCCGCTGGTTGGAATGGGAGTGATTAAACTTGAGAGGATGTATCCCTTGACCTTGGGGTCAAACATTGGCACCACTGCAACTGGTCTCCTGGCAGCCATGGCCGCATCTGGTGACAAACTACCATCAGCATTACAGATCGGACTGTGCCATCTATTCTTCAACATCTCCGGAATTGCCCTCTTCTACCCTGTTCCATTCATGCGTGTTCCCATCAAATTGGCCAAGATCATGGGCAATACCACAGCCAACTATCGCTGGTTTGCACTATTTTACTTGGCAATCATGTTCTTTGTCATTCCGGCCTTTGTGTTTACGCTATCTGTGACATGTGGAATTGTTCCCATGTCTATTGTGGTTGGCTCAGTACTGTTTATATTCTTAACCATTATTGCCATCAATGTCACCCAACACAAAAAGCCTCAGGTACTACCAGTCAAACTGCGCAACTGGGAGTTCCTGCCAGAGTTTATGCATTCGCTAGAGCCACTTGACAGAATTTTCAGAAAACTAGCCCTGTGCTGCCCATGCTGTTGTCGTGCCTTGAACAAAACCTTGAAGAAACCTCAGCGCTCCAACATAGTGAAGAGGTTGCCTGCAAACATGGAGTATCTCACTGTGAGCAGTGCAGAGACAAGTACAGAAAGTAGTCCCTCAGCTTCCAGGTACACAAGTATCAGCATACTCACTAACAAAAGTACAAGCACAATCATATGATGACCTCCGTAACTTAGGTGATTAATTATTTTTAGGTGCTTTTATTTTGAGGCCATATTACTTTAAATCATAAAAGTGGACTCATTGACATTACTTTTAGCATTGCTTTAAGAACTGTAAACATACGGGTCAAGTGATAAATTTGAAAGCAAACAGATTCTATTTGTCAAGCATTCGACAGCTGAACATGTCAATACACATGGCAATTATATTTGTATTGTACCGTTTATACAGTTATATAGGTAATTAAATTTTAGGAATATTCGTGTGGGATGGCTATCATATTTTCAGTGTCTTTCATTGTATGATATACACACCAGTAATCTCAAGAAACCATTTTAAGATTCTTATCTACTATGGTACGTGATGAAGGATTGTAAAGCTTGTCTTAAATATTAAATATTCATTTAGGATTATAAATTGCTTTATAAATTCTGTGTCTGTACACTGTCCATGTTAAATTCAAAAGCTATGATCTCTAAATTCTTTTACCATACAGGTGAAATGACTTCTATAATAGTCATTTAAAAAATAGAGGTTTTGTAGTGTAAAGTCTAAAACCAAGATTGTAAATATTTGTTGATAAATAATGAATACATTTGTACTATATTTTGTTATAAAGTATTTATGATGTGAGTTCATAACAACTTGATTCTGATCATAATTTTAATTAAATTGAGATTACAATGGGTCACATTGAACATTTGTCTATTAAGTGATTTTCCGAGATCACAATATATTTCATAGGAAATACAGAGTTCAGAACAAATGTACAAAATTAATGAGTTATTCATAAACAATATACTGCATGCTATCAGTGCATCAAATATTGATTATGAATATGGCCAACATCATAAGTGTAAACAGGTGCAAAACAGTTACTGCATCTCTCTCATTTGGTATTAATTATAGATATTGTTATGGAATTACATAGGTGAATTACTTAGAAAATATTGATAAATATAAGTGAGCAGATGGTATGACGTATACATGGGTGTTATTTAATAGAATGCAAGTAAAAATTATGAATGTGACCTTGAAAAGAAGATGAATGTATGCAAGCTGTAAGTGCTATATTATTTTGATAAGTAAAAAATTAAACAAATCTCAGTTTTGTTTTTATTTCATTGAAAAATTAATTTCAGAATAATCAAATTGCTTTAGTGTTGTCATTTTGAAGCAAATAACTGCCATTGTTTTTTGTCTCATCTAAAGGTCTTTAAAATACATTAAGGGCATCTTACGGGTTCATTGTCTGTTGCCATTCCTTATGAACCTATTTTTTATTCTGTGAGGGTCCATACTTTCTTGAGGGAGGGGGCTGCAACTCAGTCAAACAGGTTCCATATCCAATCAGTCTTTTCATGAAATTGGAGAAATGGTTCATCACCCAAATTAGTTAATAACTGGCAACCAACACAAGGCCAAACTTTATTATGAATGGAACCTGAGCCCGCTGGACAGGACATTAACCTGGTGGACACAGAGATTGAGAGCTTCTGGATCAGTTTTCAAATTCCACTGGACCCAATTGTGTACAAACATTCATATTTTCAATGTTTTATCTAGTGGAGGAGGTAAAATTTTCTTATACTGGACATTCCTAATTATTTCAATGTATTTCCTTGTATATTGAAGTGAGCAAATTCATTATTTGTCTTCTTTCATGATATTTCACCTTTCAAATCTATGGCCTTTTCATTAAAATCTCAATTTTGTTTAAATAATCTGTTTATTTACACAAATGGATTTAACCATGACTATACAAATTTTGGTGGTAAATAATGTGGAACTTTGGTATATCTCTTCATTTATTATTATTTTCTTAATCATCGATCAACCATCAGTATAATTCCTCTTTCCACATGAAAGTATTTGCTGTGGTTGGTGTTCTTGTTTTAAGTCTTGCATGATAATGTCATTTCATTTGTCTTCTGGATTACTTGGTAAAGCCAGGCCGACGAGGTTTGCACTTTCTTCTATTGATCGTTCACCTTTCCCCTTGTAAGCAGAACTCAACTCCTATAAAATAAATGATAATAATCTTGATGAAAGAAACCATGATTATTTTTTTTATTTGGCATTTGTTCACAACATTGATTAATGATATTACAAATATACATTCTGCATGATATCAACATTATTTAACAATACGCCCAGAAACATTTTATGAAAGGAATGATGTGCCTGAACAGACATAAAAAGGTTTAAAAGTAAAGTTATGTGGGAGATTCTACAATATCTTGAAATTTAGGTTTCAATTATATATGTACACGGTTACCACAGATCAGGGAATTGACAGGATTTTATTGTGAAAGTAAAAAAAATCGGAGTTTTCACTTTTGTTGGCGGGAAAAAAAAAACAATTAAAAATTTTTTGGCACACATGTATAAATTTGAGCATAAATGTCCTGTGTTGAGAATATTTAGATCAAGGAAAATTCAAAATTTTACATTGTGATCCATGTGGCAACCATGATATATTCCAACCATAATACATATAAAATGGAAAGTGAAAAGTGTGGTGATGGAAATGGAAAGTGAAAAGTGTGGTGATGGAAATGGAAAGTGAAAAGTGTGGTGATGGAAATGGAAAGTGAAAAGTGTGGTGATGTGGCTCCTACCAGTGGTTTCGACTTTATCTGAAGTTTTGTCATGGATTTGCCACGGTTTTGGAACTGTTGTGTTTGGTAGTTGTTATTTCCAGGGTGACAGGGCTCTAAAATTGCGTCATAAAGGCAAAATGACGTCATGGTCAATATTTTGGGTGTTAGAGCTCGTGCAGGACCAAAGTTGTCTGGGTTGCACATGGACCAAATTGGTCAAATGAAGGCCCTATCCATTTTGGACTGTGGGATGATGGATGTGTGGTACCAATTTTTTGGTACCTTTGTTCACCATGCAGTGAGAGACCCTGGGAAACAGGTACCACAAGACCAGTTGGTAGTCTTAGCAGGGAGGGGGGGGACCAGTCAACCTCATTGATGTATGTCAAAAATCTATTACCTACAAAATGAGCTTGGTCCCAGTTGGTGCATTGTTTGATGTCAAGAGAATGCTTCTGGAATCTGGTCATTAGCATGTTCTTGGTTTGGCCTACATATTGATGCTTGCATTTTGTACAAGTGATCAAATATATTAGGTTGTTGTACCTGCAAGAGGTCCTCTGTGGTACAATGTACCTGCGTCCAGTGGTGGTGCTGATGGCTACACTACTGTGGTCCAGCTTCAGACAATATATGTAACTGTTGTTATTGCAGTCTTTGTCAGGGTTGGTGCTGGTGGAGGAGGTGTAGTTGGTGGTGTCAATATGTCGGAATCGGGACTTGACCAGGACACATGATACATATAATATCTGATCAAGGTATTTTTAAGTGTTCGTTTGTAGTCAGCATTTTTACTTTCAAGGTGTCAATTTGTGCTTCAATATGGTAAAAAATTAAATCTTCTGTAGAACGTTAAGTAAGTTTGACCTGGTAAATTTAGTGTATTCAAAATCAGATGTGAAAATTTCATGAAGTATCCTCATCTAATTTTCGACCAGGCGGTTATCGGGAAGACTGGGTTAGATAATGAAATAGGAGAAAAATAATGGATTTGCATAACACCAACAAGTTATATCACTCATCTGCACCTTAAAATATCAAGTCAAAGATGTTTAATAAACAAAATAACCAAATATCAGACAGCAGTAAACACCCTTTTTTATATCAGCCTTGCTCAAACAAGACTTTTCTGGAAAATGAAACAGCAATAACAGAGCTTTTGTTGATTTTTACACCAAATTCTAGCATTTTCTCAATAATTTGAATAATATTTCACTTTAAAAAACGTTTTTTTGCATTCATGTATTACAAAGATATTAAAATGTCCTCTTCAAAACAAAATATCACCATAATTTCATAAAAATTGTGTGCATAACAATATTTAAGTAGAATGGACACCTTGAAAGAAAAAATGCTGAGTCTTCATTCTATTTATCAGTGTTTGCTTGAAGTCTATGTATTAGCATAAATGACCTATATTATGTACAGTCTGACAAAAAAAGATAGAAATATAACAGTAAATGATCAGTGCTTATTTTCAGTATGACGCTGTAGATAGAAATACCACAATGTACATGTGACCATCACAAGTGAACCATCACGAGTGAACCATCAAGTGAAATGTTTACTGTAAATATAGAAACCATAATAAAGGTGAAGCAATGACATACCTCATGTTGGCGAACACTCTCAAGTAAACAAAGGTATGTGTGTCCAAGGTGTTCCATTTCGTGTTTCCCTTTACAGATTTTTTCAGTGGTAACCTGGTAGCTTCTGAACTGATTCATCAAGTAGCCATACCCTGCATCATCCTTCAGAGTTTTCTACAATCATAATAAAATTATATCAATGAATGTTCTAATGAATTCTGTAATACAACCCCTTAATGCTATAGATTCAAAGAAAATGGAAACCTAGTAATCCCAGACTATACTTAACTCATTTATATGTTATATCTTTAGAACCACTGTGTTAGCGTATGTAACAAACTATTTATGATGAGATATTCTACCAAAATATTTTAACAATTTTAATTTTCTTGGAAACAAAATGTGCTCATTTTTCAAATCAAATTGGCTGAAGTTTTTAATCATTACCATTTTATGGTTCACATCAATCCATTATAACAATTGATATACAAACATTCATTCACCTCATTCATTAAATGTATTTGATAGTGGCACAAACATTTATAAAATTATCATGAGGCGATTTAACCTTTGAGTCTAAAGCTTGCTGCATAATGTAGATTCTGAATATTTATTGAACAAAAACAAGTCAATCCTACAGGTTTGTTAAAGTCTCTGTGATGCAAAAGCATCATAGCAAGAGTAGCATTGTTGACAATAGCCAAACACTTTTATAACAAGCAGCAGATGATTATGTGATCTACTTACAAAGTCAGGGGCTATTTTTAGCACTATTTTTAGCACAACTCAAAGGTATGTCAGTTTTACGTTTCAATAACCAACAATTACATGTATGATCATTTAAATAGACTATCATTTTATATTCAAATATAAATAATTACAGTTATCTAAATTCCATTTACAGTGGGCATAAATCTACACATAGAGAGGTTATCATGATGTTTAGTCATATGATTACTGAGACACAGTAACCAAAACATACTGTGGACCCACCATATCACTGATTGGATATATTATTGATATTTTTATGCCTTTCATAACCTTATGCTAGTATGATGATTGTTTCTTGTCACTAGGTTTACATAAATATAGGCCAATAGTCTAAGAACTGACCTGACCCTTTGGTAATGAAGATGAAAAGAGTGGAGAATAGTAATTAAAATGATTTTTAAGTGAGCCTCTGTGGAAATTGATCTAGTTTAATCCAGACTATATGGCAACCATAGACACAGTTTTGGGAGAAGGTGTGGTGCAACAATCAGTGTTTTGAGAGCCTTTGACAGCCTTGCTGCATGGCTCACAATCAGTATTGCCACTGCTACAGGAATTATTTTCTGAAAAAGTTTGTACTAATTTGTTATTAACTTGCAAATCTACAAATCTAAATGTGGTCTTAATCCAACATCATGTTAAATTTGGAGGCATCTATCTCAAATCAAGTTAAATTTGGAAGTCAATCTTCATAATGCTAATTTCTGAGGGTCAATTCCACATACCTTAATGATGATATATTGGATTTATTGTTATTGATCAGTTAATCTTGTCAATTGTGATTTTATTGACAATTTGTTTCATAATTTGATATATGCTGACCAATTTGTTTCAGTATATTATATGACTGTCAACAAAATGATTTGAAGATATCTTAGTTGTCAATTTTGTACCAACAATAATCAAGTCATATCATTTAGAATATGATCATTTTTATACTCAATTGGATAAGTTGATCATGCTTTTGTGCCAATCTGGCTTTGGTTCTTCCTGAATGATATTTATTAAATATAACCTTTCCTGCATCACTTTTTAATTCAGAGGAATTAATCACATTTAACACAGAAGGCATTAGGAGGCCACAACATTGTGTGTATCAAGTCATACAATACCATATTTAACGTGTTTACTCGTGTATAAGACGAACCCCCAAAATTGAGGTTATTTTGCTTGAAAAAAATCAATTTCCGAATATAAGACGAGTTGGTTTTTCTTGACATATCGTCTCTGCTACCATTCAAGCTTCATCTGAAGCTTGGCGGTCATTTTAAAAGTGAAACTTAAATATGCTTACGATATAAGATCTTAGCGGTCTTATACACGAGTATATACGGTAAAACGTAAATACGATGTTCGTATTTTCGAAATAACGGACATCAGATGTAGCGGATCGATTTTAATTGCGTTTTAAATGATAAATAAAGGTATTTACCCAATATTATCACAAATTCGCTTTGCAGGTCAAGAACAGAACAAAACCACCCATTCATTTAACATGCATTACACAATACAAGGTCGTCATTTTAAAAAGCGGGAGTGACGTAACGGATCGATTTTAATTGCGTTTTAAATGATAAATAAAGGTATTTACCCAATATTATTTAGAAAACTTTGTTTTGACTTTGTTCTCACTGATTCTAATTATCAGCGTTCAGTTTTGCATTTCGTCTTTGTTTCCACTGCTTTGAGTCGTGTCTTCCCTTTTTGGCAGAAATGCTTTCACACGGAGATCGATTTTAATTATGTTTTAAATGATAAATAAAGGTATTTACCCAATATTATTTCGAAACACTTTGTTTTGACTTTGTTCTCACTGATTCCAATTATCAGCGTTCACAGTTTTGCGTTTCGTCATTGTCTCCACTGCCTTGAATCATGTCTTCCCTGTTGACAGAAATGCTTTCACACGTGGATCGATTTTAATTGCGTTTTAAATGATAAATAAAGGTATATACATAATATTATCACAAATTACGCTTTGCAGGTCGAGAATAGAACAAAACCATCCATTATTGCACAATATATTAACAATCGTTTTCGCGCTAAAAACAAGAGCCTCTTCCCGTCACTTCCGCCTTTCAAAATTGCGACCACGTGTTGCATTGAGTCGTGTCTTCCCTTCTTGACAGAAATGCCTTCACACGTGGATCGATTTTAATTGCGTTTTAAATGATAAATAAAGGTATTCACCCAATATTATCACAAATTATTAATCATTACCATTTTATGGTTCACATCAATCCATTATAACAATTGATATACAAACATTCATTCACCTCATTCATTAAATGTATTTGATAGTGACACAAACATTTATAAAATTATCATGAGGCGATTTTAACCCTCGAGTCTAAAGCTTGCTGCATAATGAAGATTCTGAATATTTATTGAACAAAAACAAGTCAATCCTACAGGTTTGTTTGTTATTTTTAGCACTATTTTTAGCACAATTCAAAGGTATGTCAGTTTTACGTTTCAATAACCAACAATTACATGTATGATCACAAATTATGCTTCGCAAGTCGAGAATTTATCCATGAAGTAAAACGTAAATATCATGTCAGTGTTTGCCAAAACTTTTTGACCCACATCAGACAATATGTCTGATGTTCAGCCAGCCAACATAAGACATTTGTCTTCAACATCAGACATTTCAACGCATACTTTTTCTTTTTAATTTCGCGGCTTTTTTGCGCTTGTGACAGATAATAATAATAATAATAATAATGATTTGTATAGCGCTATATCAGACTAGGTCTGCTCATGGCGTGATATTCAGCTTATAAAACCTACATACCAACCTACATACCTACATATCTACCTACATACCAACCTATAAATCTACCTACATATCTACCTACATACTAAACTACATACATACCTATCTACATACTAAACTACATACCTACCTACATATCTACCTAAATATCTACATACATACCTACCTACATATATATTTCTGATCATTTCTCAATCGAAAATTAATCAAATATTCATTTAAAGAAAGCTAAGAATACCCAAAGTTGTAAAATTGTCGTCTGCTCTTCTCTAGACAGTAATAACATGTCCATATATATGGACAGTAAACCAGCTCGCAGGTGCCCGTATGCCTTTGCCCGGAATTCCGGTCACACGTCACTGGAACTTGTGGTTGTTGTTTAGGGTTTCCCTGTTCTATATTTATGTCAACCAATCAGAGCAAACCCTCCATAATAGTGACATTATTCGCCCGCTGCACAAACCCATTGCAACGAGATGTCCTTGATAGTCCTATATATAGATTGGACTGCATAGTCTAGCTCTTCTCAGGCTTTTTGACTGGTATGTAACTATTTTTAATATGAATTTGAACTAGAAATAATGATAGGGGAGCAGATTACGAACCACATTTGATTTATGTGTAAAGTCGTGCACGTTTTTTTAATTGTTAAATGAGTACGAATCCCGAAAACGTGCTCGACTTTTGAACAGGAGTGAACACGGCAGAAATAATCAGGGGGGACAAACGTAATGACCCGGATATAGCTCAAATTTTACAAAATGGCGGCAACCGAAAATCTCCGAAAAACGAACCAATAAAACATATTTGTGACAACTACAATGAGAAACTGCGCAGGTAAAGAAGGTGGACAACTTGGCCGCCGTTTTCAGTCATTATCGGCGGACAATATGAAATAACGGCTGGCTTTGTCCGACGACTTTTGGCGAACACTGTCATCTACGTGACGTCGCGTTAATTCACGTCCGCAACACGAGGAGAAGCCAGGGATCCATCATTGCACAATATATTAATATTTCAATGTGTGTTAAGTAGGCTCTGATCGTTTTCACTCCAAAAATAAGAGCTTGTCCCCGTTACTCATGCTTTTTAAAATGACGACCTCGTATTGCGTAATGCATGTTAAATGGATGAATGGTTTTGTTCTGTTCTCGACCTGCAAAGCGTATTTTGTGTTCATATTGGGTATATACTTTTATTTATCATTTAAAACGATTTTCCAAAGTCAATGATCACTTGACTTGTGAGTCACATGACCAATCGATCCGCTACGTCACGGACATCGTATTTACGTTTTACTTTACTTTGGATCGATTTTAATTGCGTTTTAAATGGATTAATGGTTTTGTTCTGTTCTCGAACAATTTGTGATAATATTGGGTAAATACCTTTATTTATCATTTAAAATGAGCAATTAAAAAAGCAATTAAAATCAATCTGCTACGTCTGATATTCGTTATGTTTTGTTTTGACATCGTATTTACGTTTTACCGTAATTACTCGAGTATAAGACTGTTAAACTGATCCGCTATGTCCGATATTCGTTATTTCGAAAATAAGAATGTTCGGAATGAAAACTCATAGTGCCGTAATTTTTGGGCGTAAATCCTCGTCCACAGGTTGCTCTCGTGTATAAGACGACCCCCCAAACATTAACTAAAAGTTTTTGTAATAAAACCTCGTCTTATACAAGAGTATTTACGGTACCAGTTCATGGGAACATGTAAATTTGTGTCAATCCTGAGATTACTCTGCCCACTCTACCATTAGAATTATACATTAGTACTTGACCAGTCTGAACAGTTTTTTTTGGCTTATTGCATTCGGCGCATAGTGCGCGTTTATGCGCGTTGTGTCAGTTATGAGTATTGGTATTTTGGGGGGCTTTTGGGATCAAAATGTTTGAATAGAAATGTTTGTATGTACATACTAGATAACATCAAACTTGGATTTAAATCATAATACCCAACCATTTGCAAGTTTGAAAAATGACACTTCACTGAATTTGGCGGGAATCAGCTTTTGTAAATTGGCGTGTCCAGAAATGGATATTGAAGGGGGTGTTCAATTTAACAAATTTCACAATTTATATCATTTGGCATTTCTTCTTCTTATAGGACTTTGTATGATATTTGTGAACACGAATATGCCAAAAAAATAATAAATACTTGTACAGAAAAGATAGTTTAAGATACTGTAGTGTACCCCATTTTAACAAATGTAAAACCCTGGACATGCCACTGATGCCTTTCACACACTGTCCTTCTGTGACGTCACACTGATACAAGTCACTCTGTGATGAACGCGCCATTTATCAAACGCGCAACGTGCCGAATGCAATAAGCCGTTTTTTTTTTTGACTAGTTAAAGGCCTCTATATCTGCTATTAAAAATAAACAAGTTCCTACCAATGTGTGCATCCACTTTAAGCTGTTTTTAACAATATGTAATTAAGTCTAATTTGGCTTCAATTTCAAATTTCCTGGTTCTACACGACTGTGCTGCTTGCACTTGATTGTGCAGTGTTTGGCAGAATCTAATTTTGTGCACCCCAAAACTCTGTCTCAGGGAATTTGAATAGCAACCATATATCCCTAAATCATAGGCCAGACTAAACCCTTTCCTTTTTTGTGATCTGAAAGCTAAGTCTGGAATTGGGCAGCATGTAACTGCATCATATGTTTTTATGACTGACTCATTAGGGACTCAAATCAACTCTTTCCTCCCTTCCTTCTTAAGTTGGTATCTATTACAGATTGAAAATAAACTTGTTAGCAACCCTGGCAAATGCAAGTTGACTTTTCCCTAAAATGTTTTGGAATCTATATAAATTCCAAACCAACTGGTTACTGCAATCAAAGCAGTGCCTTTAGTGTTTTGCAAAATATTGCAAAATCGGCTCATGTGACTTTGAAATAACTCAAGGTCACCCAATATCGAAATTATTCAAGCCCCTCATAGATTGATCACATCTATGAAGTTATATTAATATTGTTGTATTTTGACAGGAAATAGAGCATTCACAAGCGAAGTTGTTCTTGTGCTAATCATGACCTTGGCCCAAGGTCATAAACGTAACCCCATTTGGTTGAGAGCTCTGCTGACTTAAATGGAAACACATGAACTGTGTTAACTTTCTGTGGGCTCTGCAGGCAAGTCCAGTTACTTTTCAATCATTTATAGGATATGCACAGTAATTGTGCCACACTGTCCACCAGAGGCACACGCAAACTATTACCTCTGGCCAACCCAGATTAGTATTCATCCGGTCCTACTTTTACTGGCCATGTGCTCAAGAACTGTCAGTGTGTTGTAAATGTGATTGACGTATTAACATCTCTTAATATCAAATATGAAGTTGCCTTGAGATGTATTTGAGTTCATTTGTTAACATTTGAACATTTTTTGTTGGTTATATTGACCAAAAGTATAAAAGATTAAAAGAATTCAAATTGTAAACAAAGCGGCCATCTTTGTTGTGGTTCCGCCTTATCACTACCCCAGGAAATGGCTCCTCCGGTTGAGAAAGTAGTTCCGAGTTTTATTTCTCTTAATATTTGTTTCTATATGCACAAACTTTTGTATTAAGGGTGAAATATATCATAATATACCAATCTGAGTACAATTTAAGAAAAAAAATAAGTAAGACGGACAGTTACATAAAAATTGGTGGATGTGGTGAGCCAGCACAAAAAGGCACCTTGTACAGAGGTGATAGGTTCACCATGTCGCCCTCTGGTGGAGTTTGTAATTGTGCACCTCTTAAGAAACACTGGGTGCTTCAGACTTCATTTCTCTGGTTGCCTACCTTATTCTTAACTGTTACAAAATCACAACTGCGATAGGGTTCCAGTCCAACCATAGCTTGTGACAATTGATTCTAGGGCATATTTGTTGAAATGTCTGATGTTGAAGATAAATTTCTGACGTTGACTGGTAGAATGTCGGACATATTGTCTGATGTGGGTGAAAATCTTTTGGCGAACACTGACAACACTGTTTGCCATGCATGCCCAGTATTTAGTCTCCAGTTCATCGTTCATGAGATATGGCCTTCACAATAATACAAAGGTCAAGGCTACAGTATCAAGGTCAAAGGTCAAATCTGTATAAAATGTAAATGGTGTTTGTCATCGTGTTGATATATAACAGATATGGACTACTTTTTATTCACTTTTAATGGTTGAGATACACATATCCGGTTTAGGGACCAATCACAACAGTCGAGACAATGGTAGGAGACAATGGCAATCATTTCGACCAATCAGAGAGCAGCTAATAGACGATTAAAAGAAGTTTCCATAGTAACAATGGCGGAAAGCAGTGATCACCACGTGTCTACATTTCAACATTGCACAGATGGCTTTCTCATAATAAATAACTGAGAAAAAAATGTTAATTGACAACTGGGTCATTTAGGGCAGCTATGGATAGTCTAGTATAAAATATGAGACATATATTACTGGTAGTTTTGGAGAAGATTTTTGAAGAAATGTTGGCTCCTGTGACATTGAAATAGCCCAAGGTCAACCAATATCAAACTTATCCAAGCCCCCATAGGTTGATCACATCTACCAAGTTATATTAATATTGCTGTATTTTGTAAGAAAATAGAACATTGGTCACAAAAAGTTCAGCCCAGAAAACTTCCCAGCCCTACATTTTATCATGTTATAGTATAGTTATAGTATCTAGTCCTTATGTCCAAGCTTAAAGCAATGATGAAGAAAACAAAGTGCAGCAGATGCAGTGAAAAGAGAGCAAGTACATAAAGTCAACTTGTGCTGACTTAACTAGTGTTTGACTTAAAACTATAGGTGTAATAACACTGATGTCATGGTTTGAAATTCACACCTTTGAAGTACACCCACTGATATAATGTATGAAAGCAGTCAGTTACCGTATTTACTCGTGTATAAGTCGAGGTTTTTTTCCACAAATCCTTAGTTAATGTTAGGGGGGTCGTCTTATACACGAGAGCAACCTGTGGACGAGGATTTACGCCCAAAAATTTTATACTCGAGTAATTACGGTAAAACGTAAATACGATGTTCGTATTTTCTAAATAACGAATATCAGACGCAGCAGATTGATTTTAATTGCGTTTTAAATGATAAAGAAAGGTATTTACCCAATATTATTGGTCTAATATTTTGAAACGCTTTGTTTTTACTTTGTTCTCACTGATTCCAATTATCAGCGTTAGTTTTGCGTTTCGTCATTGTCTCCACTGCTTTGAGTCGTGTCTTCCCGCTTGGACAGAAATGCTTTCACATGTGGATCGATTTTAATTGCGTTTTAAATGATAAATAAAGGTATTTACCCAAATTGTTCGAGAACAGAACAAAACCATCAATCCATTCAAAACGCAATTAAAATCGATCCACGTGTGAAAGCATTTCTGTCATAAAGGGAAGACACGACTCAAAGCGTCATTGTTTCCACTGCTTTTCAAATGATAAATAATGAAAACGCTTTGTTCTGAGGCAAAGATCAATGATGGTGAGAAATTCTCAACGTAATTGTGATAATATTAAGTACATACCTTTATTTATCATTTTAAACGCAATTAAAATCGATCAGCTACGGATATGAAAGTTCAATTTGACATGTTGGCCGCTCCACTTTTGTCTCGTGGGCACCCAGACGCTAAGATAAAGGACGTCACGTACATCGTATTACGTTTTGTGATAATATTGGGTAAATACCTTTATTTATCATTTAAAATGCAATCAAAATCGATCCCCTACGTCTGATATCCGTTATTTCGAAAATACGAACATCGTATTTACGTTTTACCGTATATACTCGTGTATAAGACGGCTAATATCTTATATCGTAAGCATATTTACGTTTCACTTTTAAAATGACCGCCAAGCTTCAGCTTCAGCTTGAATGGTAGCAGAGCCGATATCTCAAGAAAAACCAACTCGTCTTATATTCGAAAATTGTTTTTTTTCAAGTAAAATAACCTCAATTTTGGGGGGTCGTCTTATACACGAGTCGACTTATACACGAGTAAATACGGTACCTAATACCTAAAGTGGCAAAGAAAAAAATATGGAGGCCACATAGACACTATTGCTTTAAAATTTCACTCCAGTATTGTGGGACATTCGAGCAATGAAGAATCAACCACAAGACTCAAGAGAGGGCTATAATTCCTAAATGGTCTCTGACTTTTATAAACAGCTGAAAAAACATCAAGGTTTGAGAGTTTTTTTAAAACAGAAATAATAATCTGAGTGAAAAATAAAGTATATAATTGTAATTGGCACACTTGAAATTGTATGTAAACATTTTGGAAAGAAAACTGTAAAAGTTGTCAATTGATGAAAATGCAAATTCAAATGGCTCAGATTTTGACAGTAGCAATACACCGAAAATGGATTTTCCAAATTAATATACATTTTGTTTATAAGGCCTTTACAAGTTCTCAGAGTTCCTCAGGTGTCCAAAAGCATTGCTTACATCTGCCATGGTAGGTGGGTCTAACAGCTCAGCAGGCCATCCTACCATGGATATATAGCATGATGTGTGTTCATTTTAGACAAATACCTGTATAACAATGGACAGACTATTCAAGATATCCTCAATTATTCACATATGACAGCATTGTGACAGAGTAAAAACTGCCACATGACAGCCTTCATATTGTGGCTGTGACACAATTGTTTTGAACAGTTGTGAGCCAGTGTCAACCTAAAGGCCCACTTACACAATCTATTGTAAGACTGTACAGGAATTGGCACAACTGCTATGATCATGTTAAATCACAAAAAAATGACCATTTGCTGAGACAAGGCACGGTCAGACCCAGACCCCCCTTGACCATGACAAGACCACCACATGCTCAACATGTCCTTCCCTATCACGTGACTTTTGGTGCAACCAGTACTCAGAAGTCCTAAGAGGGCCTCAGATGTCCTTAAAAATTGCATGCAGATTTGCTTATATCTGCCGTGTTCACTACGTGAGCATACCAGATCGTCAGGCGATCCTACCATGTATATATGGACATCACAGACAAATACTTAAACGATCTGGCAAGTTGTGCAGGTGTGACTGGGACCTGACTGAAAAGCCACCATGATCTATCATGAATACCAGTGAAGCCGCCCCCCAAGTGAAGTCATCCCCGCCGTGGGTAGGTGAATTTGGCCCCCGAGAGAAGCCGGCCCCGGTCACTTTGTAATGGATCAAAACTCATGAAATCTCTTTCGAGAAGGCTATTTGACCCTAAGGGCATTAACTAACCCTAGGGACCCTCGGTAGCCGTTAATTTCCTTCCGGTAACTTGATTATCTAGCCGCTTAAATATGGGGACCGACTTCTACTTGTGCCCGACCAGTTTTCGGTCGCTACCAATAACCACTGTTTACAGCGGCTAAGCCAGAGAGGACCCTTGTAGCCGCTGGCAGTCACGGTTGACTTCATCTGTGGAAACTGGTCACTGACGAGTAGGGGCCGACTTCTCTCGGGGGCCGACTTCATTTGTTACCTCTATCATGACCTCCCCACTACTCGTCAGCGACCAGTTTCCGCCGATGAAGTAGACCGTGACTGGCAGCGGCTACAAGGGTCCTCTCTGGCTTAGCCGCTGTAATCGGCGGTAATTGGTAGCGACGGAAAACTGGTCGGGCACAAGTAGAGGTCACAGACTGGCATAATATAATGAAATTGATGATACCAATGGAGGGACCTGCAACTTGCAGTGCCTATAGTGATACATGCATTATAAGTTACAAAGTTGAAGCCTTGAAGGAGAAAAAGAGTACTGTTACAACTGTAACAGTACTCTTTTTCTCGGCTTCAAGGCTTCAGACATGCAGAGTATGACTGCATTGACTGACAAGGTGATTTTCAACTTCGTCCAAGTTGACCACAAGGCCAACCAAGAGCATGTCTCATATTTGCTGACGTCTGCAATGCCGTGCTTCATGAACTTATGCTAAAAGATGACTTACTTTACCACCAACATGCTTCAATTCCCGAATAATAGCTCGCAAAAGTTGTATATTTTGACCCTTTGTCGCCATATTGGTTCTCGCAAGAGTCCAGGAAACTTTTACTGACACCCTATCTTATTTCCATATCATTTTGCCTGAGCCAAACAAATTGGTAGTTACCAGTCAATGTAAGTTCACGTGTGATTCTCCGAGACTAAGAAAGCAACATGGCGAACGAGCTTGAAGAAAATAGGAAACTGCCAACAATATTTGATGATTTATGGAAGAGTTATGAATATCTTGAGTCCTGTGATGACCCAACACCGTCAGCAAATGTCCAGGTATCGAAATGAAATTAATGAAAATGTCAATTTGTCCTTAACTGCAGAAGGATCATTGTTAATTTGCAACTATGAATCTGAAAGAATATGAAATTCTCGCTGCTCGAGTGGGCCGTGCTGTCACCTGGTGTGTTAAAATATGTCACATATGGTTTAATTTTATGGACATGCAAAGTTGGCTCAATTTAGTATAAAAATGTTGTTTGTTGCCAAAATAATATTACAGCATATAGTGCGATTGCGGGTTACCATAATGTTTTTTGTGACACGGATGGTTCCTTTTTTGACAAGCATTGCCGACAGGCAATGCTTGTCAAAAAAAGGAACTATCTGTGTTATTCTGTGATCGGTACGATCATGGGAAATGGGTAGTTGTTTCCTGTGGGTTGTAATTCGGTTTTTTCTGTGGTCATAATTGTTAAAGCAACTGACGCCACTGTGGAGTGTTCGTCGTGGCTTGCGAAAGATTCCAATTCGCGCATGCGTCCGGCGAATGAATACATATCTAAAAGAAGTGAACAAAAGAAAAGAAGTGCGTCATGTAAACAAAGCAGAACGTTCAAATACAATGTCGTCATGTTCATCTATCGTTGCATAAAATTATCCCTTTAAATTGCTTGGAAATTCTTCCCAATCGATAGAACAAGGACTTTTAAGTAAGTTTGGTTCAAATTTGGTGTAAATCGGACAATTAGAACAGAAATAACATGCAAAAGTCGGATCGATGATTTGCGATAGCGCCTGAGCGATAATAGAGAAACTTACGTAATCGAGCATGAAAAAGCACATCTTTGCAAACAGTTGTGCTAAAAAAATCGTTCATATACCACATTAAATGTTTTTAAAAGATGAATAAAAATAATTTCAACTACCCCATCAATTTGCAATGATCGTTTATGTTTAAATGATTTTGTTGTTGTTTATTAAAATTTTTGTTTTGTTTGTTGTAATTTTTGTTTTGTTTGTTGTAATTTTTGTTTTGTTTATTGCAATTTTTGTTTTGTTTGTTAATTTTTTTCCCATCCGTGTTACATGTGGAGCACCACTTTTTCTTGTTTTAATGATTGGATATTAGAGAGTTTTTTGTGCACTTCTGATTGTAATTGTGCAGTTCCGTCGTGTGGTTTCAATGGGGCAGTATGGCAACCCGCAATCAGCCTATGTGCATTGTGCAAGACACTTTGTGGATCATAAATGTTGAAACTCAAGCTGTGAAAATTCATATGGGTGTACTTGTCAATGTCACCCAACAGTTGATAGTGTTCTCCAATCACCAATCAGCGTAGCCCAGATAGGTGATCTGGAGGGGTTTGTGGAATGTGCAGGGTCTCTTCTATTTCAACCAAAGAAAGGTTTGGTGGAGTTGATAGAGCTCTAGTGGAGTTAAAAGTCGCCAGCTGCGAAAACTGAGGTAAACCTGTTTAAACAATCAAATTAAATGGGTTTGACTCAGTTTTTGTAGCTGGCAACTGATATTAAGTATTTATATTTTCTTTAATTTATGTCATCCAAAGAATAATCAAGCTTTTTTGGCAGATTTTAGATATAATCCAACATGAAATTTGAATTATCACTAAAAAAGTTGGGTATTTAAAAATTGCCAGTTTTTATTTTTTTTCAAGGTTCTTCAAACCATTTGATGCAGAAATATTTTGTTGAGCCAGAAACTCATGCTGTTGCATATATGTATATAATGTATAGTGGACTATTTTATTGATTATTCTGGCAGAAATTTATCTTTTGGACATCAGATGTTTTTATATGCAAGCAATTTAGATTTAAATTTTGAGGACGATGTGTCAGCTATATTTATATGCACTCAAATTATGATAAAAACTAAGTTGAAATGCAGCTGAAGTAAGTTGAAATGCAACTGATATGATCGTATTTATTCTGACACACATCAACCCCACTTCCTTTTAAACATACAAACTATAACAGTTGATCTAGTTAACAAAGATGTTGTGGGCATTGTGCAATCATAACAATAATGTTTAGTTTATATACAACACACATATACCTGGTCATTCTAACTTTTGTTTGTTTTATTTTTGTTAAGAATAAGGTGAAAGATGCCATAAAATCTGGTGAGACTGCAATCAGCATGATTAACCAACTTGGACTATTCAGTTCAAATGAACAGCTTGAAGAAGTTGCGACAAGTGAAATCAGGTCTGTATTCATATTGAATTTTTAGCATTAATTTTCATATGCTCAAATGTTTGAATCTGCTTCACATCAACTTGAGATTTGCCAACTACATTTTAAATTTCCCCCAGGTTCATTATATTATTAAACTTGCAAGCATATTAAACTGAACTACCGGTAAATGATTTTTGATACAGTTTGATTTTAATCATTGTTACAATCCTTAATGACTTTAAGTGTGATTACTTTTACAATACACAAATTATAATTGAATTTATATGCTGTGAAAAATAAACATTTACTGTTTGATTGCAGATACATGTTATTACCAGGGTTTCTTGCATATTTTACTCTGAAAAATACGAAAGAAGACAGATATGAAGTCATTAAAAAAGCACAGGTATGAAACAGACAAATTCATTAAAGAGGGAAACTTCACTAATTATGAATCCACATTTCTTAGAACATTAACGTTAATATGAAAAAATATAAGACATGAAAATGAAAAGATTACTGTACTTTTATTGTTCTCAAATTTATGATCATTATTTCCTGATGGCAGCCATGTTGTCAAAGGGATTAGGGCAGTGATAGTTATTTATTTGCTTCTGGTCTTGAAGCCATTGAAAAAGTGGATTGGTTGATTGATAATGATAAAAAAAGAGAGAAATGAAAAAAAAAAATCTAGATCATCAATGTTGCCATATAAGATGGTTAAACTGAAGTCATCCATTCACACTAATTAAGTCATCTTAGCCCCATATTCAAAATATGAGAAATTGGTTATGTAAACACAAGTTACAATAGTTCTGCTTACTAATATTATAATTATACTATTTTTTTCAGGCCACATTATTGAATACAAGGTTATTGTTTTTTGGCCCAATTTTTATCCAAAAATATTATGCACTTGTATAAAACTGTGCACTTTTTTTCCAATACTTGAAAAATCATGATAAGCTACTTGACAGTCGGACTAGCATCAGACGAAGGTGTACTAACCCGGCAGTGCTTCTACTAGTCCGGGACTACAGGCTGGTGCTAAAATCCCAGACTGGTATCAGTCATTCCTAAATCACATAATCACAGAAGTATATACATCAAATAGCTCTAAAATCCTTGATATCAATATATTTTTAAACAAGGGAAATACAATTGAATAGCCAGGTATATGACAGCCATGACACTTTCATCCCTTTTGTAGATCACAGGAAATCATGCATATGCATTAAGAAATGTGCATTATTATTTTTTTCTATGACATATATCATCTTTTAATATTACCAATCTTGTGAACAGTAAATATTTACTCATTTCAATGTGCACATTTGAATTATATTTTGTAGATTTACTACGTGGATTTTCTAAAATTGGTCAAGCTTTATGGTTTGACATCAATAGAAATCCCCAAAATCAAAGATGGAAGAGAAGTAGAGGAAAAAGATAAAGCCAAACCTCCCAGGTTGGTGTTGAACTGGTTTTTATGGACTAATAATATTGCTACTTAATGATATATTTTATTATTATCTGTAGAAGAATACATGTTTTGTGTCTGTTTATTACTGTAACCATTTTGAGTTTTGACCTTAATTAAATCAACTTATAATTTTTTCTAAATTCAAACTTCAGAGATCAAAGATGCAATATATTTCACCAAACAAATAGATAAGAAAGCACTAGCTGACTTATAGTTTTGCTTTGTTTCCATCAAAAACTATGCCACAGCTGCTGCTTGTTTCTTTTCTGTATCCTTTTACCTTTAAGGGCTAGATATTGTTTTATGATTTTGCATCAGCCTGAACTTTTTTTCACCATAAACTTTTTGTGACCTTGAACCAAGGTTAAGGTCATAGTTCAGAAAGGTCAGAGCAGCTTTGTCTATGAAAATCTTTTTGCCTAGTGGTAGTATCACTACCACTAAGCATATGTGATTATTATTGAGGGTCTCAGGCGAGTTTGATATTGGGTAACCTTTCAGCTATTTTTGATTTTACAGGAGCCAGTTTTGAAAATTGGCCACATGTAATATATTACAGAACACACCTTCATTGAGTCAAGATTGCTTCTGAATACCCTTCAGACTGTTAAACACAGCAATGTCAGTGCAACTTGGCATATATGATAATTCTTTGAAGGGCACAGATGCATTTGATATTGCCAAAGCTTGAGCTATTCCCAGGGTTATGTTGGACCCAATTGTCAAAATTGTCTACATGAGGTATTTTATGGAACATCCATATAAGACTTTTTGTCACCTCATGCAAAGGTCAGAGTCTTGACTAGCATACCTCTATCTTTGATTGTGAGCACTCTTCTGGCTGTGAAAATAAGTATACAATCCATCATATGTAATCATACAATAAGAGACTTAGATAAGCTTGATATTGGATGAACTTTAACACTTTTTGGTCACAGAACCCCATTAAAAAGAATCAGAGAAATGCAATATTTTACAGAACACACATATCTGCATTAATGGCCATCACACTTATCCAAACAATAAGTTTAAAAATTATTTGGAATAATTTATGTAGCTATGTCACCGTACTTATAGCACAGATATTATTGAACTGAGAGTTGGATATTGCATGACCTTGATATGTATTAATGCTGTCCTAAATTTTGTATCACACACAGTTTTTCTGAGTTCATTTTATATCCTTGTCTTGAGGTTGTTTCAACACAAACAGTTAAGTTCCAGATTGCAAATAAGCATAGCACATAAATAAGTCCATTATCTGGCTTATAATGATCGCCAGTATATAAATATTGATTGCTTGTAATTACAATTTATCTTGACAGTGGCGGAATGCCTGATTTTGTGTCAATGGCAAAACAGAGGGGAAACAAAATTGATAGGTACAGGCAACAGAAGCAAACTGAGCAGAAACTAAAAGACTTGCAGAAAGCAGTGAAATCTGGTAAAGCAGAGGATGAAACACAAGTAAGTCTATTTTCACATCATATGAGATAATAGTTAATGAGTTCTGGAGTCCCACAATACAGTAATGTTTTGGTTGTTACAAAACATAAAATGTCTCTTGAACCACCCTTGCAAATGTGTGAAATACAATTATCTCTGTAAAATAAAATCATGATTTTTAAAAATATAATATGAATGTACCCCTCAAATATTTATGGTTTAACCCCATTTATTCAAATTAAAAGTTTTCATTTTCAAAGTCTGAATTAAACATTTCCAAAAGATAACTATATTTGGAGTGCCCTCTACTGCATGTAATATTTTTCTTTCACTAATGGATACCTTCAATTTATTTTCAGAGGGAATACTACACAACCTTATTAAAGAAATGGCTGGATACTGCATTAGATGAATGTGAAAGTATAGAGCAAGAACTACCTATCCTAGAACACATGGCCAAAATGCGCCGAGAAGCTCCAAATGGCCAACCTCAGCCTCCACAGGAAAAACCTAGTGATAAACCTAAAAAGGTAATAGTAATAATCCTAAAAAGATTAAAATATTGATCCTAAAAAGGTAATAGTATTAATCCTAAAAAGATAATAGTATTAAATGTTTACTCCTGTGACACAAGATTATTTGTCCTGTTACTTAATTGCAATATGTTTGCACCCCAAGGGTTGTAATCAGTACCTGTGATAGATAGAAGAGCGATTGTATGAAATGTATTATCAAATAGAAGCAAGAAGAAAAAAGTTAAGGCCATAAATCAAATTGATAATATGAAGGAATCAGTTTAAATCAATCCATGTGAACTTATTTATACATTTATATATACATTTACACAAGACAAAATGTCAGTTTCACATAATTGATTGTTCTCAAATTTGATGTAAATAGTCATGCAGATTTTTAAACGGATGTTTTGAGACTTATTTTTTTTAAATCGTAGCAGAAATTGAAATATTTTACTTGATTTTGCAGAAGTTTCAACCATTCATTCTGACACGGGACAAATTGCAAGCCCAGGTGATCGGGGCAGGATATCCAAGCCTACCAACATACAGTGTAGAACAGTGGGCTGAAATGACATACAAGGACCAAATACAGGCGGCCACTACGGGGTAAGATTTATACTAAATGTTGTAGGAAATTAAACAAATAGCTTTAGTTCTATTCTAGTTTTATAAATTGTGAAAGCAGTTATTGTTTGTTACGTCTCCTAATGCAGGCTTGCTTTTATTTTGGGCGACAAGGATAATGATTTAAACAATAGTCAATGATTTATTTTCAGACCCGGAGGACAGAGCTTAGATGACATGATGAATCCAGATGCTGACAAACAGCGGGAGGAGCTTGAACAAGCCGAGAAAGAGGCAAAGATTGAGAATGATGATCAGGAAACACTGGTCAAAGCCAGAGAAATGGATGACTTTAAGGATGGTAGGTTTTGAAATGTTTACTGGGAACAAAGTAAATGCAGCTTGTATATAAAAGAGGGCCACGGTATTCTTTATGGTTCCTTCAGAGAACGAAAATATAGTTACGATTTACAATAGAAAAAAACTATTAGATTTGTAATCAGGAAATTTCATGTCCATACAGAAGTGTGATTATTGTAGATTATCAGGTAAATATTGTAGATTATTGTCACAACATTTGCCAGCTCTGACCATACATTTTACACTGGTTGTCTTGTCATAACTCTGTTCTTATTTCAGATCACAGAAGAGGATGGGGTAATAGACAAAACAGATTATGACATGTTCTACTCATTAACTTGCAAAGCAATTCAGAACATGCGAGAAGTGCAATGTGATTATTTTTTGGAAAGGTGGATATTTTTTAAAGGTTCAGGCTAATTCAAATTCATAAAATCAATTGTCAATTTTGTATAATTGTCCATGACATGCAAGACCTAAGTTCAGTAAAAGAATGATATATTGTGAAAATAACTGATCATCCCTTAATATTTATCCCTATAATTTAGTAATTTATTATTGCTGAGATAATAAATAATAAATTTATCAACTGAATGTGATTGTGTGACAAATGTATTGAGAAATGTACACAGTCCTATGGACTCATTATCAGCAAATAAAGAATAAGTGCTTATCTACAAATATAATATTACAATATATATTATTTAACTTGAAGGGAGGAACACCTTTCACCCTATTGACTGAAAATACTCCTTGAAAGATTTAGTCTCACTTCGTGTAAGCATAGTGATAATACAAGTAATTCCATGTCTGATACAGAGGAGTTTTGCGACATGCTGCTGTTTATTGCAACTTTGTCTTTTACCTCAGACATTGCTGTACTTTTCAATAACCTTTAAATAAAAAAGCTAGAATGGTGACAAGTATTTGATCAATGCTCAACTAGAGTTGTTAAAATTCTTAGTTTCCAGAGAGTGGTAAAGTCATATCAATCTCATCAGATCATAACATACAAGCTGTTCTGTTTTACAAGTAGGGCAGTGATCAGATCCAAGTTTCATTAGATGAGATATCCAAATGCAAATGCACGTAAAAAAATTGCATCACAGAGTACTATCAACCAGTGAAATGTATATAGTATTAAGGAATCTGCCTGTAGCCATATCTAGTATTATTTTTGACGGCACAGATTACTACAAATTCTCTTTGTGACATTTGTCACAAGGTATCAAGTTTATTGGGTAAAAAGTCTGGTACATGTAATATATGATTGCAGTACAGTTCTGTCAAGTTTGCCTTTATGGGCATATTGAGTGTTGGGCCCTAAAGAGATTCCGAGATGATTTTTGATCAAATTATAGCCACCATGGATTTTGCCACTAATACAATCAGTCAGAATGCCTTTGCTACTGTGCCTATTTATTTTTTTTAATCCCTATGACTTCATTCCTCTAATATTTCAATCCTGAAACACCCCTAAATCAGGTATATTCTCTTATGGAAAAATCATGTCATGATCATATAAGGTCAACTCTATTTTGGGTTAAAAAGGTTTAAAATGGAATAAAACAATTAAATTGACAAGAAAGGAACAAGAAACTGCTGTGCTTGAAAAACTTTGCTATTTATATATTAATTTTTTTTCATAAAAGTTTACAAATTATTCTTCACACCAAGAAATTAAAATTTTCTGCCAAATTAAATTGTCCAACAAATTTGTTCTAAAATTTGGAAGGATTTGTTCTCATGTGGATTGCCATTGACGTCAAAGTTTTCTCATCAGGTTAAAAATACAGTATTTAAAGGGGAAGGAAACCTTCACTCAATATGAATCAGCTTTTCAAATATCATGGCATGTGTCGTGATACACTAAAAATAGTGTGATCTATTAGATCATAGAGATACTATTTATTCTCTGTGATTAGATACTAGTATACCATAACATTTTCATTCAAAAAGATAATGTAATATAGATATTATATCTATATGTAGAAAATATATAATTCGGAACAGTTTCCTGCACTACAATAATGTTTATTTCCTGGTTTCAAGAGACGTATGTTTTTGATATCTGTGGTATCAATGAGGAAGAAAGTTGCCAGTAGTTAAAAGAAAATCTCAAGTCAAGGTTCGGGTCTATATTTCTGTTCAATCCAGGGCTGTTGTTTTCGAGGGTTGTTTTAATGTGTATTGCACAATGTCCACAATTATTTTCTATGGCATGTATGCTAATAAATTTTTTTTATTACAAATGTTAAAAAAACACATTAACTGTTGTTTGGGAAAAAAGCGTTGCACGCGTGAAAAAAAAACAAATTTGTGCCTTTGCGAAAAAGAGTGCAGGCCCGACGGGGGATCGAACCCCGGATCTTCGGTTTACGAGACCGACGCCTTACCACTTGGCCACCGAGCCGTGCCTGGTCTGGCACATCATTCTGTTCGTTATAAACAAAATCAATTAAAATACCCGATTGTGCCACGGGGAATCTGGTTAAAAGTGTAGTTTGCCATTTTTGATTTCTTTTCCTCTCTCAAGAAAGGAATACATCAGTTTTCATATCTATTATTTCTCTGTAATAATATATCTTACGCAAAACTGTAAATAAACCCGGTAGAGGTCACTCTGCTAAATATTAACAGAAGATGGCAGCAGTGTATGAATTAATCATGTAAGCCATCATCAGACTTCATTTGAGATCGCAATTATTCATCCAAATGACACATGCTCAAAGTTGGTCTCATGGCCAACGTACTCCATTATTTAATCAGCTTTGAAGTCTCCATGTTATTTTTTTGTATTTGAGCTCCGATAATTATTTTTTTTAACAATAATTTTAAGTGTTCTGACGTACATATCGCTAAAAAAAACCGTATGATTTCATCTTTGTTTTCATTGTATATTGAGTCATTATTTTCTCAGTATCTTCTGTGTTTGAAAAACAAAATAAATAAATAAATAAATAAATAAATAAATAACTAAATAAATAAATAAATAAATAAATAAATAAATAAATAAATATAAATAAACAACAAAATAAATAAATAACAAAATAAATAACAATATAACAAAATAAATAACAATATAACAAAATAAATAAATAAGGTTTTACTTGTATCACTCAAGTAAAACCTCAATATAAAGAACTCACCTTCAGCATGAAAAAATTACTTGTCCAAAGTGGGCTTCAAACCCTGGACCTTTAGCATAGGAGACACGTCCTTATACTAACTGAACTATGTCCGGCTCCCTGCACTGTCCACTAATATAAACAACATCCTGATCAAGAATATGTCTGCATTATGTAACTCGATAAACTTCAAGCATTCATGAAACAAAGTTTCAAAGCACTTTTTCTGTGCATAGCTTGTTTCTACTCCAAACTTTGCAATACAATAATATTACCCATCATATTTACCCTGCATTATAAAGTAGAGGAGTCAAACATCAATGGATAAGTAGGGCTCTGCCCCACTGTTACGAAGACTTTACTGCGAATGTGTTTGCACCAGATCACTGGTGAGCTAAACAAAGTTTGTTGGCAAAATGTCCAATGGATGATTTGGATTTTAGCAGAAGACACATCAACTTTCAAACGGCATATAAATTTATATAGGGGAAATATGATGGGTAAAAACTTTTGATCGCAAAGATTGGCCCGGGGTATAAACATTTATATTATGCAAGGAAAAAGTATTTGAAAACCTCATTTCACGAATGCTTTCAGCAAAACTAAACAACCAGCAGGTTTTAGCTGGGTTTTAGTCCCCAAGCTTCAAAGGTTTGTCAGTTGGTCAGTCTCACAAACAGCAGCATTATGATCAGGTATTAACTGAAAACATGTGAGAACCCTGCTAACTGCAAAATCTTTTGGCAGGTGCACATACACAAGTAGAAACTTTAAAACTCTGATACCTTCCTAGCTAAAAGCTGATGCATTGGGGCTGACATTAATGATGCCTTCATATAGTAAACAATTCAACTTTCACAACCAACTACAGCTTTGCTTGCTCAGTCAAAAGCTATGTTTATCCCTCATGATTTATAATTGGGTTATTGGTCTTTAGGCCAGTTTTTCTATATTTGTCTCGCCTTCTTGTCACCACACCATATATGTAAATTGCCTCTATTATGCTGTTGCAATCACAGGTTCTGTACAATTTTGCAGGGTTGTACGTTGCTTGTGTAAATTAAACCAATTTAACTGCAGCAACTGGCAAGAGCTTCTGGGGACTGTCAATACAGTATTCTTTTTTGAAAAAAAAAATAATAATTGAATATACACAAATATTTCAATTGCATCAACGCCATAGCATAGAAAATTACATGCAAATAAGCAGGGCAGCTTTATTTTGTTCACAGTCAAATGTATTTGATCATTAACTCCTTTTGTTTCATAGAATAACATTAAAATAAATATACATTGTCGGTGGGTCACAGCTGTACTTGGAACTTTTGTTTTTGTCTCTCCTGATTAGGGTCTGTTATGGATCATTGGTAGCATGGCTATGGGTAGTGTGAATGTCTTCTCTCTGGTTTCAAGTTCTAACCAACCATTCTACCATTGAAACATTCAGTTTGAGGAATAAAAGTATGAACAGACCTGAGAAATAAAAAAAACATGCCTCTATTCCTACTTGAACAACTGAGATGGAGCCCAATCGACTTAGTGTTAATGATCAAAGTGCATTGCACATTTAGTAAGGGGAGTAAGAGGCACATAGGAAGTAATTATAACCCAACATGAAATAACGTGAAAAAAAAAGAATCACAATCATGTCAGGATTTTTCATGAAACTAAAAAATGCAGGGCGTGTGACAAATTTGAAGACACACTTCTGAAGATGTCTTTATAACAATTATACATTTTAATCAGGTTATGTTTTGAAAGAGAATCTTAATGGCAGGTTCAGGTAAATATGAAATGAAAAATCATGCCCCAAAGTTTCGATTTTGAATTTTAATATGGCTGCCATAAATTTATGGAAAAATACAACATAGTATGCCAAGATATTTCTCCCCCTGCCCCTACTGCAGAAGCTGTGCTTTGCATTGATAAAAAGAAATAACCTTTGAGAATTACTGGTATTTTCACCAACAAATTATTTTTGGTCCGAACATTGTGAAAACACAATATCAGCTTGGTACAGGATACCAAAAATTGGCAAATTTTATTCATAACAAAAGTATTTCAGGCAAATGTATGCCAACTTTGTAGCAGATGGAATAAGCTACTTTGCATAGTACTTTTGTCTTATCTATTTTGCAAACATCTGATTAATGATAATCCAAACTTAAAACGAAACCATCTCATACTTCTAACATCCAAATATTTTAACTTTAGTGTTTTGTATGGTATGGATGTGACAGAAAAAGTGGTTGTCTTGATGTTTGCACCTCCGCTTCAATATGGACAGTAAAGGACATTTCCTAATATCTTATTTTCTAAAAATATTTTAAGTGGAGGAATTAACTTGAATTTATATTATATCCTAATTGTAAATAGTACCGGTACATTACATGTACATCCATTTGTATTTTGATAGCAATTTTTAAACACTTCAGTTTGGAGAATAAAACAAAAATTCTGTCATTCTTGTTATTTTCTGTTTATTTGGTGTATGATGCACCATGGGTATTTTCTTCAATTTCATATCACAGTGACAAGTATAGAAAAAAGTCCAGTTGGTGAAAACAAAGAGTTCCAACAACAGGGCAAGTTCAGCCTTTCTCAAGCCTTTTGTAGCTCACACATTTAATATATTGGTCCATTTAGAATATTTACTCTCTCACTTCAACATGCACCAGTCACAGGTTAACATTCAAACACCAGTCAATAATTACCAGTCATCAGTTTGAAGCTATAATCATGGCACAATTACTATCTATGCTCCAAGAATCATACTAGCATACAGACAAGTATACAAGGTATGCTGAGAAAAAGAACACACATTAAAACCCAATCACAAAAAAAAAACTATTTTGAGTTGTGGGCCAATTTTCTTCACCACCTTGTACATTATTTACCCGTTTTATAATATAGATTATGTGACAAAGATGATACACTATTAATCATGGAGGGAGAAAACACCTTCAACATTCACCACTAGATACACAATAGTACAATTTACACATTCTTTTTAATTTTTTTCTCACAAAGCACAAGAATACATTTCTGTATACAGAACCACCATGAATAATTTGACAATGTCTGCATTTTTTGTTGACCACAAATGCAACTCTTTGGCACTCAGGAATCTCTTTATCATACAATTATTTCAAAATTCAATTAACAGGCATATTTAATTTTTGCAGAAATTAGTATTGAAACGCAAAAATGGAATGACAAATCCACAGAAACTGCATGCCCTGCAGGTAACTTTTAATATGTGTATATATTT